>VWZT01001895.1:179125-216388 GCA_013397055.1 Pachycephala philippinensis | reverse complement strand
CGCTCCGCCCCTTCCCTTCCATGGCACCGCCACCGGGGCCGCTCCGCCTCTCCTCCGCCTTGGCCCCGGCACCGGGGCCGCTCCGCCCCTTCCCTTCCATGGCACCGCCACCGGGGCAGCTCCGCCTCTCCTCCGCCTTGGCCCCGGCACCGACACCGGGGCTGCTTCGCCACCGCCTGCCCTTCTTGTAGCCGCGCCGGCTCCGCCATTGGCCGTTCCTCCCGGCCGGGCTGGGTGCCGAGAGCATTGCCGAGAACTGATTGTTCGCTACCCCGCTACCAGCAATAACAGCACGGACTGTGCGCTTTTCTCTGCCCGCGGGACTCCATTTGCACACACAGTGCGGTGCTGAGCCAGCCCAGCGTAGCTGGGTTGAGCCCCTGGAGATGAGTCAGGGAGCGGCCTGCCCAGGGAGCGCCATGGCGTGCCTGTGCCCCTGCCAGGGCGGGCCCCTCAGGGCGGCCGTGCCAGCCTCGGGAGCAGCCCCGAGCGGTCCCTGTGCCCCGGTGGGACACGGAGAGTGTCGCTTGCTGGGGCGCACCTGTTGTGTGAGCTGCACTCACCTCGTTCTGTGAGCTGCAGTCACCCCGAGGCCCCTGGTATCCGTGGTGACTCTGCGTGGCAGCCAGGCTGCCCTGTGGAGGGGTGCCTTGTGTTGGGGTAGGGGGCCGAGCCGTGACTGGCGCCCGCAGGCAGCCCACTGCAATCCTGACTCGGGCTGAAGAGGAGATCGTTTTCTTTAGGTCCTGCCTTACTTACAGTCTGATGCCTAACGCTGTTTTGTTTTTTGGGGTTTTTTTAGGGGGCTGAGCACTTTTGGGCCCTGTAACTTTGAGCTGGGCTCTCCCATGGATTACCTAAAAACCTTACGACAGGGAATGAGTCTTTGCTGCTGTGTGAACTGCACATCTGAAACGGGATCTCTGCCACGGAGCTTGCCGGGGCAGAGCATGTGCTTGAAAGACTCCCAAGCTGAATGAGTCCCTCCTAAAAATATCTGTGTGTTTGCAGAATTTCCCGGGAAATTACTGGAAGATATAATGAAAATAGGTACACAGAACACCCTTCACTCTTTAGAGTGGTGTTTGCAGGAAGTGTCAAAAAAAAGTGCATCCAGTCTGAACTACAGCAGAATTTTAAGTAGGCAAAAGTCTGGTATTGGCATGTAAGGGTTGCTGCTCTTGTAAAATAGATCTTGTTACATCTTGGCACACTGTGTAGCAAATTCATCAGTAGAGAAACCAAAATAGCTGATAAGGCAGTACAGTAGGTAGAGCACTCAGGTTCGAAATGGATAAAATAAATCCAGATCCCTGATACAGACTGGCTCTCCGGTTTCCATCCTCATGTTTTTATTTTACAGAAATAATTAACTCATCTTCAGAGTATGTAGAGATTTCATCAACCCTATCTTAGAATAGGCCCACAACTAGTTACTCTTCAGTTTTCTGTCCCAAATAGTGTAACATTGTTTATACAAAGTGGCATTTATGTAGAAGAACTCTTCAGAGAAATTGAGCTCACATCAGCATTATGATTAAAGTCATTATTGGTTAGGGAAGTTGAGGGTCAGCTTGTCATATGGATTATGGGATTGAAGTTGCAATTCCCATATGTTGTTTGAAAGCCTAATTATCAAACTTCTGGATTTCCTGGGATGAGGAAGATGTTCTTACTGCTCAATTTTTCTGAAAGATCATGATTTCTTGACAGTGAAGAGAACATTTAAAATTTCAAAAGTTTTCCTAGAACAAGAGAAATATTTTTAGCCCAGATCTAACTGAAACATTTTTCATATTGCTTGTCATAACTGTCAAGAGGAAAGAATTCCAAGTTTACTCAGTCCTTCAAAACTACAGCCAATGCTGGTTATTACGAGGATTTGTTTGTTTGGCATTGATGCGTGACTCCTCTTAGGAAGAAGTGGGCTTGACATACACACAAATACAGCTCCAAAAATTGCTCTGATGCTACATGCTCAAGAGGTGTGTTGTGCCATCAGCTCTGTCCCAAGGCTTGCAAACTCTCTTCCCACCCTTTAGGACCTCTCTTAGCCCTACTGCCAGAGCTTAGTGAGTTTCCAATGAAAGACTGAAACCAGATGGAGGAACAGGCTTTGTTTGAGCTAAGGAGAGCCTGGTGAGAATTTCAGGGGATGGGTCGATGTGAGAGGCTTGGCTGGGCACAACTAGGCAAGGAAGTGGGACCAAATGATCGAGTACCGGGGAAGGTCTGAGTGACCCACTGGGGCTGGGTGTCTCACTGAACACAGTTCCTCAGAGCCACCTCTGTGAAATCAAGCCCTGTGCATTTGTTCCTGACAGTGGTTTTTTAACATTCATTCAGCATCTTAAAAAACATCACATTTCTCTTCCATCTCTTTTTTGAAAAGGCTGCAGTTCCCACTGAAATTCAGTATGCTTTCACAGTTATCTCTGGCCTGCATAAGGAATTTCACCCTTCCTAAAGGCATTACTGGTGTGATTACTCAATACATTCAGATTAGTGCATTTAAAGATATTTTTCATAACTATTTATCATAGAGAACTCAATTTTGGCTTGAGGGTGTGTGGTACTGGGCTGAGCATACACAAAGTGATCTGAGCAAACAAAATAGTCATGATCTAGAGCTGAGCCTGAGTTTAGTTAGCATCTTTTGTTGACCAAGGTATATCTCCACATGGCCATGGCTGTGACACTTGAGTTCCACCAACAAATCAGAGCATGTTGACTTCAAACAAAAGGCTTTATATTTCCAGAAAGAGTGCAGTAATTGTTGTGCATGGATTAGAAAAGATGGTTATAATTGCCTAAAGGCCTGCCTTTGCTGACAAAAGAACTTTCCTTACTGTTGATTCTGAACCATGAACATGGACCAAATAATAACAATTGGTTTTGTTCATTAGGCTGAGAACAAATCTCTTGAAATGTTTCCACTTTTTACTCCTAAAATGTTAAAACATTACTTCATGACCTGCTACTGCTGCATGGATTGATAGTATTGTCCTTAGTCACTAATATGGACCAATTGATTATGAAGAAAATTAAATATTTTTTTCCCAAGTTTCAATCATACCTAAAAGGATACATCTTGAGAGGCTCAAGATATTTTGAAAAAATGTACTACTCTCTCTTTTAAGTGAGAAGACAATAATCTTTGTCTTCAGTCATTATAAAAATGTTTTATAGTAATTAATTTCTATGCCATTTGAAAGGAATAATGCTATTTTCAAGATATGAGGGAAACAATGTTAAGAATATCTGAAAATTAAAAAGCATATTAAATCAAAGTTTGATTTTTAAAACTGTATGATTTGTATTATGTAAATTATATAGATGTATGATCTTCATTATGCAAATATATTATTTTTGATCCTGAATTAGTTAATTTTAAAAGACTTGACTGTGCTAATTAATGGAAAATGAGAATGACTACTTCCAAGACCAGCTTGTGAAAATGTGTATCATGATGTGAGCCATTATCCTTGAAAGCTGAGGCAAGTCTTTATGGAAGCAGTGACCTAACTCCACAAAACAGGACATGACTGAATCCCTGTCAGCTGGTCTCCTTTCCTCTGCCTGCATTTAAGCATTGAAAATCTAATAAAGTGTAGAGTGCCAGCTTTTCCATGGTGTTTCCTGTGGGTTGTTTTAGGTCATAGAATAATATAATCATAGAATGGGTTTTGATGAGACCTTTAAAGACTATCTAGTTCCAACCCCCTTGCCATGGGACATCTTCTGCTAGACAAAGTTGTTTGAAGTTCCATCCTTGAACACTTCCAGGGATGGGGCGTCCAGAGCTTCTCTGCACATCCTGTTCCAGTGCCTCACCACCCTCATCATAGAAAGTGTCTTCCTTATGTCCAGTCTAGACCTGTGCCTCTCCCTAGCCACATGGCTTTCTCCCAGGCTCCCAGCTAGGCACTGGGGAACCCCGTGGTTCACCCTACACTCACCTGGGGCAATTATTACCAGCTGTAATTATCCTCACCTTCCCCTCCCTTTCCTCCCCTGTACCAGTGCATTTGCAGGATCCAGGCTTGTCCTCCTGATTTCCAGGGGCCAGGCAGCTTAGGGAAGCTGAGCTCCCGTGGCTGGGCAGAGGCAGGGAGCAAGGCATGGAGAGGAGGGGTCATTTTAAAGAGCACCCGAGCACAGGCTTCGGTCTCTTTTGCTCACTGTGACAGCGAAGTGCCTCACTGAAAACCAGGGAGCTGGGACTAACCAAGTGGCCTGGGATCTTTCTCACTCTTTTTTCCCACAATTCCTCTCTTTTTGTGTTTTCATTTTCCAAGGAAGAGGCATTTTCACGGACAGCTCTGGGACTGTATCTTTCTGAGGAGGGTAAGAGGTTTTTAACTCCTCACTTTGATAGTTTTAGAAGGTGGCATTTTAAAGTGGGGGGGAGGCTGGTTGGTTGAATGCATTGTTTTGGGACCCCTAGTGTCCTTTAGCATGTCTGGTACTTAAGCTGAAATAAATTAGGTGAAAGGAAACAATTATAGAAAACCAGATCACCCAGGATTTTCAAAGTTCAGTAACTTGGTTTTATTATAGGATTGCTTGATTTGTTTCACTGGGTTTACATGTCCCGTCACTTACAGTGCTTGTACACTAAGCTCGCTTGTGAAATTTCTGCTGAGGAAAAAGTGTTTCTCAGGAAAAAAGTTCGGATAGTGAGAATTTTTGAACAAAGAGCTTAAAGTGGCATATTTAAATGAGCTCTGCAATGATGCAATGAGGCAATAAACAGTAAGTGCTACATACGTTAAAAATTTTACATTACAAGTCTTTACAAATACTTAGAACAACAGATACGGCTGCCAAAAAAATATGCGCTTGCCAGCTTTAAAATTGTGACTATTAATATGCAAAGCTATAACTATGTGTGTAACAGACAAAGATATCCAAAACTTTTGTTTCACTTTTTTCCATGCCAACAAATACACGCAACACTTGCAACATCATAGTTTTTTTGCAAAAAAAGTTGTGTTAAACAGCCAAGTATTCTAAAACACTAGCTCTACCTTCAAGTGAACCTGTCTTAAAATGGCAAGCTGCTGGGAGGTTGCTATTCTGGGAAGTGACTCTGATAGGTCTCAACAGATGCAGCTCCTGGAATGCAGCCGGAGCGGGGGAGCCGGGCAGCAGCTGACCCCTGCGCTGGCACACTGGCATATCAGGGATCACAGCTCACGTCAGCGCGGGCTGACACTGACACTTTGGGCACACATGGCCCTCTCCCTCGCCTGCTCTGCACATGGCCGGCACTCAGCAGCAGCCAAAAACTGCTGGTGCTCACAGGCAGCAACCATTCCTTTCTATAATTAAATTACCGTTTTGTTACATGCTGTGTGCTTAAGGCAGAAATGATGTGCTGAGATTCTAGATTGAAATGTTACTGAAGTCTTTTTATTAAGTTATCTACAATAAACCAGTCATTTGATTTATCATTAATTAGCATTTTTTCATGTTCAGGTTTTTATGACTGCAAGGATCACAAAGAAAATTAGCATGTGTAAATTGTTTTAAAATCAATGGATATACTGGAGATAAATGCTATGTTTGAATCTATTTGAATGCTGATCTCCACAATGCTGTTTAAACTGTGTTATTGAACACAGTTGATTGTTATTGTTACACTTCCCTTCAAGTATATTTGCACATATATATTTTTGTTTGAAGTAACTCCTTTGTTACTAGGGGCTGTCTCACATCACATTTGAGAAAAACGTGGCTCTTCATTTCATTGAGAGCTCGCCTAGAGCTGATATATATAATTTAAATGTGTTCTAACATAACTGTATGGGACTGATTCTTACCTTCACATGTGCAGAACTTGTTTAAAATAACACATCCTGATAGTTTGCATGACATTTTTTCAAGTAGAAGTTAGACATCTTCTCCCTAAGTCTCCACAAAATCCTAAAAGTAGGATTATAGATTTCAAATTACTGATACTGAAAAGTAATCAAAGTATGCTATGAGCAGAAAGTATTTGCACGTCTGACATGGGAAATAGAATACTACCAGTCTATAAAATCAAAAGTTACAAAAGCCTGGAAGCAGTTTGGAGCAGAATCTAAATCTAAAATCAATGTGACATCATATTAAAATCCTGTTTCTCTTTATGTCTCATCTCTCTTTTGTTTCTTTAAGAATTTTTCCCAGTCTTAGTATTTCCTGGTCAAGTTCTGAACTCACCTGTAAGTCTGTACCAGCCCTGGAGGAAGGATGAACAAAGTTGAGGGCCCATATTTTTCCTGTGTTTCAGGCCAATGAATTCAGGTCTAGAACCTGTCTGATCTAAATAAATATATACAAAATTTTACACTCTGGCAAACCCATTTAGAGAACGTAACTTTCTGAATGTGGTGATAATAGGTGAATGTTAATTTATGACCTTGTTATTTGAAACAAAAAGGAATTACTGAATTGTGGGTGTATTCTTCACAATTGGAGTATTGATTGTTATTACTAAGTAGCCATGTTACAACCTAGAATTTAGGAAGACAGATTATCCTGTGTGTTTGATTTTGTGGCATTATATGTATTGACAAAGGATAGATTTGTTGCATAATCACATAGCTATTAAATTTCACAACTGTGGTGTTTAATTTTATTTTTAGCAAGTGCTTGGCTGTAATATTTCATTGCAGTCATGGCCCCTAAGAAGAAGAATGTGAAAAAGAACAAAGCAGATATCAATGAAACAACTATCATCGTGGAAGATGGCCCCCTCAGTAAACTAAATGGCTTGAATGGACTCTTGGAAGGAGGAAATGGCTTCAGCTGCATCTCATCTGAGGTTTCCGACCCATCATACTGCCCAAACCTCTTGGAAGGTCTAAGCAAAATGAGACAAGAAAATTTCCTTTGTGACTTGACTATCAGTACCAAAACTAAATCCTTCAGTGTTCATAAGGTAGTTATGGCTTCAAGCAGTGAATACTTTCACAACATCTTAAAGAAAGATCCATCCACTCAAAGAGTGGACCTCAATGATGTGTCCCCATTGGGTCTAGCTACTGTTATCACCTATGCTTATACTGGAAAACTTACTCTCTCACTTTACACAATAGGTAGTATTATTTCGACAGCAATTTATCTACAGATTCACACTCTTACAAAGATGTGCTGTGATTTTCTAGTCCAAGAAATCAGTGTTGAGAACTGTATGTACATTGCCAATATTGCAGAAACATACGGACTAAAAACAACCAAGGAAGCAGCGCACAAATTTATTAAAGACAACTTCATTGAATTTTCGGAAACTGATCAGTTTCTAAAACTTACTTTTGATCAGATTAATGAACTTCTTGCAGATGATGACTTGCAGTTGCCTTCTGAAATTGTTGCATTCCAGATTGCAATAAAATGGCTGGAATTTGACCAAAAAAGAGTAAAGTTTGCTGCCAGTCTCTTAAGTAACATCCGTTTTGGTACCATCTCAGCCCAAGACCTTGTCAATTACGTTCAGACTGTGCCAAGAATGATGCAAGATGCAGACTGCCATAAGCTCCTAGTGGATGCCATGAACTATCACTTGCTTCCCTATCACCAGAATACACTTCAGTCCAGAAGAACAAGGATCCGTGGAGGTTTCCGAGTCTTAGTTACTGTTGGGGGACGCCCTGCATTAACAGAAAAGTCTCTTAGCAGAGACATCTTATACAGAGATCCTGAAAACGGATGGAAGAAGCTAAGTGAAATGCCTGCTAAAAGTTTTAATCAGTGTGTCACAGTGATGGATGGATTTCTGTATGTGGCTGGTGGGGAAGACCAGAATGATGCCAGGAACCAGGCCAAGCATGCAGTCAGCAATTTCTGCAGGTAACTGGCTATTTCTTTAAAAGGGATAGAGGTATCTATTCCACAGAAGGCAGGTAGATAGACTAAGCTGGTTTATGTCATGCAACATGAACCACTTGGATAAAGAGAAAGGGGACAATGTGGGGGAGGTATAGATGTTATTCTATATTAAACTTTGAATGAGCAGAAATATGCAACTGGAGTTATCCAAAAAACTTCACCATGGTTACACATGCACACTGAGAAGTGAGGAAAAACTGACAAAACTTACTCCAAGTGGAGGAAATAGATAGGAACATAAATAGGAAGTCATGGGATGTTTTAAGGAGACTTCTCAAATTTTTGAAAGCTTTTGATGCCTCAGAGAAAGTTCAGAAAAACACCTTTTAGGTATTATAGACTTCACTTTCTATGCACCATTCATCATATTTTCAACAGCTTTTATATTAAATTTCATATCCTTTATTTTTTTATTATTATTATCTAGAGCTTAGAAGCAATGGTACCATTGCTTGAAGGCTGTCTTTTACAGTGCACCCCAAATAATACCTTACTTCTGAATTACTGCAGTTCCTATCTATTGTCATCCAAGACTGCACTGGTGATAGCAAGGTCAGAAGAGTGCATGCACTAACATGCAATGTCACATGGGTGGTATGAGTTTTTAAATTGTTCAGCCTAAGAGCTGGCAGTGCACAGTAGCTCGAAGCAAGGGCTGGGGGTGAGGAAACTTTCATCTACCTTTTATCTGCTAACAAACTATGGACATGCGATGGCGTTACACAGCCACAGTCCTACCAGTGCTTCCTTTTCTGCTCCCAGAAGGAACAGTCAGATTCTCCTTAGGACATCAACCAGTACAGGAAGTTAATGAATGAAGAACCTCCTCTAGATCAATTTTATTGTATAACCTACTTTGTCAGAAAAATATCTCACATAAAAGAGGTTATGCTGTTGCTCTCTTGACCTTCTGCCTTTAAGCTATGCCTCACATTGTCACAAGGAGCTGTGTGCTCATTGCACACCTTGGTAGCAGGGAGGAAGTAGGGGAATCCTCGTTGTGCCCTCAACCGTGAGCATGTCAAGTCACATCAGTATGTCTGTGGACTTGCAGATGACAATGCTGAATGACATACAACAATTAGTATTTACATTCCCATAGTCTTTTTCTCATGTGACTCTCTGGTCCTCTTAGCATGCAACAGAAGTGTGTGGGTCTACTAATGTGCCTCACTCAGCATCTTCAGGAGTCATAATTTGCCATTTCCTATTTCAAAGTTGCTCATTTAAATGTCAAGGACAAAGAATGTTATTTCAGATAGGAATGGTGTTAGAAAGCACAGATGCTCTTTCCACATAAAACTTACTCCATGTGAGTGGCAGGGAAAGCGTATTCACCATTTAGAAAGCACTAAGAGGGTGCAAGTACAAATCACCACCTAAAGTTTTTAAAAACTCGGTGAGTAAATTTAGACATCTTTGCTGTGGGTGTAAATTGCAAAGAAACTTCTAAAATTTCTCCTGATCCTGAAAGTTTCTCTTCCAAGTATTCTAAGAGATTATTGTACAAAATCAAATTACAGAAGACTCAGATTTACTTCATTAAAATAATACCCGGTGTGAATGATACAAACATGTTTTTTCTCCTATCGAAACCTAAATTTATTTGGAAATTTGATCAGGAATACCAGTTTATTTTAATAGGCTTTTAATAGGCTAAACAACTAACTAAAATTTTAGCAACTTTGCTCTTGCAGCAGTGGCATAGGAGTTCTGTAGCAGAACAGTATATAAGTCTGTTACCTTCTTTTTTTAATCCTTTCAGATATGACCCTCGTTTCAACAGCTGGATTCACTTGGCAAGCATGAATCAGCGGCGCACCCACTTCAGCCTGAATGTGTTCAATGGGCTCCTCTTCGCAGTGGGTGGCCGCAACTCCGAGGGCTGCCTCTCCTCTGTCGAGTGCTACGTGCCTGCAACTAATCAGTGGCAGATGAAGGCCCCGCTGGAGGTGCCCCGGTGCTGCCATGCCAGCGCAGTGGTGGATGGCCAGATCCTGGTCACAGGAGGTTACATCAATAACGCTTACTCTCGCTCGGTGTGCATGTACGACCCCAGCAAAGACAGCTGGCAGGATAAGGCCAGCCTCAGCACCCCGAGGGGCTGGCACTGCGCAGTGTCCCTTCTGGAGAGGGTCTATGTCATGGGTGGGTCTCAGCTGGGGGGGCGAGCTGAAAGGGTCGATGTTCTCCCCGTGGAGCGTTACAGCCCGTACACGGGGCAATGGAATTACGTGGCGCCGCTTCAAACCGGAGTTAGCACGGCTGGCGCCTCCACCCTTAACGGGAAAATTTACTTAGTGGGTGGCTGGAATGAAATAGAGAAAAAGTACAAGAAATGCATTCAGTGCTATAACCCAGATCTCAATGAATGGACAGAGGAAGATGAGCTGCCTGAGGCCACTGTGGGCGTATCCTGCTGCACTATATCCATGCCCAACACCAAGACGAGGGAGTCCAGGGCCAGCTCAGTCTCTTCTGTCCCAGTCAGTATCTAAAGACAGGTCTAACCAGCAATAAGTAAAAATGTTTACCAGCACAGCAGTATAATTAACCCTTTAAGTAGAATTTTTGTGCTTATATGAAAGAAAAAAAAAAAAAATTGGCTTTGCAAGTGTTTTAACAGTGCAAACTGGCCAGTTTTCATGAACTTTAGTACAGGTGGCATGAAACAGCACATTAGGGATAAGATCAATTTCCTTAGCAGGAAGAGAGAGTTAACCCATAATCACAGAATTTTGTTCTCTTCCTGACTTTGCTGCTTTTCCTGACTTACTATACCATCTGTGGCAAATCATTTCATTTCATTTCTTTATGCCTTGGTTTCCTTACCTGTAAAATTGAGATAAACTTGCTTCAGAAGATTGTTATGAGGCTTTTTAATACTAAGTTTTAAATGCTTTCAGAACCCAATATGAAAGTTAAATATCACTAGTAATAAATCACAATATAGATCAGAAATGTGCCATGTCATCATAAAATTGATCAGTTTTGTTCTTTTCTAAGCATTTTCTATTTTCACAAACAGAAGGGTGAAAAAAAGGCAAGCCAAAAATATTGCATATAACATGTGCATACTTTCCTTTTAGGGCAGTGGTATTCACAAAAAATTCTCAAATTTCTCCTTCAGAAGGTAGAAAAAGATGCTCATCTTCTGCCATGAAACCCTTTAATTCCTATATCGAATGCTGTGACATGGCTTTCAAGATCTGAATCCACAAAATACTTAAGCTTCCGTAAGCACTGTGGGCCAGCCCCAAGGGCTACCTTGGGTGCCAGATGGCTCTCCTGACCCCTCTCATTCCAGGTGGAAAATCCTGGAAGCTGAGTTCATGCCAGGAGACACCAAGGGCTAATGGCATCTGAACATGGGGAAGATGCACAGAGCAAACTCGCTTACATTACTCCAGCAAATAACCAGTGGAGTGAGGAACAAAGATGGAATAAAGACTTCAGGATCTGCTCTTTAGAATTTTTGCGGAGAACAGGGAATCATGGGAAAACTCCCTAAGTAGAAACAAAGAGATACCTTAACACCTTTCTTGCCAGGTGTAGGCACAACAACACCCCAAGTAACCTTCTCCTGGGCATACCATTATGCATCTCCTTCTGAAGCCTTCATTACAGCCCTTTTTATGGAGGTTTCATTCACATTTTCCAAAGGCTAGACTAATGCTCTTTGTGTTGAAGTTTTCCCAGTGAATAGAGTGGAGTCCTCACTTAACTTAGTTTACCTTCCAAGAACTTTTCTTCCTGATTTCAGCATGAAGTGGGGGAATTAAGCATGAAACCTAATCCTATTCCCATAGCCAAAGGGATATGCAGCCCATCATGTCCCCTGAGGATTTGATACCAAAGGACTGCTGTCAGCACAAAATGTCTACATCCTTCTTTCGGGGAGGAAAGAGGGAATACAAGGAATTCAAATGATTTAATATAACCAAAAGGGCAGCAGTTCACTCACCTTAACCAATTCATAGAGGCTTCACATTCAGTTTCCTGAGATTATCATTGACACTTCCAGGCTTCCCTGCCAATGAGAAGCCATGCTCTTAGCAATGTTTATGAGGCAGACAAATTTTTATCTCATTTGCAAAAAGGGGAGACTATAAAATTGTCTGTCTGTTGTTGCCGGCGGTGCCAAGAGGCAATTAGGACTCAGACACGCGAGTGGTCAGCAGAAAGGAATGGGTTGATTGATTTATTTATTTAATAAAAGACGGGTTTTTATGTGTTTAGTTCTTTTAGTGTTTTCCTAAAAGGCAAGAGGTATTGGACCTCTAACTAACTACCTATCAGGGTAATTGGTCAATTCACACATCATTCATTTCTCTAGTCAGTATTACAACAATTCTAATTATAAACGCAGGTGTAAGATTAGCAAAGTCTGTTTACAGAAAACCTTATCATGTTTTGCATAGTTTCGCATGAGAAAGAACAGAGCTCTCACAAACTGCTGCTGAGAGCTGAAAACTTCTCCGCTAAAGCTTTTTAGCATCCATATCTGTCAGTGCAGATGTTGTCAAGGCAAGCATTTTCAAGACCCAAGCTCTTTGTAGCTTTGTTAAAGTTGTATATTGAGGATCAGCATGAGCGTGACATAGGATTAGAGATGAAGTAATTCACTCTGTCAGTTGGAATTAAACTCCATGGTTCTCAGTACTGTTTTTCTGTTCTAACTTAGGGTTCATGTTTGCATCCTGTCTGCAGAATTTTAAATTTCAAATTGCGTTTTTGAGTGCTGCATGTTATTAGAATATACTGCCTTGCAATGACTTGCGGTCAGAGTAGCACTGTCATATAATTTTGATTCATTTAATTGGCATATAATTGTTCTTTACCCTGCATAATTCAAATTAATAACAAATGTGGAACAGAGTAATAGAGTAAGATTACTTTAAGTATGAAAATTCTGTTCTTTCCCATTCCAGTCACCAAAAGCTTTTCCTGAAGGAGAGAAAAATTTCTCTTTTCCCAAGTCATGACCATGTGTTCCATATGAATGCATTTATGAAGCTCTTTAGAAATAACCATCTGTTCCAATATTTTTTTGTAAAATTTTTTTATCCATCCAGTCCAATGAAGACACCTGTACACAGGCAATTATAACTGTATACATGGTATAGTTATTTAATTTTTATAAGGTATTCATAATGTTGTATTTACTAATTGAAAAAGCAACTATTATGGCCTCAAACAGACATTGGATGGAATTGTCACGTGCAAGTGTCTCTTTTTCCCTTCAGGAATTCAGTTCCAAAATGCTATGAATAGTCAGACATTGCTGCATGCTTTCCTGTTTGTGAGCCGGCACTTCATATACATCAACAACCATCTTGTTTTTGAGTAGTAAATTATTTATGAATGATGGGCTAAGTGCAATGAAACTTCTTACTACTTAAAGGGTTAAAAACTTTGGGGGCCAAATCCTTTTCATCTTACTCACAAAGAAGGTTCCATTGACTTCAGTGGGACTACTGAATAAGATGTACAGGATTTTGAACTCTTGGCCAAATTCTGGCAGAACAGTAGATAAAACCATCATACCCAGAAGGAAGAGTGCTCCTCTGCCTCCAGTGCCCTTGGCCATGACAAATCCATGAAGACATGTCCTAGGACAGGAGCCAAGTACCACTGGCCGTGTGTTCCTTCTGTAGCACAAGTTAGGTACATACTTCAGGCCAAAAATCTTAGGTAGATTAACAAATTATATTGTTACCAATGTAACACTTCAGGATGGCTTTACATTGTTTTCTCTAAACATCTGTTTAGGCTTCAACTGCACATTGAGCCAGGATTTGGCCCCTAATATGTGACATTATTAGCTGGACTTAATATTTTGTTGAATCATACTATGTACTGAGCTATTTGTGACATTTTTATGTACGACCTTCTTTTGTTGGAACTGTGAAAATTATTTGTATGTTCTGTTTTATGGGATGGTTCTTTCATTGTCTGGTACCGTATTTTCGATCTCTAGATGTTTAATAACAACATCTCGGTTGAACTTGAAATATTGTATATATACAAAAAGAAGTTTTAAAGTACAAGGAAGTACTGTATACACTAATAATAAGTAGAGCATAGACCTTCCAACTGTATGAGATGCAGTTTGTTAAAGCACTACAGGGATCTTCTTTAATGCTATACTAGTAGTAGGAAAAAAAAAAAACCAAATTAATATAAGCTGTTATCCTCAAAATTCTGTATAAAATGTTCATGCATTTTATAGTCGACACCTGTGCTTCAAATTCAGATCTGAAAAATAAGCTTTCTTCAGTCTGTGAGTGAAGCAGTTTGCTAGGTTTTGTTTTCTTGTTTATTCCTGACTGTTTAGGTGCATGGAAGAGTGTGTTAGAGATTGTGAGGGAGGAACTTACTGTTGGAAAGTTGTGCTGAAAGGAAGATGTTGTGTTTAGTCCTTAATCAAGATGAGATCATGATCATTTAATCTCTTCTTGAAGTTAACCTGCAAGATCATCTGTGGATCACTCAAGAGTCCGGTAAACTTGAATCCCTCAAAGAGGGAAGCAGGCAAAATTAGCACCAACCAAGCCCAATGAGGTGTTGAGAAGTGTTTTGTGTTGAGATATTTAAACGGCAGTTCTTGCAGGAAAAAGGATGCAATGAATGAAATGACTGAGTAAGAACATTTATATTATCCTGAAGCCTAGATTAGTTTATCTCACAGTTTTAACTCTTACCAAACCATGCTCGGTTTAGGAGCAGTTTTTCCTTAGTAGCAGCTGGGCTTGATAATTCTAGTTGCAAACCCAGCAGTCACACAAATAGTTGTACGAGCTTGAATATCTTCTTGAACTCAGTGGGACTTCTGCAACAGAAGTTATTCTTAAGGATTTATATTTGGAAAAATAAAATACAAGAACTAAATCCATGAGCAGACAAACATCAATGTCTAAGTAAAGCCAACATGAAGGTATTAGACTGATCCTCAACATCACCATTCACTTACCATACCAGCACAGGGCATTTTTTTGAGACTCAATTACCCCATAAGGATAGTATTTCCTTGGAATGGCTGCTCAATGAAATCCTATATATACTCCAGAGGTTTTTGTGCAACATACAGGATGGAAGGTGCTCCAGTCCAAGGAAAGGCCAAAATGGAGCCATTTAGAACCATCAGCAAACTTAGATTTTGTTCCCAGTCCTCAAGGATGTTTGAGAAAAATGTGCTGAAAAGAAGCACCTACTTCAACACATACCTTCCCATAAGCAGCTTTTCTTATGTTCCATAACTGAGATTTTCATCATCTTTCTGAAAAAAAAGCAAAGCTCAATTTTCAATTGTCTATAACTTCAATTCTCAGTTGAACTGAATTTTCAGTCCATTTTAACCTGTTTACCCAAGCTGGGAGATCTTTTTCAAAGTCTGAATTCACCTGCTCAGAGAATACAATTGAGGCAAATAGTCCTACTAGAGGTTCTTGACCTTTTTACAATGAATCTTCTCATCTTTTCTGTCAAAGATCTGCTTTGTCTAAGTAATCAAAAACGTAATGCACAGATTTATACTTTGACTTCTCCTTGAAAGAGGAAGGTCTCTTGTCTCTTCTAGTTTCTTTTCTTATCCACTAACTGAGTGACTATCAGAGCATCAAAGAAAGTGCACAGATGTGCATATAAAAAGTTCAATAAAAGCTCAACTACGAATCAGTAAAAATTTCATTGCTGGTGGCCACAATAAAGAAAAGGACACATTCTGAAATGCCTGCTGGATAAAAAAGAGTGATACATCACAGAATCACAGAATATTCTGAGTTGGAAGGGACCCACAAGGATCACAGAGTCCAGCTTTTAAGTGAATGGCCTTTATGGGGATCAAACCCACAACCTTGTTAATAAATGAGTTGCTGGTGCTCATTTGCAAGTGTGGCCCTGCTCAGAGCTCTGTTCCCAAAAGTTCCCTAAAGAATAACGGAAAATACATGGAATTCTATACAGCTGGTGTGAGAGATTTGGTTAATACCAGATAAGTTTTGCCATGCAAAAGACATAGTTATCTCAATGAAAATTTTCAATAACAATATAAGCAATTAATAAACTTATGAGGAATAGGCAATTTTTGTTAGTAAGAATGGGAACACACACATGTAGATACACTGTGAAAGGAAGATGTTGTTACTCTAGTTGCAGTCTTAGCAGTTTCTTTATTGACATGAAAAGTTAAACATATATCTTATTTGTATAAAGCATCTTCCTGGCTTACAAGTGTTAGATTGCTCATACAGAAGGGTTTTCTGTAAAGTGTACACTTTAAAGATGGACTGTGATAACACAAGGGAACATATTACAACAGAAAAAAATCTGTAAGTGTAATGTGAGAATGTTACTACTTAAAAAATGAAATTTGTAATGCAGCAAGTTGTCATTAAGAGGAAAACAGCATGTTGGTACTTTTCATTGCGTGCTTTAAATAAAACTGTTGACACATGGCACAAACAAATTATTCTTATTGTAAAATCAGTTGGAAACTGCGAGACTGTCTTTCTGATGAACACCTGGTTGCAGTTGAAATATGCTTTGTTTTCTGGCCCCAGGCTGATCCTTGTTTTCATATCAGCCAACTGGAATGTTTGTTACACCCAGGCTGTCAAACCACCTTCACAATAAGCTCCACAATGTGACACTGGAGCCACTTTTATCTTTTCCATTTTATTACAAGGACAACAACGTGCTTTTTAACAATTAATTTCACAGTCTTTTGTTGTAATCAAAATGCCTAACAAGAAGTGATGATAAATCAGATGTCTGATTAGCAACTGAACATGTTTTCATTTGGATTGTATGGGTAACAGTACCAAAAATAAAAACATCTAAATTTCAAGGAGAAAATTATTCCATATTCTGAAGAGCAATTAAGTTGTGCCACAGATGAGAGGGTTTGAGATGCCAAAAATTGTTCCCTGTGTTTTGACACCGAGGACTTGGTTCAAAGTGTGATTCTATAGGTCACAACCTGAAGGGTTACCTGTGCAGAGATCATGACTGTGGGTTCCTAAGATTCCATAATATACAAGGATACAGAGGCTTTATCCTCTAAAATTTTCTACTTTATTACAGATTACCACAAAAATCACTGTTAGCAAGTACACCGATAGTTATTACAGCTAAGATGAAGATTAATAAGTGAATATGAATGAATATATGTCGAGTTATTACAATTATTATCAGCAATCCATAATACAGTATCAGTCACTAGTATGGTGTCAATCAATACTAGCACCAAGCAGTATGGTAGCCCACCCTATGACAGCAACAACCAAGCAGGCATGCACTGTTGCAATTACTGCAGCTTACCAGTGAAACAAACTGATCAACAACAACATAACAGCAAATATGCATTATATATATAATATTTACAGTCAGCAAATTAGCCAGGCTTTCAAAGAAGCCAAACCATCCCAAAACGGAGGAACAAACTGATCCTGGAAGGGACACCCAACCATCCCCAAAAGAAGGGGAGAAAGATCCAAGCAGTAAGAAAACTGACAGACTTTCCCTTCAAAACGGATCCCTGACACAGAGTCTTGAGTCAGCCAGCATTCCCACTGAGTCCAAGAGAGTGGACAGTTCATGTGGGATTCAGCTAGGAAGTTCTCAGAGGGAGACAATTTTAGTCCATTTCATAACAGAGAGACATAAGCATGTGTAGGAGATTCTACTTTGAGCAGTTAGTAGATTATGTTAATTTCTATTTTTCACCTCTAACAGGCAATAGATGATTCTGTTTTCTGATTTTTTACGGCAATTTTATATCTCCATGTTGTTTTCCATTTTCTCGGACAGTAAATTGTCATTACAGTCTCTTGGGTTTGTGCTTATTCCTGGTACCTTGTGATGTCTGTGGTTTTTAGGTTCCTGGCTGCACTTTTCAAGGGTGCTTGTGGTTCCCAGACCTAGTCTTCAGCCTCGCAGTCCCAGGCTGGCAGACCTTTCTCTCTCATGATTTTCAACCAATAATTTATTCTGTACAGCAATTTTCCTCTTCTAACCAGGTTGCTCACAGCTGGGTGAGCCGAGGCAGCCAGGTGAGCCTGCTGGCTCTGAACCAGGACCCATGCACATCTGGAGCAGCATCTGGGCTCCTTAGGGCACCTGAAAAGTCACTGCATGCCTGTGGGTGTGCTTACCTGCACATCAGGTCTGGGGGTCGGGACACAGTTGTCTAAATGTCCCTTGTGCAGATGGCCCAGGTGACCATTTCAAATGGCACCGGGTGTCCAGCTATGGCCACTAAGGGGATTTATTTGCCTCTCTGATCTCCACACTGCAGTCCAGAAGTGAATGGCTGACCTGTGTGTGTGCTGGTATGTCCACTAGTCCTGGCTGCCTTGGGTAGTGATGATGATTGTGAGAAAACAAAAGGGACAATTTTCCTTCAAAATTCAGGGATGGTTTTGGGGAGTCAAGCCAGAGTCTGTATTGTAAAAACTGCTAGAAAGACAGAAGTTACAGTTAAACTATGCGAAAATATTTTAAGCAAGTCTTGACAAATGTATTATTTGCCAGCACTGCTAAGGTAAACATGGATTAAAGTAGAAACTATCTAGATCCTTTATTTCTTATAATATTTGCCTTGTTTCTTAAAGGTTTGGGAAAACTTATTTTTCTGTATTGCAGCTATATTTCAGAGCTTATTATGTCATCATTTTCCTTCAAAAACAGTTAAATAATATGAGTGAAGTATTTAGTTAGCGAAAGCTGGTTTTCTGTAAATTATCCATAATTTAGCTCTAGGTCTTGCATAGATTTATGGTGTCCATTATAGCAACTTAAACCCGGTATGTAGAGGCCTATAAATTGGTACCTTGCTTCTTTTCGTGGAATGCTTATAAGATAAATGTTACCCAAGTCTATGGTATTCTTTTTTCATTTGAAGGACACCATGTATTCTATACGTAAAATTCCTATGTAGCACAGGAAGTTCCACCTGAATATGAGGAAGAACTTTACTGTGCGGGTGACCGTGCAGTGGAACAGGTTACCCAGAGAAGCTGTAGAGTATCCCTCACTCAAGATACTCAAGAATCATCTGGACACAATCCTGTACCTTGTACTTTAGGCAGGAAGCTAGACAAGATGATCCTCTGTGGTCCCTTCCAACCTGACCCATCCTGTGACTCTGTGATTGTGTAGTCATGTGAGAAGAGCTGAGTAGGGTCAGAATTCTGCTGAATTTAATTAGAAACAGCCAAATCGAACAGACTGCTTTTGTTTTGTGTTAAATTTGTGTATGAGATTATCCTGAGCCAAACAGTAAATTTGTTGAAGTTATTTCTCTAAAGGAAGATAACAAAAACAGATTAAAGGTCTTTCAGTCTGCAACCTGTGTTCTTTTCAGTGAAAGTGGCTGCAGAACAAATCACAACTTCTCATTCTGTGTTGGGTCATGCTACCTTTTAACTATGGTACAAAGGGTTATGCCTTATCTTTGATAAGGCTGCTTTCCGAATTGTTACTCAGATAACCAGGAATGCCGTGTTGCTTTACTGAATGTAGCAAAGCTTGTCTTTCTCAGCCTGACTTAATGTCAGCTGGGTGCTTCAATTTCTTACCTTTAGTCAAGGGCACAAGCTTGCCCAGATAATTTAGTTCCAGTGCTCAATTCGGCACCTGATGCTCACGCATGCCGAAGGAGCATCCCTCTACGCGGGATCTCTGAAGGGTTTTGCTCTCCTGAATTGTTCCGGGAAGGAGACACTGGAGGGCACCAGAGGCCGGGGATGGCTCAGGCAGGGACAGCGGGGCCGGGCCCTGCGGCAGAGCCGGAGCTGACGCGTCCGTGCCCTGGGCACGGGGCCGTGCTGCGGCCGCGGGGACAAGGGTGTCCAGCGGGAAGCTGACGGCAGCACCGGGGGAAAGGCAGAGGGACAGCCATCAAGTGCTTGTTTCAGGCAGCAGCGCTAGCGGCTCCGGGGAAGAGGGAGAAAGAGGGGAACAACATTCAAGACAAGAGTTACATCATGTAAAAATGTGTATTTCAGCAGTGGTCTGCCCACTTTCCTTTCCCTCATGTCCATCTATTGTCCGTAAACATCCTGGGAGAAAAGAAAAAAGCCTGATCCCAACAGGCTGGTGCCATGATCCTAAAAAAGCAGAGTGCAATTCAACACGGATAAGCTGAAAAAATTCCCATTTGCTAAAATCAAAGTGCACAACGGTGCATGAGGTTTGACAGCATTAGCATCAGGGAAACGTTTCTCAGATTCAGGATGAATGTCTGGTCACCAAAAGAGAGTACCATCCCCGGTTTCACAGGGAAAAGGACATAGTCTTGACTGGGGAGGACATACATCTTTCATGGTTTTGGGTCACACCAGAGACTTCGTTTGCATGTTGCAGCTACGTGATCTCACCACCAACCTATTTGAAAGTTTTTCAGTCTCCTCTGCCAGAGCTGTTACAGTTTGAATACATAACTTAATACTTACCACCCTTGCAGTGTAGGGAATACATTTCTTTTCAGCTTCCAAAGCCAGTCTGCTAAATGCTGATAGCTCATCTCAGGACAAGTTCTTGCAAGAACATATTTTGCTTTCATCCCAGTGCAGTATGAACACATTTTTTAAATTACTGACATTTAGCAGATGGGAAAAACAGTTATTTCCTATGTTGCTGGGAGAATGGTGCAGCCAACAGATTCCTGGCCCAGCTGCTGCTCTAAAGCTGTTATGCTGGTCACTGCATACACTTGAGAGTTCAGCCAGTGAATTATGGTTTGCTATAATAAGAGTATTTTGCTTTCCATTAGATCACACAGTGGAACAACAGCAAATGCACTGAAGCAGCCAAAATGGCTGTCAGTGACATTTCAGGGTCCCTTTGCTTCATTGCTGGTGTCAAACAAGTTCTGGCAAAAGGACGCCTTCGCCACATTGTCAGAAGTAACAGCTCAACCCTTCTGAAGGAGGAACAGATGTAGCAGGCCAGGTGAACTGCAAAGCACTTAGACTGCAAAGGAATCTTAACAAAGCTGAAAAAATGAAAGCGAAGATCATAAATCACTTATTAAAACTCAATGCAGAGCTCTCTTTAAGTGTTATGTGAGTAATAACACCCTAAGCTGTTAGCAGCAGTTTGAATTCTTCCCTATCACACAGCATCCTTTGGAACAATAGATACACCTGTCTCCTGGCAGGGAGTCACAGCAAAGAGACTGATTCATGAAGCAGAAGCAGGAGGATGTCAGTTTGGGTCACTACCAGAAGTGGGATCTGTTCATATGAGAAGTAAGTGTTTAAAGAATTCCCATATGATCATATCTCTTTGGAAGGGCAGAGCACTTTAAAAAGGCCAGATCAGTCATGCAAGTCATGAAGCTGAGGAGTTGCAGGCATTAGCTGCTGTGTAAGCTAAATGCTTTCATATCTGCCACTGCTCCTTTGGAACACTGAGGAGAACCCAAGGTCAGGAAGCATAAATTTAGGCATCTATATATGCACTAGATACTAAACCTTCAGTTACAGCCAGTACAGTCAAAGGTACACCGTGAGCCAATGCAGGCACACAAAGTGATTTATTCGGTCACCCACAAGTCCTACTGTAGGGTAACCCGAGTTGCTCCTTAGGCTTTACTGACTGTATTGGCCAGAGACAAGATTCACACGTAAATGTCCAGCACTGCCTGTGTGCTGGGAGGGTGTCCTGTCTGGCATCCCGCCATCCCAAAAGGACATGGGTTTCCCTTATGTTTTAAGAGCCAGGCACATCTCAAACTTCTGAAATTCTTCCAAAGGCACTAACATTTAGGCAACTGAATCAAACCACTGGTCTCCACTGATCCATTGATATCCATAACCAAACACAGACAGCAAGCATATTTTTATCTTTACCTATATGTAGGCATGTTAATTTAAGAGCCTCCATCATGAACTAGTTCCACTCCAGATATTACCTGTTTTTCTCTGCCCTTGAAAATTTTGTTGGCTTGAAGTTTCAGTTTTAGGCTGTTGTGTCTTTTAATTTTAGAAGCTCTCATGTTTTGTTTCACTCACCTGAAAGATGTCCATTAACAGTTCACAT
The DNA here is from genome assembly GCA_013397055.1 of Pachycephala philippinensis. Taxonomy (NCBI): domain Eukaryota; kingdom Metazoa; phylum Chordata; class Aves; order Passeriformes; genus Pachycephala; species Pachycephala philippinensis. Next base: position 194,467 of record VWZT01001895.1, on the reverse strand, counting down.
TCTTAAGCTTTAACAGGCTCGTGCAGAACAAATACATGTGCACACAGGTAGCTCAGTGTTTAGAGACTGCATTCAAACTTTCCTAACTGTGGCTTACTTGTGTTTTGCAAGAAAATCCCTGAAAGGCAGCCCTATGGCCCTCCTACAGCATACAGGCACAAAAATTGTAGTTATGGGTGACATGGGAATGAATGTGTTTAAGAACATCAGAAAAAAACAGTAAAATGAGGGCAAAGGAATGGTCATTATTAATAACCAAGGACATGTATGGAAGCAGTCAGACTGGAAAATGCTAAGGGATGAGTTGTTCATTTATACCATGACCAGAAGGCCTCTGCTCCCTCTGCAAGAGGATGGCAACAAGGATGTCACATGGGCCATGCTTCCTTCCACTCTCCCATGACAAAGATGAAGATACCCAAAAAGAGGTATCATGGACAACAGACAGCAACCTTGCCAGAGTTTTACGGAGAACGAAACTTTTGAGGATGAAGTGAGGATCTGGCATTCACTGATCATCATTCAGCATCAGACTCTGGACGAAATTCTGGTCAAGATCAGCTTGGGAGTGATTGTTCCGGTTCGTTTGTTTTGAAGTTTTTCTCCCAGCCTGCATTCTTTTGTTCTTGCTGGAACGAAACACAAAACAAAACCTGCCTGCCATTCAAACTGTTCTGCTGATGACTCACTGACCCACTCCATGGCTTTAAGCTAGCAACTAGCTCACTTGCTATCTCATTTGTACCTTGTGAAAAAGAGGGTAATGAGTTACACCTTGCTGATAATGAAAAAGTGAACATGAATGGAATTGTTCCCAGAAAGTAAATTACTAAATAAATATGCATTAACAAGTGATCCTAAGACAAGAATGTGCTTGTGGGAGCAACTGCATTTTCACTGAGGCCAGTCTTGAATAACACCCTGCCTTACAAAAGGCCGAGAGTCACCGTGACAAAGCACAAATTGTTACCACGGTTATTAAGGTGATAGTGACTCTTTTCAATCAATGGTGTCACAGGGATCAGCAAATGATGTGGCACATTCTTCAGTTTTGTTTCCTCCTTTCTTGTCTGTGGCTGCCCCTTCGAGGTGCAGCTCAATCCAGTTTTTCAATCTCCTTCCACAAACTGGGTGCTGAGCTTAACCAGGAAACTTTGCAGTGGTGAGTGTGTTTTAGAGACATTGTCATAAAAACTTCCAGACCCTTCAGTTTAGAAGGAACACCACTAACATTCACACATTCAGGACAGAACTAGTACAGTAATGTATTCACATTTATGTACTTGTATTATCATAAATGTTATAGACGCAGGTGTGTTGACTAAAGACTTATTGTGCTCAACAAAGAAATGCTCTGAACAGAAGCACTTGGACTGGGAGCCATGAGGTAGAAAGTAACAGGAAACAGAAACAACAATCTGAGGCAGCAGTTTTAGTATAGCAACCACTCAACCATCATCAAGAGTTTAGCGGGCCTGAGGACTTTCAGAGAAAATAATTAGGTGGCTATGAAGTGTTTATAATGACTTTTTCAGAGAAGAGAGAGTACTTCTTGGAAAAAGCATCAAAAGCATGTGTTTGAAAATTATCAGGTTGGAAATGGAAAATTACTAAGTTACACCATGAGCTGATCAGAGGTAGGGCTTGACCTCTAAATACTGAAAGGGTTATTTTAGAAGTTGTTTTATCTGAGCAGTCACAGCACGCAGAGTTGTGATGAGTTCCTGGGAATAATCATTTAATTCCATGAGCAGTAAACGTGGTGAAGCCTTGTTTATTTTGAACTCATGTTTTATTTTCTTACCCGCCCAACACAAAAACCTCTCCTGACCCTAAAGCTCTTTGACTTTCTCCTCACCTCTGCCGTACTTTTTCAGCATGTTTCTTCTCATGACCTCTAAATACCACCTAGGTGAAGGACTCCCTAGCAAGGGGCATGTTCTGTCTGGCAGCCTGATACCCACAGTGAGTGGCCCAGCCACTGCTGCTGAGCACACACTTCAGCTCTGCCTCATTAAATTTCCTTTCTTATGTAGAGACTGTCTTCAGAAGTCGTGTAGAAAATCCCACTATTCTTCATCTCAGATGGTCATCCTAACTAAGCAGAAAAGAGAGAAAGGCACTCTCAGGCCATGAATCATCCCATCCCAAAATAGACATCTAAATCAGGTCACTTGAATCATGGTTAAACATGCCAGCTGGTCTCTACTAACTGTAAGGACAACCAAAGAGATTATCTCAGATGAAGACATTGGTACTACAGCAGTCTAAACTTAGGTGAAATGAATCCTACTCTAATTCTTTTGAGCTCTGTGTCACTTCATGATATTAAAGAGTGGTGGTTGTTTTAAAAGTTTTTAGAGTGGGACAGATGGATGGACACTGTGATCACTGAGTCTTCCTTAATCTGAATGCTAGGCTGAAAAATCAAAAAAATCTTCCCAAGGGGAAGAGTGAGAAAACAAAAATATATTTGTGCATATTTTCACAGAGGAAGATGCTACATTTTCTACCACATTTTTGAGCTCTCTCCATCTGCTCAACAGCCCCTGTGCATGTGTGAGTTGTTAGAGCAAGGCACCTCGATGCTGGTGTCACCACCATCTTCCCACCAGATAACATCAATGCACACTGACAGCAAGTACCAACAAGTTGCCCTGTTCTACAAAGGTGAAATTAGTTCACTCACCTTTTTGGTTTTTGTAAGCTTTTCTAGGAATTAATGTATATTTTTCTAGTCAGAGATAAAGAAAGAAGGTGATGAAAGAAAGAAGATGAAAGAGAAGTCACACAAGATATATTGGTTCCAACAAGATGAGAATATTTAGTTGTTCTGTATTGCAAAACAGAAAAAACAACCATTAACTAGTAAAGGACCTTGAAACCTTTTCTTGCAATGCCCTCTTTTGAGGACAGCCTGAGTTTCCACATGCCTCTGTTTCTCCAACCCTGGAGCTAGCCTGCAAAATCCCTACTACGGGCTTGTGTGCAGATGCAGTGGTGCTCCACAACTTTGACTTGGTTTCTCAATGCACAAAAAGTCAATTTTATGCAACTTCATTGTGAAAAGCCACCCTGAACACAAGTTGTACAATAAATGCTCATGACTTACCTTGGGAGTGAAATTCTAGGACAGCTGGGCTGGGGGCACTTCCCAGCATCTCCTACACACCATTTCACATACTCATCCTAGGTTGCCACATGCGCATTTCCACAATTTTTGTGGCTGCCTGGGGAATGCTGCCTGAGGGCTCCTGCTCATGCTTGTTGCTCCAGCACTTCCATCCTACTTGCGGCATGCTGTGGTGTGGGGCTTGGTGCTCCATGTGTGCACCATCCCAGCACAGGGAAGGAAGGATCACGAAAATTTCACGAAGGCTCACAGAGCTCTGCTGGAGATAGGTGTCATTGTCCCCAGGTTAACAGCCACCGCCAGGCTCGGCCACGCCACGTAACCTCACCTTGTGAGGAAGCACAGGCTCCCAGAGACCACTCTGCATCCTCCTCCCCAGTCCCCTGAAAGACTGTTCTCTCCCTCCCCTCCAGCTCTGCCTCCTGTGGGCACACATGTCCACGTGGCTGGATGGAAAACCACATCACAACCCTGAGCCAGATTGCAGCTTGTGTTTTTGTTCCCATTGGCTGAGACTTCAACTGGATTAATTCCTCTGTTGTTCAGAGCAGGCTTGTGCAAACTCAAGGGAAAGGGTAGGAAAGAGCAGGCGAGGGAGGCAGCACTATATCTTCTAGCACCAATTCTGGCAAATGTCAGCTTAAAAATACAATTCCTGTCCCTGAAACAACTTCTTAGCCCTAGCAGAGCAATCCTTTCCAGCCTTCTTCCGTGAATGTGGAGGGCACATCTGCTTCTGCAACTGGGCCACACAGGTCATACAGCCCACAAAGAGAGCTGTTGTTGGAACTGGAATGCAAACTGAAAGTGCCAGGAGAGGAGGCTCTGAAAGCATTCACTTCAGAAAGTCACCAGGTTTTTGAAAAGCTAAACAAAGCTGTCAGCTGCCTGCATTGCATGGGAGCCTCATGGCAACCCTCAGGGCACAGTATATAAAGCTTTTTGTGTTATTAATTATGTTTCAAGTTAGTAGTGACTAAGCAACATGACAAACTGTCGTTCTTCCCTCTGCAAAATGAATTAATAGATTTGAGCTGTATCAGACCATGACATGTGTGATGCTGCTCACTGACATGGGCAAGAGAGACTCAGACAAGGTGCTCTTGCTCCAAGAGAGCTCCTGGAGCAGCCTGGCCCTGTGCTGGTGAACTCACGGAAAATGATGCTGCTGCACAGTGACCTCCCCACAAATACTTTGAGGCTGCCTCCTCTGTCTGTGCACCTCCCTTCTCCCCACAACTTTTAAGTGCAATTAAAAAGAAAGTCACCTGAGTTTAATTCCTGAAACTACTTTTCTTCCTGAAACTCCTCTGCAAGCTGTGCTCTGTGGAGTACCAAAATTCTGTTTACATCTGCATTTACCACTTGAAGCTTTTGGAAATAATGGATAGTGCAGAAGATTAAAATAAACCAACTCACCAACCAGAAGAGAAAATACTTCTTGCCATAATTATCCCTTTTTCTGTTTTAGTATGTTTCCTACCAGTTTTGGTAGGAAAGTGGCAGAGTTGGTGGCAAATTTGATCTGTCAATCCAAATGAGGAATTAAAGTCATTTAGGAGTAACAGGTGCCACCTGAAAAAAAAGCAGAGGACTTAAAAATAATTATGGCTAAATGTATTCAGTTTTTGCATTCTAGAGGGCTCCCTTTCGTCTCTCCTGAAGATAATGCATTAATATTAGGAAGAAATGTTGGCGTGCTCTTCAAACTTTTCACCTGAAATTGAATTACAAGCTACAGATGCTGAGTCACTGGTCTTTTTTATTAGCTCAGAGAAATAACATTACATCCCTCAAGGACAAAGACGAGAAAAATTTTTTCAAAGATAAGAAATGGATGAAATTTCTCATAAAAAAAAATAATTCCTTATCTTTCTGGCTTCATTTGGTGATACATCAACAGAAAACCAAAATGAATTGATAAAAAGAATCTGCTCGTTTATTTTCTTACAGAATATTTGATCCTTTTAGTTGATTTCAAATAGCATCATATTGGGTCAGAAATTCCTGACTACCAAGGAATTGGAAACCTGATTTTCATAGCACTGCTGCCACATATTGATGTAACTTACCATGGAAAACACGCCATATTGATTATGTATAACCATAGTATGGCCAAACAACAATACAAAGAAACACATCCACAAATTTTAATTGTTTTCAACTCCAAGCAGCCTAAGATCAAAGAAGAGAGCAGAGATTTTAGGGGAGCATGAGAACAGCTATTTAGTTCAGATGGTATTGTTCAGGTTGACAGAGGGAATGGGGAATGTGGTCAGTATTTGCTAAAATGCAGCATCTTATGGGTTTGTTATAAAATAGTGGTGTTAAACTTTCAGAAGCAAAGACCCTACTGATGGGTCAGTAATTAACGTACAGCTTGATCCAGGGGAGCTCCTCTATTTGGTCAGTGCTTGCTGAAAAGCAACTAAATATTTCTGTGTATTTTTGGCAATTACATTTACTTTTGGTACAATCCCCACAAATAGCAATGTTCCATTTCAAAGCTGCAGCATCTACTTTTAGATCTCTTAGTATTTCAAAAGGATGAGAATATTTAAAATAAACTACATCCTTAGTATAGTCAATCAAATATTTCCCCATCAACTAGGACAGTTTCTATCTTCTGATTCCTCTCTTGGGTTTAATTCTATTTTGGATTCTGCTACTGAGCAGCTCTGTAGGTCTTGAAGAAGTCGGTGTGCAAGTGGGACAACTTATCAAATGCAGAAATCTGAGATGCAGAAACTTTCTTCCTTCACAAGTACAATATGCTACTGAATTGCAGCTATTGTCTTTATTTTATAGTGGGCAAAAATAAGTTCTATTCCTTAAGGAATGATAAAATCAGGACAGAAATCAATAATTTAGTGTTTTCTGACTGGTACCATACACAAATATGGCCTCAGTGTTTACAGGAAGAAGTGTCCAGCGGTTCTCACATGAAGTTCTTCATTTGACTTTGCAAGACTTCCATATAGCTGAAAATTTTCATCCTTGGTATCACTAAGAGTTCCTGTCATTAGAAAACATTGACAAAAATAGTTGTCATTACTGAGAACAAGAAAAGACATGAAATACACCTTCTTTTTGGAGGGATTCAGTCACCGTTGAGAACATAACTGGGTGGGAAACATGCTGTTTCCTAGGTTGACAAGACTACAATTGGTCCCTTAGAAGCTCTTTGGCAACTATGAATTTGATGAAGATCTTGCCATTCGGAAAGGTGAGGGTTGCACGATATGAGAAACTCCTCACATTCCAGGGACACAACAAATACGGGTTGTAAGTGCTCAGGAAGTCCTGCTCGTCCAGTCTGTGGAGGTTTATGAACCAAGCAGGGACTGACAGATGTGCCATCCCCATGCAGCAACACTGCAGCTGCTCTGCCTGGGCCAGCCTTATGCTCTTGTGAAGGCTCCAAGGCAAGGATCAGCACATGGAGCCAACGGCACAAGATACACACTTATTACAAAAGAATTATGAAAAGCAAATAGCCAGACAGTTCTGTGCTCAGTTCATTTCAACTTCCTCTGGAGCTGGGAATAAACAAGTTTCATTTATCAGCACAAAATGTGTTAAAGGCAATGGGAACATAGGTGTCATAGCATCCTTTTGGCACTGACTCCCTGGGAAGGGCAGTTCTCTGAGTGCAATTCAAAGGGCAGAGGATGTGTTATAAATCAAAAACATCCTAACTTGCAGATGAACGCATAAATGCCAATATGAGTATACATGTGTATACATAGGAGGCCTGCATTTTCACCTTCCCAATTTTGTGAACCTATGAGGTCCCTGCGCTGAAAGAAAATTACTATTGCAAAGTCAATCCCTTTAATGTCATTAAATGCCAGAATTAAGCTTGCCTTTAATGTGACATCCTGTTGTGTACCTATTATGATACACTTTTTTAATGATACAACTGCATCGTGCTTCTTTCAAGAGATCCCTACTTTATTCAGTACACAGGAACAGATGAGATTTCTTAATGAGATTCTAGGCAGGATTTTTATTAGCACTGATCTTCTGCACCGTCTTTTGTTTACTGAACTCACTCCCAGTACAGCTCTGAATAGGAAATTAAAAATGTAATACTTTATGTAATTATTCTCAAAGTTCAACTCAACTGCAGCTGAGTTCTATGACTCAGTAATCCAAGACAGTAAACTAAAAAATGCAGACTAAGCGAGCTGTGAAAACCTAGTTTTTGGGTCTTGTGTCCCTAGTCTTTGTGACACAGTCATGTCCAGCTGCATTTACTGTGGCAGTACTCCTACCGTCATTGAAAGCTCTCCACTCAACCCTAAAAGCCAACCTTTCAGAGAGCAGCATATTTCAGCTCAACCCCAGAAAATACACATTTTTTACTATCACTGGGCACAGTTACACCAATGTCCTCAGGCTGACTGACTGACTGGCTGTAGGATATGTTTGCACAGTACAGACTACAAAGAATACCTGAAGGTATCATAGGGAAATATGAAGTTGAAAGCTTGAAATTCCTTCTGATCTATGCTAGGACAGACCACTGTATCCAATGCCTACATGCACACACAAAGACAGAACTCCTTTCTTCAGAGGAGATCTGTCCACCTGAAGGACAGATTTGTCCTTGAGTTTTGGTTAATCTGTCCACTTGAAGATGGACCCTTCCTCCAGTTTTCCAGGAGACAAAACATGAGGGATGCATTTGTGCAACCAGAAGCACTGGGCTGAGAGCTGCCTGTAAGGCAGTGGCAGCTACACATGGGAACCTTGACCTTCAGGCTGCCAAGAGGTCCAATATGCCATGCCAAAGATGAAAAGCAGCACAAATAGCCCCTTTGTTAAAAAAGAAGCGTAAACCATAATCCTTTTAAAGGTTTCAGAAGAGAATTTGTTCAGGAAAACCAGCAAGTACACTCTCTGTGTGGGTTAGCTCTTTCACCCATGACTTCTTAACATACCAGCTCTAGGGGAACTTCAACAAAGATGCAGGTTTTCACATGTAGATGCCCTCTTGAGTTCTCTGGCATATCCCACCCAGCCTCCAGCCACCAACACAGAGGGCAAGGAGGTCCAGTAAGTCCTATGTTGTATCTTCAGCCTTGTGTGGATGTCTTGGCCACCCTCTGCAGTTTATGTCCAGGCATCTGCCTTGTTCCCCATGTCAGTGTTTTGGCATGAATTGCCTGCGTGCTGCCATGCATCCGATGCTCCCACGTACCTGCCACTGCACCTGCCCAGCCAAAGCAGGGTGCCAGAGGCAACAGTGAGTCATTGCTGAGTTCACCCCAAGACACTGTTGCGTGAGGAAGATGGGCTCTTGCTGTGCTTTGTTTATAATAGGGCTGTATTTCCCACAGAGCTTAAAAAGCAAAAAAGAAAGCCTAAGATGACATTTCAAGGGAGGGTAGCTTGGGAGTTGCCTTTTCTTTTAAACTAACCTCAGCAGAAGAATGAGGATACAATCAGATAAGTGTCAAAATGAATGATGAATCCACACATCAGATAACTGACCCAGTTTTGAAAGAATATTGTACTTTATTATTTTAGATTGAAAAACAGGACTGTTCAAAACTTAAGGGATTAAAACTGCCCCATCTGCAGCCAATGGAAATATTGTCTTTGACTTCAACAGAAACAGCAAATGTCTTCAGTTAATCTGGAAAACACTTTGAAATGCTGGAGTGATTACTACTTCCTGCCAACCATTAACTTTCCTCCTTTTCCCCCAACTGAATTATGTTAAATCTTTCATGGGCAGTACGTTTCATTGCCATTTATTTATTTGCTGTCTTGCTTTTCTACAGATTTTTGAGAGGAACATGGAAAGCTGATCTGTTTCCAGAATTTATGATGGGGGAAAAAAATAGCTAAAAAAATGAGGGGAAAAAAAAAAAAGGAGAAAGAAAGCCTACCTTGGTCCCATGGAGCTGGCAAGAGAGATTGTTATCTCCTGGAGAGAGCTGCAGGGTGAGATTACAAAATATGCCAATATTATTGACCACCCTCCCTCAGAGCAAAGCCTTGCTGCTGGTGTCTCACTGATCTGCCATATTGCTGTTCCAGCTTTACCCACTCTGTGAAAGAAAAATCCATAATGACAAATAAAGATAACATGTATATGCAGGACGATGCTGGACTGTGCATGAACAGAATTTGGCCATTTGTTATTCAGGAGTAGTGGCACTTCACCACAAAGATAACCAGATTTCCATTGTTATAAAGCTCTTGTTTACTTTTTCTCCTCTTCCTTTCCCCAGCCCCAGATCCAGTCACATCCTTTGCATTAGCTTTGTGCTCATCAGTACATCCATGCTTTGAGCCAACTCCATATGCCATCACAAGCCATTCACCTTTTTTCCAGTTTAATATTCTTCTCAATTCCAGTAATTAGAGTTGGCTTGGTGCAGGGTCAGAAAACACAAGCCAGGGCATGTAAGGGGAGGTAGGCCGAGGCAGAAGGAGGACAGGGAGAAGGGCACAGAACCTCTTTACGTGGAAATGAGCTGTTAGACATTCTCAAGCCCAAACGTGTAACTTCACCTGTGCAGCTTTGCTGCAGACACTTTAATTCTTTGTTATGTGTCCTGCAGGCTTCTCCTAACAGGCATCTGCAGCCTGACAGTAATTATATAGCCTGGCTCAAAGGATTGAGCAATAATGTGATAAGGTGAACATAAAGAAGTCCAAGAGAAAGCTACCTTTTCAATATTTTTAGAGGTCTAAAATGTTGAGTAGTATCTACTGAGGTGTTTCCAAAGCACTTAGCCATTCCTTGAGAGCTGCACATGTCTGTTTAGTTGTAGCATCTTTGTCTTTGAGAACCTATCCCTTACCTCTCAACAACCTCCTGGGTCATTTAGGACCACATCTGTCTTTCTGCAACAAAGGCTGAGAAACAAGAGTGGCAACACCACCAAAGACCCTGCAGCCCATGATCCACGGCCACTTCCAAGAGTGGTGTTTATGCAGCATGTGGAAGCAGCAGTGAGACAGCAGCTGGGAGCCGTTCCCTCACATAACTCAGTTTCTCACTGGGAAAAAGCAGATCTATTCAGCTTATATGCCACCCAATTTCTCAGTACCTGAAGCTCTATCCAGAAATACAAGCTGCCAGAGAAAGATAAAAATGGAATGTAAAAGTATTCAAACACCTGAACTATTCAATGGAAGACCAATGTCATCTTTCTTGATATAGCTGGTCTATTTGCAAATTGGCATTTCAGCCTCCCTAGTGTTTGCTTAGCTAGCTAACAGCATGTTTTACTCGAGATGCCTGGAGTATGTTTAGGCTTATTAATAAATTCAATGTTCTGTTACATGTAGTAATACACAGGTTTCTACTTGGGAATTTGAACAGTTATTTCATGATATAGTTAAAGCCTTTTCCTTGGTGGAGTGCCACAGAATTACACAGCTCTTATGAAAAAGAAGATTAGAGCAGACTGGAGTCATGAGAAATTTGAGAAGCACAAAGGTTTCTCAGGGAGTGATCCATATGACCAAAACCTGCCCCCATACATACACTAAAAAGGTAGTTATAACTAGCATTAGACTGAATTATTTTAGGCGTGGAATCTTTTGGCTGTATCTGATGTTCTTCCTTCTCACTCTGCTGCTGTATGCCCTCAACAGCCTACACTGAGGGAACCCTGCAGCCTTCTCTGCCCCTTTGCACCGTGCATGGATCTGTGCAGGGCACAAACCCAACAATGCTGCCTTGGTGCTGCTACCCAACAGCTGTGGCTTTGGAAAGAACCAGCTGGCAGCAGCTAATCCGACAGGCAAAGCCTGGGAATCCTGGTGTCAGCGCCATGGAGCGTGGGAGCACTGCAGGTTTGGCAGGCAGATGGCTGCTCTTTTACACAACTGTGCAAAGTACAGTTCTTGTGATAAAACATTACAGTTCATGACAGGTTATTTGGGGCAAGCGTTACATTTCCCTGAGTCTTATCTTGGTGCCTGAGGCATTCTTTGGCAGAAATGGGAATTTGGACAAAGATTAAAGAAGTTACGGATGTGAACAACTGGGTTACCACATGGAGGCTGTATTGCTGTTACTGGCAGTATTAGGAGAGGTTAGAAATGTGAGGCATATAATCATTTACAGGCATAGGAGAGAAACCAGGCAGTTATTTTCTATAAACCTCAAATACTAGAACAATGGACCCTTGGGGAATTTGGTAATGCAAGCATAGTTTGGGTTCCAACTCTTACCTCACCTGCTCAGGTTTAACTGTTTCTTCCTTGCAGTAAAAATCTTCCTGAATGCATATATGTATTATTATGCATATATATATATTAGAGAGCTTGAGTGGAAACAGGGAATATAAGCAACTGAAACATGAACCTTGTGCAAAGCAAGGTTAGAAATACATACTCGATTACATGAAGGTGTATCACTATTTTAAAAGCTTTTTACATATATTTCTTACTTTATCATCATAGGTTTAGTATCAGCTGGTGAATGGCCAGGATAATATGGCTTGTCAGCCCTCCCAAGGCAACAAGTCTAAGAAGAGGTGAGAACACAGTACACACTTCATCTACCTGCCCCTCTGACCTTCTGCACAGGGAAATAAGTAGGTCACCATCCATCTCTGAGTTTGACATCAGGGGTTTGCCAGGGAATATACAGCTTGGACCAACACATCCCTCAGCAGTCCTGACCTTTCCAACAGTCCTCTTTTACCCAGTACTCTGCCCTCCACTTCTCAGTCACTGGTGTTTCTGTATTAAATGCCTTGTGGGGTTGCAGCACCAATTATGCTGTTTCATGAGTGCTTAAAGGCTGCCATAGGGCAGGGATGCCACTAACCAGTTCCTGGCTCCTGTTAGCTACATAGATAAATGCAGCTGGATGAGAGAGAGCAGGACAAAAACTGTATCTAACAAATCATTGCCCAGTTCACTGCCTGGGGGTCCCTGCTGGAAGGGAGGCACGGCAATGGGGCACAGCATGGAGGGAAGCTGTGTACCTGCCTGCAAAGCCCTCTGCAACCCACAGGCTGCCTCTCCTCACAGGCAGGCTTGTCACTATCCACTACCAGCATCCCTGGCAGGCTCTCACTACTGTTTCTTATGCAGTAATTCTATGGCATACTTTATGGGAAGCTGAGGCTCTTACTCAAAGAGAACTGCATCAACCCCTAGAGCTGGGGGCCTACAGTAAGATAAGCAATAATTATTTCAGGTATTTAAATTAAGCCTTCTGTATGCCTCACAAAGCAGCCTGACATCTCTGTTCCTCTGCTTGTCTAGCTGTACACAAGACCACTTACCAGTTGCTCAGTGGTGCTATAAATAACAGCAACATATTACAAAGTGCTGTAACTCTAAGTATTAGGCCAACTTTTAAAATTGTATCAACTAGTTCACCTAGAGAAATTTCACAAGAGGTATTTTCAGTATCTTACATTTGACTTCTCTTTGAAATGGAGTCTCCAAAACATTTGTAACTTGCCTCTGGAAGAGACCCTGGGAAGTACCAATCTGGTGGAAACACCTAGGAAGTATGAATGGTGTTAACAGTAACCTTCAAAGGGCATGTCATAGCAAATACTGAGTTTCTCTCTAAATGTTCTCTTTTGCCACGGTTTCTTCTTACTGTTTTGATTTGGCACTCATCTCTGTCTAAATTCTCTTAAAAATCACCAACCAACCAATTTCATTCATAGAGACAAGGGGAATGCATTTCCAATAATTTTCAAGTTTTCAATAGAACGTTATACTCCATATAAAATCAAATGTACAGTATGAAGTAGAAGAAATGAAAACACTTTGTAATTAAAGATTTGGAGATACGGCCCTTTAAAACGCAAGAGGATGATTCCCATTTGGTTCATTGTTACCTGACCAAAAGCCTACACAATGAGCAATCTTGTAAATATTGACTACTCCCACCAGGAACCATAACTTACACTGCAGTAACAATATTGAAAGATGAAAGCAGACAACTGCAACACACAAGCTGCCAGGCAATGAACAAATACATGAAGCGGGGAAAAAACAGATCCTGTCTTGCAAAATTTGTGGTTTTTCCAGATTTGCAGATTTAATACTGTGGCAGTTCAGTATCTTGAGCTGGACCTGACCTGAAGGAATGTAGGTATGGAAGAATCAAATTCATATATGGTATCTACACAGCTCTCAGATGTCTGTTTTCTCTGGCAGGGAGACTTCACTACATGAAGGCACATCGAACTGTTCCCAGGATGGGAAAAGTTTGTGGCTCTAGGTCGCTGTCTGGCAGAGGAATATGCCTCCAAGTGAGACCACTGAGCCCCGGCCACCTGCCCTGGCCCACCCCAAGGCAGGAGCACAACACAGTGCTACAGCCCCCCTGGATTTTCATGGCCTGGGGTATACCTGGCATGGCAGCTCACTGGCTCTGCTTTTATTTCCCAGCCTGTAAAAAACTGAAGGCTGAAAACTGGCATTAAAATGGATATAAAAGCTGCTACTAACGCATCTTACTTAGGAATTCTACTATTTTTTTCACTAAGGATCAGTACTTTATTCTTAGCTGCTAAACTTCTTTATGTAAAAAATATGCTACAGCTTGAGTGTGGCAAGAAAGATGACACAGTTGCTAAAGGAAAAAATGTGATTTATTTATTCTGCTTTTCAACTAACTTTTGAGTGTTCCAACCCACATTCAACTAATATTTGTGGGTTTGTGGATTCAGGAGATGTTGATGATGGAGTTAGGAGTTTTTGGTGTATCGTCCTTCAAGAGGATACGTGTGCAAAGGAAGTACACACACCTACACTCTTGCCTGTGGTGGGAATGCAAGTAACCAAGGAACTCAATCGCTTTGTTAAAATGCACACTGAATTCAGGCTTTTGTAAAGCTTAATCATCAACAAAGTCTTTGGAAGGACTTTGCACTCAGCCCCTGTTTTTCTTATGTCTAAAAATGAATTTCACTGCTTCTGATACAACAAACGAAGTGATGCATTAAACACAACAACTCAGCATACAGAGGATGAGAAGGTAGTCAAGTCTTCCGCTTTGCTGTTGAGCACCTGGCATTCTTTTGTTTTATATTACACAGTTATCTTTGAAGAAAAAAACCCCACAGGTCAGCCTATAGGAAAGAATATAATAAAGGGTCTCCATCTTAGAAGATGCTGGAAAGAAAATAAACTGGAAAATAATTGGAAGTTCTTGCTTTCTTTGGAATACTTTGTATCTTGTGGACATCATCAAAGAGTCTCTTTAGGACAGATTTGGACACAGTGACAGCTGAATTGGTAGGAGAGTGCACCTCCAAGGGAAGCGGTAGTGGCAGGAGAAAAGGTGAGCAGAATGCAATGGGCATCAGTCACCATGCCAGACCACTCTGAGAGGGAGCAGCTCAGCAATTTGCACACAGAGTAATTCACACACTACAACTGCTATTACTGCCAGCAGCATTCACGGCATGATTAGATATGCCCGACTCAGTCAAGGCACCATAATCATGTCCTGTGCACAGACACAGCAAAAGAATATGTGGGCTACTCAGAAATGAGAAATTCAAGTTCCTTGCAAAAGGAACATGCTAATACAGACCAAAGTGGTGAAATAATGTGAATCTATTCACTTTTTACATAAATGCACAAAACTTTATATAGACTGAAATGCACAGTTCATCCTTTCCGAAATAAAAAACTCCAACCCTCAAAACCAATTGTTATCAATGAAAATTCACCAAAAAAAATCCTAGAAATGCACCACTCAGACTCATTACATAACTTAATGCTACAATAGACATTTCTACATCAAGCAACAGCAAGAAAAAGAAATTTTAAAGCTAGACTGACAAGCCACAACAGTGTCTTTCATATACTAATTGAGAAGTTAGCTTGGAGAGGAATAAGCATTATTAGTTAGACCAGAATAAGTCCCCATTAATCGTATTCCTCAATGCAGAGCAGGAAGACTTTAACCGCAAGATACATCAGAAGATCCTTCACTTGAATCTTTTCAGTGTCCTGACTTCCTTTCCCCCCCAGACAGATCATTTAATCCAACTTGCTAGTCAGCAAGACTCTGCATCAAGAAATAATTGCCTGAGCACAGATCTCTCCAGTGCCTCAGGAAATGCCTGGAGGCCTCCTCACTCAAAAGGAAGCAGTTATTGCATCTGCTGCTCACCTGAGTCAATTATACTGGACACAAGTGCACATCATAAATTATAGATCTGGAAGCATAAAATTTTGATCAAAAAAAAAAAAAA
>VWZT01001895.1:165110-175699 GCA_013397055.1 Pachycephala philippinensis | reverse complement strand
CGGGCCCGGGCGCTCGGCCGCGGCGGCTCGGCGGGAGGGGACGTTGCGGGCTGCCGGCGGGGCTTTGTTTACCTCGCGCACACACACGCGCTCGCCGCATTTGGTTGCGCAGCACGGCTGCCCCGCTATCGCCCGCGGCTCTGAAACGCTAGGACAGCTTTCGGTGTTTCCGCCTGGCACCAGTCGGTTGCCCGGGCAGCCCCTCGGGAGGTGTATTCCCGGGGCGGTGATGCTTGGCAGCACTCGCTCCTTCCCCGGAGTTTGTTTATGCTCTCTCGATGAGTCTGAGTAAAGCATGTCTATGCCTCGAGTCCAAGGCAGTGGCTGCTCAGACTCAGACTCAGTTTTTGGGAGGAAAGTGAGGGAAGCAGGACTGGGGACGGGCGGGCGGCTCTGCAGTGGCAGCTGTCTCGCCGCGCACCGTGTTCCTTCTGTATCCTGTGTGAAAGGGACCTGCCGAGCCCTGCTTTACCCCAGAGTTTCCTGGGGGTTCGGTACGTGTCAGCCTGCCTTGTGAACAAGGATCAGAGTGATTGCTCGGGTCATGACTTGAACTTTGTTACGGGTGCTTTGTGCCCGAGACCGTAACTTTAGTCACAGGTCTTAGGTGTGTTGCCTTGTAAACCTATGCTCAATTGTGCCACAGCCTGACAGCACTCTGCAAGGAGCAAAGCCTGCCTCCTTTATTGATCGGTTCCCCAGGAGACAAGGGAGCAGCTTCACATGGGCTGCGCTAGAAGCTGTCTGTGGTGTCGGTGAGGTCCAGCATTGGTCATTTGGAAGTGTCCTAGATGCAGTTGCAGGGAAGTTGGAAGAGCAGAGCAGGATACATTGCATCTCTGTTTCATGCGCGGTTTCCTTTCTGAGCAGCAAAGGCGTTTGTGAGAAAACTTTATTCAAGTAGTAGCAGCTGTTCACAGATGCTCTTTCATTTCACCGAGGAAAATGCTGTTCACCGTGTGCACCTTGAGAGAACTTGTCTCTTCAAGTCAGTTCTTTAAATGAGCCCCTGTCAGAATTCAGTCAGCACACAGGAGCTGCTTCCATGAGTGAGTGGGGGCTTGGCTACTAAAATCTGTTTAATGAAAGCGTGTGTAGTCTACACCACAGGGTTTTGCAGCTAGAGTGGTGCGGACTCAGGATGTTTAAATAAACTTTTATCTATCCCTGTCTGACATTTGTGTTTCCACATGTCTTGTATAACTGAAGTTACACTGACAAAAGAACCTCACAGTCTTGAGTTCAGGGATATAGACAGTGTCTTCCTGTCACTCAGGAAGAGGCTTAGCTTGAGGGTTTTCTCATTAATCTTTAAGAGATGGTACTCATTTTTCAATGGGTGTTAGATCTTAGTTGTCCCTGCTTTCTCAGAGTGAGATTTCACAAGATAGCTAAGGCTGATCCACTAGCAAGCTGGTTCAGCTTCCCTCCCTGTGTTCCAGGCTCGTATTTCTGCTGCCTGCCTTGTGTTATTACTGGCCATTTGAGTTCAAAAAGTTAACCCAGTGGAAAACTCTTCTTCCATTCAGTTTTTTAGGGTGGTTGGTTTTCTCAGCAGAGCTTCACCTCTTTCACAGGTAGACCCAACAAGCTCTGCCTAATGTGAGGAAAGTAGCAGGAGTGTGTGGAGGAAAGGGTCAAGTACAACCAGCCCCTGCAGCACCCAAAGCTGATCACTTGGTAATCTTAGATGTATGGTGAGACTGGACTCTGGGAGCCTCATTCTTCCTTTGGCCCAGGGACTGTACTGAACAAAGTGGTTATGCTCAGTAGATAGTGGAGCGTTATGTTAAAGGAGATTCACAGTTTTCTTCTACCATGCCCCAGCATGGCAAGAGGCAGGATTTTAAGAGCAGTATCATTACAGACGTGATTACAGACATTACAGACATGTCATTACAGACAAGGAGCTGAGAGCTGTATTAGAAATGTCTGTGAACATTCAGAGAAGGTCAGGTAACCTGGTTCATTGTCTACCTCTTCCTTTTAGCAAATAAACTCAGGTGAGGCAACTTTGTTCTGCTGTCTTATGCAGTTATATATTTTTATGTAACACAGTGTTTAGGAGTGTGTTAATGGCCCAGGTACTTGTAGCCAGTCTGCTCTTGTGTAAACACAAAACCATACCTCAGTCCATAACTTGAGCTGTGCTGTAGATAGACTAATGCAGAGGGCAGTGCATTTGTTTTCCATTTCTCCTCTCAGTTGTTAAAAAGTGGCGCCACATTTATATGCAGCTTAGATGAATCAACTGACTAATTGGACAGTTTTCATAAAAAGTCCTTTGTGCACTTTGACCTTCATGTAAAAAGTCTTAGCCTGAGGGTGTTTAATTGTTTTAAAAACTTCTTGAAGATAGAAATCAAGAATGAAAATGACAGCCCTCATATAATGGTAGAGATAAAATCTGAATAAACAAAATTACTTTTGTGTTTAGGAGATGTTTCTGTGACTGTGTTTAGTAAAAAATGTGGGTTTGAAATTTTTTAAAGGAATGTTTATGAGAAAAAACCCAACTTCAGTAGCATGTACTGCGTCTTTCAGGGTGTATATGTGAATACTTTAACGGTTGTTTCCCATCTAGGTGATGCCGTTGTGAAAAGGAAATACAGTGTTTGCTCATGAGTGTAGATACCAGCCTTTGCTTTGGTTTTGTTTTCAACAGGACTCCCAGTTTTCAGTGTGTGTTGTAAGACTCATTACAGAGCTGTGGGGGTCCTTTGGGGTGCTTGTAACCTCCTGGGGACTCCATTCCCTGGGGTTCCAAGGGAACGAAACTGTGGGGAATCCTCATGTGCTGTTTCTTGGGTGCCAGACAGAAGTGTTAAGGCTAAGTGCGAACAGAGGATGGTGGTGGCATCTGTTTCAAAGGGAGTGAGACAGCATCACAGCTTACATTGCAGGGTAGCATTCCCTAGAGCTCCCGTCCTCTCCTGAGTAAAGAGCTGGAAAGGTCAAACCACTAGTTCTGCTGCCTTTTGAAAAGCCAGCTCTTTTATTGCTTGCAGGGTTAATAGAACCAAGAGCTGTTGTCTGTTTCGGGGTAAGTTCTTTTTTACTCTGTTTTCCACAGCCATGAAGCCTTTGCAATGGTAAAAAACAAAAGCCTACCAAATGTGACTGTAACAGAATAAGACTCACTGTAAAAAAAGCTTTCTAAAGGTCTCCTTAAATCTGCATTTGCAGGTAAAGGTCCTCTGCCTCTTAATCATCCTTCTGTCTCATTTAAAACCGACAGTTAACCTCCCTGTTTATGCTTGACTTCTCCTGACTGTGGAGAATACAAAACAGTGAACTGTCTTACTATTCCTCATGAAACCCTGCCTTACTATCATTGCCTTAATGCCCACAAAGTTTGGGCAACAATTGCATCTGCTGGTGAGACCCTGTCATGCTAACAAGTATGATCTCCTTGTGTTCACATCTTCCTCTTCCATCCAATAATGTATGCTTGACTTGGGGGTTGCAGAGTTGTGATCATTGTTTATTTTTTTATTTTTGTGCAGCAGAATCCAAAACCTGCAACTTTTCAGCACTGTGTTTCAGAACTCCAGTAGAGTTAGCAGATATTATGTGAAACAATTAGTTTGTGCAGCTTGGCAGATGCTAGCCTATTCTGCTGCTTCCCAGCTTTTGTCCCAAAAAGCTTCCTTCTGTGCCAGCACGCTGCGAGTCTCCCTTGCTGTTCAGTGCCTCTTGTCTGCTGATTGCATTCCTCTAACTGACGGATGTTGCTTAAAATTCCCTTTGGAGCTTTATGCGGACACTTGGATCAGACAAGTGGAATGGCTGGCCCTTGGCAAGGCTCACTGCTGCTGCTTTGTGCTGAGCGTGCACACAAGTGTACGAGTCGCAGCGTTTCACACTGAACTACATATACATACCCGTTCATATGTGCATGTAATACTTGTCTTCCACGGTCTATAAAGACTAAGGATGAGCTATTTCGGCATAAGGAAATTTTGAGAAAGGTGTGCCAGAGGGAGATCTTGGAAGGAAGGGATGTAGAAAGCAAGCATGGGCAAAACATGACAGTTTATTTTAAAGTACATGTGAATGAAGTGGGAATCTGACTTGCTCAGCCTTGTTTAGTGAAATTAGACATAATGACCCTTTTGTTGTGTATGAGTCTTGTTCCCGTCAGTGTGGGGACCTAGCACACAATAAGCATCTTCAGCTTTTTAGAAGTTGTTTTCTTAATGGAAACGTGAAGTGAAATTTGCAGGCCTTTAAATAGATTTGATGATGTTGTGTATAAGGCAGCATGAAAAATGTACCGCTGCACTGCTTGCAAGTTGAAATCTTACTGAGTTGATTCTAGTTTGGTTTTGGTTGTTTTCTATCCTTCCTTTTACTTCAGTCCTTTTTAAGCTTCTTTTGATCTTTCTCCTGTATACTCGATTCATTCCCCTCCTTATCCTTTAATTTTTTAATTATGCCTTGTAAATAAGTTAAATGAGAGCTAAAATGAACATGTGCTAATCAGCACTTCCTCGTGCAAGAAGCAAAGCAGCCCTTCTCAGGAGCTACGTGAGGCCAGAGGTTTCTTACCGGAATGTCCCAAAGGTGTTGCTTGTGATTAGAAGATGCATGACTCTCTTGAAAGCTTTCTCCTTTTTCTTAATGAAAAGCTAGGCTGTGAAAAGAGCTGTGTTTCCTCTTGAGTGATTCTTCCCAGGGTACTAGCTATTGCATTAATATCTTGTTAGGTTTCTAGCCTGTTATGTTTTCGGGTTTTTCCAGGGCAGTTGCAACGTGTAAATGATGTGATCAGAGATATTACATTACAGCCTGCAGAACTTCAGACTGATAAAATTATTCCTGCTTATGAAGGAAGTGAATTTGGGTTCAGATACACACAGTTTGAGGCTCCAGTTTGTCTGTCACCCATTTAAAACCAGGAACAAAATCTAGGGCATTTTTTAGCAATGGTGAATCTAGCTCACCAGCTGCATAAAATAAGTACAGGTACTATCCCTAAAGTACACAGATGAAGTTTTCATCATCTCTGTGCTAAAAGATCACCAGTGAGGCTTGGTGACAGACAGATACACATGCATAAAAATGTTCAATAAGAAAGGACCAGAACTGATGGAGTAGGTTCAGAGAGCATTATGGTGTACAGAAAGGTAGTGTTCATTTCTCATTTTACAGGAAACTTGGTTAACTTAATGGACCAGAAGAGCAGATGTCCTTTTAAGATAATTACATATTTTACAAAGCCTACATGCCCTGTGGAACAAGATGCCACATGATAGTTTTGAAGCCAAGATAGACGTTGGCTTACATGGACAAGAAGAATAGACAGTTTATTACGGTTTCTTTAAACTTTACGTGCTGCAAGATGTTTGTCCATCTATCCAAAACACTTAGATAATTGTATAGTGAGTTGTGGGGTTTCTTTAATGTTTATCTGAAACTTTCTAACTAGCTTTTTGTTTTATATGTTATAAATAAAACGGAATCACAAAAAATAGTTGTTGCGTTTTCCAGAATGTCAATAATATGTGGTCTTTAAAAAAAATTCATGCAAGTCATTGTACAGATTCATCGTCAGTACTATGATGATCTCACATTCTCTCTTTGTACAAACTGCCGCAATATGCCAGTGTGCAGAAATTGCCTTTTTAAAAGCTTTTCCTGGTAATCTTGTGCCTATAATAAAGCTAATGGTAGCCTTCAGTCTTACAATTTTTTTCGCATTCTTGTCATTTTAAGACAAATGCTTTTAGTCTCCCCCAGCAAAATTCCCCAAACAGAATGCATTTTTGAATTTTTTTCATGCAGAAATCCTCATGATGGCCTCTGCCAAATGTGGCATGTGCAGATGCATCTCAATGGAGCTGTCTTAATCGATGTGCTCACCCGCTGGCCGCTTGGGGGGAAGCAGCACTCGTGAATGATTTCGTTATTTGTCACGTGTCTGCTTATTCACCCTTTCTCTCTGAGCTTTATTTGGCTGAATAAAGGGACAGTGGAATTATTTGTTTACAAATAGATTCAGTACTTCCTTAATACCTTTTGTATGGATACCTGCTGTTTCAAGTAACGGCGTTTCTGGGGCTGGGTGTGAAGGTATAATGTTAGTGCATTAGCTTATGCTGCTTGACAGCCATGAGTGTGTATGCATGCAACCTCTAAAATGAATACACTAGTGCGTGGAAATAGAACTCTTTAAATCTTGACTTGAGCAAGATAAGTGCCCTTGAAGAGTCTTCACTTTTATTCCTTCTCTGGATACTTTGATTGCCATGAAACTACTTTTTCTGCCTGGTTTAAATCCTGGCGTCAGGGAAAAATCTAAACTAAACCCTCTAGCTCTCAAAACATGCACAGTGTGTTAACCCCGTGATGGCTGATAATTTTGCTTCATCTCCCTCTGCTCAGCTCTTCCAGTGGCTGGGTGATGTGTATAGGTTCTAGTGCAGCACCAGTGACCAACCTGAGAGCTTTACTGCCAGATGCACTGTGCATGTGACAGTGCAAGACTCACTGTAGTTTATACTGAGATGCTCTTTGAAAATTTAATTTTATAATTAATGAAAACCAGTTTGGAAGTTTTGGGGTTTTCTGTTGTATGGAATTTTGTCTGGATTTTTATTTAGGTTTTTTTGTGTGTGTGGTTGGTTGCTTGGTTGCTTGGGATTTTTTAGGGCTGTTTTGGTGTGGCAGTTTTTAGGGAGGTTTTTTTGGAGTTTTTTTTCCCAAAGCAAGCTGCAGTTGGTCATAAATACTGACCCGACCCCATGGTAAACATTGATTTCCTCCTTCCCTATCTCAGATTTTAGTAAGAGAAACTTATATTACCTACTGTTTGTATATTTCTGATAACAATATTCTGTTCACAGTGTATGTCCTTCTGTGGTTATCAAGTGGATTGCTGTGGTTTTATCATGGGATATTTTCTATTGTAATTCCTCTTTTCCCTCAGGACCTCTTCTTGCTGTGCAGATGCCTTATTTTAGTTAACAGTATGAGAAAGGGTGACTCAGAAGGATGAGTACAAGAAAGATTTTGTTGTTGATGTTGTATATTTGGTTGTTCAGGTTTTTTATTTTTCTATCTGATGCAAAAGGTGAATTAGAAGCTTGGAGCATTTTGTTTCATAGGTCAATAAATAAAGTTGTCTTTGCTGCAGAAATCTAAAGTTAACATGATCATAGTCTTTTTAATAATACTAACCTCAGGTGTTACATTGTACAGAAGTCAAAGATGACACTTCATTCTGTAATGCACCACATCTTATTTTTTTAGAATCATGCAAATGGTTATAAATTCTCAATTTTAATTTTCAATAACCCAGCTTCCTGGTTTGTGGTGTGTGCGGAAGGTTCTCTAGTCACGTTGTGTCATGCACAAAAAAATCTGCAGCCCTAATGTTGTCACATGGGAGGGGGAACAGGCAAGAGCACTTAGTTGGGGCTGTATTGACTGAGATGAGAGCCTCTGCATCCGCTTTGTTTTCTTTGTCTATGATAATATTTAATGTGGCATAGATGTTCTTAATTTTTTAATTATTGTCAATGTAATGTAAAACATGAGTTGTGTTTTGTTTCTGGAATGTGCCTTCTGCAAATTGGTTTTGTTAGAGTTGGTGATGGTGCTTTTTTCATTGGATTGCCACTTCCCATCTGCTTAATCAAAATTAAGCATTTTGGGAATTACATTTTAATCTTGGTTCTCCTGTTGCAGATTTTTGAAATTATTTTTGTGGCAGAGAACATCCATGGTAATCTCATGAGTGTGGAAATGCCTTGCCTCATGCCAGTGCACAGTTTAGGGACTTGCTGGCTAGAAAGAGGGTAACCAGCTTCTGTGGCACTTCAAGACTTGTTTTCCTCTGAAATTTACTCCCTCAGAGGTTAAACTTACTGTAAGACAGTAAACCTTTCATTAAAGGTACGTTACCAGCTGTTTAGGTCTGTGGCTCCGTGTTTTATCACAGCAGCGGTGAGAAGGTAACTGCATCAAAAAAAACCCACCTTGGGTATTATGCTTTACATCCATCAGAAGTATTTGTACCTACAGAATATAATCTGTTTTTTCCATCTAACACTGAAAACTTGTGGCAGAGGTTCTTTAATGAACAGTCAGATTATTAAAACTGTGTTCTCCTCTAGACTGCCATATAATGATAATGGTATTTTAATGATGCATTAACTGATGAATAAATATATGGAAGAACTACTGTTTTTTCCATAAGTGAGCTTAACAACTAGTGAAAGGGGTATTTTCTACTGTATACATGTGTATATGAGGCAAACTGCATGAAAATACTTAAATGTTGGTAGTGGCTTTTGTTAACAGTAAACAATAGCCATGAGACCTCATTGGATGTTCAAGAAATTTTTCAATTTCTCTTAAAGCTCCAGGCCTGAAGGAAGGTTCATGTGAGGAGACTGCTAACAATTGCTCTGAGTACATGTGGCAATAGCTGTTCCGTGGAAGGAGAAAGAAGCCGTCATTAAGATTGTCCTTGAGAAATAGCAGTGGTCCATGAGTCACCTATGATTTGGCTTATTTAGAATCACAGAATGGTTTGTGTTGTAAGGGACCTTTGAAGATTATCATGTTGAACTCCATGCCATGAGCAAGGACATCTTCCATTACACTAGGCTGCTCAAAGCCCCATCCAAACTGGTCTTGAACACTTCCAGGGTTGGGGCATCCACATCTGAGATGGATGGTCAGGAGTGTGGTACAAGGCTAATGCAGGTGCTGTTTTCCACACGTAGAAAGCATGAAGCAATGCTTTCTTCATTGCTTTTCTCTTAAAAAAAGCATCTCTTCAAACTATTCTTCTGAACTATTTTCTTCTGTTATATAATCTTGGCACCTTACTTCTGAGCTTACTGAAGTCCAGACTCTGTGCTTACCAATGTTTTCGTAGGCAGAAGTACCTCGTGGCAAATGCTTTGAATGTTAAAAGGATTTTAGCATTTAATGCTACAGCAGAGGCTTTACTCTTAACTATTAGATAGGTTTTGTTCCCTGTGTAGTTAGCACGATGGTGTTAAATTGAGTGTGCAAGGACAGGTTTGCATACTGGGAAGCAGACCACTACCAAGGCTAGTATTTGGACAATGATATGATGTTGATATCCAGGCATTAGAAAGATAAATTACTTGTGGGTAGAATTGCCATGTTAAGGTTTAGGGCTTGACATGCTTCAGTGATCTTAGGTCTAGGGGGAGAGGTTGGGTCTTGGGGAGAAGGTTGTACTACTGATAGTGGGCACAAAGGCCACAAGGACATTTGGCAGAACTCCCAAGGTAAGTAAGAAACTAACAAAGCCAACTCAGCAATTGTGCTGAGAGCAGTTCCAACTGGGTAAAAGGGAATTCTGACGGGGAGAGATTCCCACCACCGTGGTCCACTGACTGAAGAAACCCACCAACTCAAGAGAAGTACTGAGCATGCGGACTAATTAGCATGAGAAGCAAGAGAATCATTTAACCAACAGAAGGTAGAATTAATAAGAGAACTATGTAACTTGTAGTCAATGTAGTCAATTGCTAAAATGTATAAATGGTACAAAGCTTTGATGATAGGGGAGCTAGCAGCCTTTCGTGGGTTATCACCTAGCTCCTTGCTTTGCACAAATTAGTATAAAGAATTATTCAGCCTTAAGCTGAAACATGGGTGTTTCAGATTAGACATTAGAAAAAAAATTTCACCATTAGGGTGGTCAGGCATTGGAAAAGGTTACCCAGGGAGGTGGTAGAGTCACCGTCCCTGGAGGTGTTGAAGAGGCATCTGTGTCTCGCTCAATGACGTGGTTTAGTGATTTAGGGGTTACAGTGGCAGTTGTGGGTTGACAGTTGGACTTACTGATCCTAAAGGTCTCTTCCAACCTTCAAGATTCTATGATTAAATAGAAATACCTCATCTTGGTGTGTACATTGGCACTGCACCCTGGGCAACAAGCCCACATTTGGGCCAATAGTGTGGCATGGGTGGCAACTTCTGTCTTCCTTGTTCCTTAGAATTATTACTAATGGGTTGTTTCACTGATACACCTTCATTTTTAAGAAGCATACTTTATGCAGAAATAATATGTGTAATTATGGTAAAATAACTCAGGCATTCAAACATGATTTCAGACATGCTTACCCATTTCCAGAGAGCTGTCATCTTTCATTTTGCCGCCAGACAAGTCAAGCACAACTGTTTGACTTAATGAATGGAGACTGGTTGTGGTTTTCCACAGTTGAGAGGCTTCAAGGTCTC
This sequence comes from Pachycephala philippinensis, assembly GCA_013397055.1. Lineage (NCBI taxonomy): Eukaryota > Metazoa > Chordata > Aves > Passeriformes > Pachycephala > Pachycephala philippinensis. Next base: position 165,469 of record VWZT01001895.1, on the reverse strand, counting down.
ACTTGTATTTACAGAGGCTATATCAAAGAATTTTCAAAAGCCTGAAATGTTCGTGGTAGCCGACTGTGAGAAAAGGTGATAGTAAGTGAAGTAACACCATTCTGGGTGCTGTTCTCCTAGCATGGAGCATACTGCTTCTTGAGAAGATTCGGCAGTGGAATGAAGCTGGCATGGAAGTACTCTGTAGATGCAGTTGCATTGCAAGCCAGTAATTAAGAGGAAGGAAGCCTCTAAAGAACAGTTTTTCCTTGTTGGCTCATGGGTAGTTCTGTTATACTCTGAGTATTTGCTTTAATTAAGAATGTATTTGTTTTTTTAATGCATTTAACTGCGAACAATAATTTGTTTTAGGCTTGCTC
>VWZT01001895.1:105577-165069 GCA_013397055.1 Pachycephala philippinensis | reverse complement strand
GGGGTGGGGGGGGGGGCGGCGAGGGCTTGGATTTTCAGCTTTTGCTTTGCAACCTTGCTGGCCAAACTGTTGTTCCTTTGGCTGGGAAGGTACCACAGAACTTCTGTGAGCCAAGCAGACATGGGGTGGTCAGAGAGATTAGTCCACGGAGGTTGCATGGAGCATGTCTGTCTGCAGGGAGAAGCTGGGAGGCCACGTCTTGTCCTCAGCAGCCTTGCAGCATGTGCCAGCCAGAAGACAGAGATGTGTAGGGTTTACTGCACGATGAGAGCACGGACTGGAAGCTTGGGTCCAAAGTGGCCACCTTCCTTACCGTGACAGGGCGCATTTTTCTTGCTGGCTCTGAGCAAGGCTGCTGGTCAGCCATCTGCATCAGTAGTTTGATCTGATGTGTATTTTGCTTCTTGCTAAGGAGCCTAGTTAAAATTATAGAGAAAAGTGAACTCTAAAGAGCTCAGAAAAATAATGAATTATGGATGTTGGGTGAAGCCCCTCATATTTGGCCTTTGGACTGGAATCCCTGCCAGGCATGCTGATTCTCTCAGCTTGGCTGCGTTTCTCTGAACTTTGTTGTGGATAAAAAACATGTGAGAAGTCTGTGAATGATGACCTGAAGTTGAATGTAAAAATGTGTGAACTCTGATGTTGTTTCTTTCTTTGTAGCTGTAGGCTAAATCTTTGATGAGCCTAAATTACATTCTTTAAGGATGCCCATTCAGTCAGTCCCTCTCTTGTCAAGATGCTCAAGATACTCTGTGGGTTACTTGGAACTGTTGGCAGCCATCTGAAGTTTTTTCTTTTCTCATTAAAATTAATGGTAGATCATCCGTGTGTTAAGACAGCTTTGAAGATTTAGTCAGTGTTTCTGGAGGCAGAAGTAATAGTTCTTTCTAAAGCTAGATGCAATATATTCACTACTGTACTTGAAATATTAAATACTTCGATTTCTTTGGGTTTGCCTTCTTGGTTTAGTGTTTCTTTACACTTTTGGCTTTTTTCTTTTTAAACTTGCAATTAATTTGGTTTGTAGAGAAGTACGGTGTTCTCCCCTCCAGCTCATCACAGCTATATTTGGAGAGGGATTTCTAGGACAGGAGGCTAATCACAGTAGCATACTCATGTAAAGGTTGACAAATGTTCAACTTTAGGGTCTCTCAATAGCAGCTGCAGTTCCTGTGCTATCCCTTCTGCGACACACTCCCACAGGCAATGTGGGGGCAGGCCAGGCATGTGTCCAGCTTGATGCCCACTCTGTATCCATCTGTGTGGCTCACACCTGTGGACTTGCATACCCCCTCTAGATTAGGCCAGCTCCCAGTGAGAATGGTACTTTTACAAAGCAGGAGTAGGTGTTGAACGTGGTAGGAAACTTGAAGTCCCTTTTTCTTTCCAATAATAGGGTTTAGTGACACTGGAGAGACTGGTGCTGGGTAATAATTAAATCAGTGCTCAACGGTGTTCTGTTTACTATAGTCTGTAGTTATCTCAAGTAGATTATTGTGGCATGATACACACAATTGACAAAATATACTATGCAAGAAAGTGTGATCTGCACAGAAACTAGAAATCGTTATTTTTTCTCTAGGAGATTAAAATTTGATCTTAGAAGACATACAGCAAATGTGTATAATTGTTGGATGAGTCCCTCCAGAGTTTGTCTCTGATCAGATTCTGTAGAATTGCAAACACTCTTGGATAATGCTGCTTGTGATTTAATCCCAAATCCCAACAGAGAATTAATTTTTTTGTCACAGTAGTAAGCAATAACTCTTCCATGGACACTGAAGCAACCAAAGAACATGAAGACCACAAATCTACTTACAGCGTGCTTTAAAACACGGCACAAGTTCCCTGTGTTTTGGCAAGCTGCTTTCCTATTTTCATCAGACTTCTGTACAAAATAGAAATTGCCATGAGTTGCTATGCTGCAACTTGAGCATCTTGCGTGAGTCTGAACTCCTGGGACTGGAGCAGTCACATTTGTTAAATACAGAGGGATGTGGCTCTAGGCAGTGTTGGAAAATGAAACTGAGGAGCACAGTTCCTCTGACAGTTCTAGCTGTAAAATTGCAACCTGCATTTTTAACTGTAAGTTCATGTTTGAACTAGATGATTTTTGGAAGTCTTGGAGGCAGTGGTTCCAGAGCCTCCAACAAAAGGCACTGCCTGTCACCGCTGGTCCAGCTGGGGTTTGAAAGCCAGTACTCTGGTAATGCATTTCCGTGTGTGACTTCTGTTTTACGTGGCAACACATCTCACCTGGGGGCTGGTTTGTCTTTTAAACTTCCCAGAACATTGCTAAGCATCCTCTGACCTAGAGGTATTAGCAAATACAGTGTATCCATAATATCGAAGGGCTACAAAGTCCAAGCAGCTGTTACCTTGCTGTGCTGGGTAGCACTCTAAAAGTCTTTATGGGAGCTTTGACAGCAAGTGTGCATGGAGATCGGGGAGTTTGAGATGAGGGTGTTCCAGGTTTGGCTGCTTTCAGATAATGTCTGTTGGGGGAACATATTCTCTAGTGCTGGAATGCAGCACTGCTGTCACTGCAGCCTGGGGGTAGGGACAGGGGCAAGGAGGAAAGGCTCTGGGGGCAAGGTATGGTGCTGGGCAGGAGGGGAAGAAAATGTGGAAGCAAAGCTGAATCAAGCAGAGGTGAAAACCCCTGTGCTATGCCAAGAGCTGGAATGTCATAATGACAGGACTGATGCTGTCACCAACAGCTGTGGGCTTTCTGTGGTGTAAATGAGACACAGTGCTAGTCTTTAATAGCTCCAACAAGTGATGGGTGTAAATGGATGTCTTGTAGAATGACTTTTGGTGGTTTTGTTTGTCTGGGGTTTTTTTTGTCAGCAGCAGAGACTGTATTTGATGAGATGACAGTGAAATGTTTGTGGGTTGCATATAGCTTGCATGGTGGTTTATTTTTTTCTTGTCTAAAAATAATGTGAAGGCAAATACAAATTCAGGGGGGGTTTTGTGAAGTGTCTCCAATTAGAAGTGGAGAGAAATTTCAAGGAATTTCAATTCTTTATTCAAGATGAAATAAGCCTGCAGCCATCTTCGCCAGTATTGCTTACTGCATTCATAGTTAGTGATGTTTTTTAAACTTACATGAAGTTCAGTGTGACTTTTTTTTTTTTACTTGATGCTTAAAATTGTGTGCCAGTGTGTTTGTGTCTGAACAAAACTTTACTGTTTAATTGTTTGTTTTGTTTTTATTATGTACAAGGTGGAATATATGTTGGTAAAATTTGACCATGAAAATAAGAAAGTGCGCTTGGTACTCTGTGGTGAGGAAGTTCTTCAAACACTGCAAGACAAGGGGGAGAAGGTAAACCCCAAGTGAGTAGCTGTTTCCAGTTTCTTTTTTTTTTTATCCTCCTGTTATGGTACTGTGCAAAATTCTATTAACCTGTCTTAACATTCAAGTCTGCTATTGGTAAAACTGTAAACCACAGATATTGACATTTTCAGATAAATCTGGGGTTCAGGAAGTGAAAGATTTTGAGCACACTTGCAGGCAGTCCATGCACTTTTTGTGTTATGCTTTGAAATAAAGGAGGATGTAATGGTGAGCCCACAAAAGTTGCAGTTTGGGTACTTGTTTTGTCTTGCTCTAATTTTGTGTCTGTGTGTATGCAGTAATCCATGTCCCATAAAGTATACCTGCATGTGCACTTGCTCCCATATCTTGACCACAGGAGCAAGTGAGGGCTGTACAGGGGAAGCCTGTTGTGTGCAGGAGCACTCCCCCATTTTTGGAAGAACTAGAAATGCAGATGTAAGAATGGCAGGGATGTTTTTCCCTATCCTCTCCAGCGGAAAAGCAGCAACAAAGCTTGAGACAGATGCTAAGGGTGACTGCAATTTGGTATAAGCAAATCCTGCTTATTGTACTACACAGCAGCACTCTTACTGCCAAACTGCGACTTGCTTTCTTTTCACCACTTCCTGATGGTGAGGTACATTGCAAGGTACATTGTGTTCCTCTGTCAAATATTCAAATATAGGAGATTTTTCTTGCAAGTGGTATTAATTTCTGAAATTCTCACAAATAATTAATGTTTTTTGAAGTTGCACAAATATGTAAATGTGGCTCTTCTTTTATTATAGTCACCCAACACTCTGGAGACCAGAATATGGAAGTTACATGATTGAAGGGACGCCTGGACAGCCATATGGGGGAACCATGTCTGAATTCAACACTGTGCAAGACAACATGAGGAAAAGACGGCAAGAGGCTGCCTCTGTACTCAAAGAAAATGAGGCTGTTTGCACAGTGACATCATTTCCAAGGTGAGATGGTTGTTGAAGTGTAATGCCATGTTTCCTGTTCTCCTTATACATTTTTCTCCTTATTGCATATAGCTAAGCTGTTCGATGAAATAGAGGAAAATATGATTTGATTAAAGTACTTTACCTTGATGTTCCACTCATGTTTCCTAAAATTTTTATTGCCACGAGACAAGCAAATAAGGATCTTTTATATTTTTAGGTTGCTTTGAACCTGTGACAATTTTGTATTAGGAGAGAATACTGATTATTAGTAACATAAAGTGCTAAGTATAGAGTAGTCTACCTTCGAGTTGATACAGAAAATTATATAGAAAAGGTTTCTCTTTACCTATTTCGCAAACTTTGATCTTTATAAGTAGCAGTTTTTCAAAATATGGCTCACCTGATCTATTTTTGGTACTACTTTTTCCACTAAAGTACATGCAAGCTTCTGGTAGTTTGGACCACTCAGACTTAGTACTTCTATTATACAATACTCTACTTAATCTAGAAAGGAGAGCATCTCTCCTGGGTTAACACCCTTACAAAGGATAGATTTCATCATTTTTATTGTTGTAAAGACATTCTTGAAGAAATTAAATTCAGGATGAACTTCATTATCTTGGAGAAACTGTATTTTGTGACATTCCTTTCAAATATAATTCTAGGCAGAGATGTATTACATTCATTCTAACTAGCCTGGTCAGTGACGTGAATGAAGATAGTTATGTTTATAATGGTAAAAAAGTTGCTCTGCAGTAGAAGACAAGCAGCTGGCCTTACTGGCTAGTTTCCTGGGTAATACAGAATGCAATAGCTCAAAATTCTTGCTGAGAGGAGGAACAATTATTATACAATACTCTACTTAAAGGTGCCAAAATATGCCTTAGCAGCAAAGGTGCCAAAATGTCTGCATAATGTCCCATAAATGTTGTTTTAAGAGCACTCTGTTGACAAAATTTACTTTCACTTTATTAGTTACACTAGATGTAATAAGAGCTTATTAAAGTCCAGTGGTTAAGTAGTTCTCAGTGTATTACAGAATTGGGTTTTTTTTCCCCTGCAACCTTACAGGTACATTATGTAATTTAATAAATTCTACATACAAACATTTTGGACCCAGTCTTGCAGGGAATAAAGGACGAGGAATTCTTCATCACTTTGTAGATACAGATAAATACTTCTTACATCACTGTAGGAGCAGTACACTGGACTTCAGTGAAAGCCAGTAAATAATAAAATGTAGTTTGTTTATTACTTAGGGGTCATTCCAAACATACTTTCATCCCTCAGAGATTGCTCTGCATAGGCTAGCCTAATTTAGTTTATTATTTCTGCCTTTTGCTATCTTGCCATTCAAGCCCCTGTTGGTGTGACTGGAGTCTTGCTAATGTGTATTTCTGAGGTTTCATGGGGTTGAAGGTTTTTGCCACGTTGTCTCTACAACAGCATGTACTTATGCCTGTGTGCATCAGTGCATGTACACGTGTATATAATAAAATCTGTGCATTTGAAAAGACAAAAAATCTTGTTAGAGTGCGGACAGAAGAAAGGTAAAGAAGGTAAGCTTATTCAAATTAAAATAACTCAGTTAAAAGTGGACTATTTGAAAATGCTTAAATATTAAAAAATTCTAGCTTAGATACTAAATGAGTGTCCCTAGTTCCTAAATTTGGGAGCCCTCACTACTGGACCACAAAGTTGTTTTTTTTTCTTGAGGACTGGAGGATGAAGTTTACAGTGTAGCACTTAGGTAAGTGATGAAGCTGGGTTTACAAGTTGTAGGACAACTTACGCACTGAAACCAGGAAGAAGAAACAATATTGAAATACATGTTGAGCATAAATAATATTCTTGGAAATGTATTTCCTGATATTTTGAGTAGTTTGTTTGTAATTTTATCAGCTAACTTTTTTTAACCATCCAAATTCTAGAGCCTCTCAAGATAACACAATCTTTCCCCTTTTTACTGTGCAACATGGAGAAACTAATCTGCTACTTTACTTCAACCTTGTCAAATGTTCCTTTGTCTCAGCTGTACTGAAAGCTTATTCTTGTTTCAGGTGACTCTGAAACTTAAAATAGAGTTTCCCAAAGGGGAGGGGTGTATTCTGATTAGCTTGCATATCTCTCAGCATTTTATACCTAATAGCTGCAATTTTTCTTCACTTACGACATTCCTCTCATAGGGGTTTTCAGAACTCCAGAAGTGTTATAAGACTTAGGATATGTGTACCACTTGAAACTACCTCTAATTCTTACGCAGTTGGTTAAGTATATATTTTTAAAGGGGTAGATTGTTAAGGGTAGAACTGGATAAATTACTTTGGCAGTTAACCTGTATCCTCTAGATAAACTGTAAAGCACAGAATGCAGCTGCATGTCAGTATTAATAACAAGCACTAACACACTAAAATGTGTGTGTACCCCACATAGTATTGAAGTTTCCTGCTTCAGCCACTGAAAATGTCCGTGTTTGCTGTCTAGTGATAGACTAGTGGGGTTTCTTTAAAAAAAAGGCTGTGTTAACCACTGCAGAAGCTGGTTGTTGGCTGGTTGTCTACTAGAATACTAATCTCTGATCATCTGACCATTCTAAAATCAGAGTCTGTTTTCATTACATCTTGGATCTCATTGTTTTGTTACATAGGTTAGGGTGTCCTGGGTTTACACTGCCGGAATATAAGCCAACACCAGTAGAAGGAGGAGCTTCAAAATCCCTCTTTTTTCCAGACGAAGCCATCAATAAACATCCTAGATTTAGGTAAGAATATTTTTATGAAGTTTGAGAAGTTGAATATTTTGTCTGTGCCTAAATATCGTAGACATACCTGCAAATTCTTTACGTTACTGGAATAGTAGCTAGTTGCTGCAGATACCACAAGGACTTGGACAGAAATGGTTGTGATGACATGTATTTTCTTTTCAAAGTGTCTTAAGAAAATAAACTGTTAAGTTCAAGGAACTTTATACGATAGTTCACGCTATTATGGGGCAAAAAGTGTTGATTATGCTACTGCAAAATGGTTTCCAGTTTGAAATCTTGTGTCTAAATGCTTCCATCACAGTTAATCCAGCTTTCGCTTAGGTGTGTCACAGTGACATCTCTGTACTCAGTAGCTTGGCCTAGTTGCTCTGAAATAGACCAAGTGCTTCTCACTGTAAGGTGAGACTTTGGACAATGAAAATCATTCTGTTTAAAAACTAAGCATACCTTATAACTTGCCTTTGTATTCCTCAGGTCTGTAGCCTTTTACTTCTGACTATCTTACCAGCATAGTACAGTGAAGTCCATCAAAGTAAGACTGACTTTGCTGAAGAACAATTCAATGTTGTATCTGTTGCAGTCTATCTTAAAACTAGGAGAGGAAGCATCCTGAAGGAGAATGCTCAAAGTAAATAGAAAGTTGACATTCTGAAAACCTAAAAATCATTGAGAAAGTAGTTGCGAAAATATTTGCATAAAGAGAAAACTTCATATAATTCAAAAAACTTCTTCTTTTGTTGTAGTACACTGACAAGAAACATTCGACACCGAAGAGGGGAGAAGGTTGTGATAAATGTACCAAGTGAGTAAACTCAGTCTTATCTTTGTTCTTTTTCAAAATAATTCTTTAGTCTCATGCTCTGAGTTACTGAGTGCCTGTATTTTCCACACAGTATTTAAAGATAAGAACACGCCATCACCTTTTATTGAAACGTTTCCTAATGATGATGGAGAAGCAGCAAAGGCAGCTAAGCCAGACTACATATATATGGATGCTATGGGTTTTGGAATGGGAAACTGTTGTCTCCAGGTAAAGTGCATCTGCTTTCAAGATGTTACTGCACATTGTCTTCTCTAAATGCTTCCCTTTTTAAGACTTGTCTTATGTCTACTTCCACTTCCATAATTCAACTGATGCATTTTACATCAGTGTGGCAGAAGGGGAGATAAAAGAACAAATGGTATGTCTGGTATTCTAGTCTTTAAATCCAAGTATATTGGGGTTTCCTGGCCAGATTTTTTTAGCAGAGAGGCTGAAGGGGTGGCTGCTGTGAGAAGATGCTGGAAGCTTTTCCAATGTCCAACAGAGCCAATGCCAGCTGGCTCCAAGACAGACCCACTGCTGGCCAAGGCTGAGCCCACCATTGACAGTGGTAGCACCTCTGAGATAAATACATTAAGAGGGAGGGGAAAAACTGCACGATGGCACTGCTGGCAAAGATAGGAGTGAGAATATGTAAGAGGAATGGCTCTGCAGGCACCAAGGTCAGTGAAGATGCAAGGGAGGAGGTGTTCAAGGTGACAGAGCTGAGATTCCCCTGGAGCCTGCAGTGAAGATCATGGTGAGGCAGGAGGTTGGCATTGGAGTGGAGATCCACCTGCAGCCCCTGGAGGACCCCACACCAAAGCAGGTGGATGTGTGAAGGAGGCAGGACCTGTCACCCCATGGGGTGCCCATGCTGGAGCACTCAGTTCCTGAAAGACTGAACCCTGTGCAAGGGACCCCAGCTGGAGCAATTCATTAAGTGTAGCCCATGGGAAGGGCTGTTGTGGTTTAAACCCAGACAGCAAGTAAGTACCATGCTGTCACTCCCTCACACACACATACATCCCCTTGCCCCTGGTGGGATGAGGAGGCAAATCGAAAAAAGGTGAAACTTGTGCATTGAGATAAGAACAGCTTAATAATTGAAATAAAATAAAATATAATAATAGTGGTAATGAAAAGAAGAGAGGGGGAAATAAAACTCAAGAAGAAAGTGGTGCTCAGCAGTACAGTTGCTCACAACCTGCTGACAAATGCTCAGCCTCACCCCGAGCAGCATTCAGGCCCTCCCACCTAACTCAGTTTATGTACTGAGCATGATGCCATATGGTATGGGATATCCCTTCGGCCAGTTCAGGTCCCAGCTGTGCTCCCTCCTGGCTTCTTGTGCACCTGCTCACTGGCAGAGCATGGGAAACTGAGAAGTTCTTAATTTAGAGTAAGCCCTGCTCAGCCAGAACTAAAACATCAGTGTGTTATCAACATTATTCTCATAGTGAATCCAAAACACAGCACTGTACCCAGCCACTAGGAACAAAATTAATTATCCCAGCTGATGCCAGGACAAAGACTCATGTTGGAGCAGTGAACATGTTCAGTGGAGGACTGTCCCGGGGGAGGGACCCCACACTGAAGCAAGAGTGTGAGAAGTCCTCCCACTGAGGGGGAAGGAGCAGCAGAGACAATGTGTGATGAACTAACCACAGCCCCCATTCATCGTTCTCTTGCGTGGCTGGGAGGGGAGGAAGTAGAGAATTCGGGAGTGAAGTGGATTTTAAGATTTCGTTTTTATTTCTCATTATTCTGCTCTGGTTTGACTCGTAATAAATTCAGTTTGTTTTCCAAAGTTAAGCCTGTTTTGCTTGTGACAGTAACTGGTAGGTGATCTCCACCCCTCCAAGTTGGGTCAGTGTTGATCTGCTGGAGGGTAGGAAGGCTCTGCAGAGGGACCTGGACAGGCTGGATCAATGGTCCAAGGCCAGTTATATGTGGTTCAATAAGACCAAGTGCTGGGTCCTGCACTTCGGCCACCACAAGCCCATGCAGCACTACAGGCTGGGGGCAGAGTGGCTGGAAAGTTGCCCATTGGAAAAGGACCTGGGGGTGCTGGTTGACATCCAACTGATCATGAGCCAGCATGTACCCAGGTGGCCAAGAAGGCCAATGGCATCCTGGCCTGTATCAGTAACAGAGTGGCCAGCAGGACCAGGGCAGTGATTGTCCCCCTGTACTTGGCCCTGGTGAGGCCACACCTCAAGTGCTGTGTCCAGTTCTGGGCCCCTCACTACAAGAAAGATATTGAGGGGCTGGAGGGTGTCCAGAGAAGGGCAACGGAGATGGGCAAGGGTCCGGAGCACAAGTCCTGTGAGGAGCAGTGAGGGAGCTGGGGGTGTTAACCTGGAGAAGAGGAGGCTCAGGGCAGACCTCATCACTCTCTCCAACTGCCTGAAAGGAGGTTACAGCCAGGCGGGGGTCAGCCTCTTCTCTTGGGCAACCAGCGCCAGGACAAGAGGAAATTGGCCTCAAGCTGCTCCAAGGGAGGTTCAGGTTGGACATCAAGAAGAAATTCTTCACAGAAGGGGTGATTAGATATTGGAATGGGCTGCGCAGGGAGTCACTGTCCCTGGAGGTGTTTAAGGAAATACTGAATGTGGCGCTCAGTGCCATGGTCTAGTTGACAAGATGGGGTTCAGTCATAGGCTGGACTCCATGATCTCAGAGGTCTTTTCCAGCATAATTGATTCTATGATCTCTCCATGGCCTTCTTTTGATCCTTGAGCCTTCTGTTATATTTTCTCTTCCCTGTCCAGCGAAGGAGGGGAGTAATAAAGTGGCTTTGGTGGTTATCTGGCATCCGGCCAGGGTCAGTCCAACACACCAGGTTTATTTGCTTGCATTATGTTTATTTTCTGCTAATATTCAAATGTAATTGGATGACTTGCTGAGAGGGTTTCTTGAACTGGTCAAACCGCATTTGATCAAGCACCTGGTCCTGAAACTCCAGCACTTTTCAAGTGTGAAAGGTCATCTTCCACTCTGGTTATCTTTTAGGCATGACCAAAGGACACTGGAGATGGAAACTGAACTGTCTTGTAGGAATGGGAGAGGTTTTGTAGTTACTGATTTTGGGTGTTTTCCTTCTTCTGCACACTTAGAACAGCAAAAGCAAGAGGTTGTGGGAATATTTATAAAAATAAGTAGCATTCTGCTTTTGTATAATTTTATTTCATTTACAAACATCATGAACTCCTGTATAAAGTTTCTCATTCTTAAGTATTTTTAGCTATTCGCTAAAGAGTTGTCTTCTCACTGCTTGTACCACAAACCTACCAAATCCGTGAGGGTAGTTGTCTTCTCCAACTGTGTGCTGGAAGATACTTTTGATTCTGTTTTCTCCCATTTGAACATGCCCACTTTTTATTTGTTTTAGTTGTTTGCCCGAGCTATTCCTGTCTTACAGTATCTCCCCTTTAAATCCAGGTGCTGAATATTAAGAGTGCTTTAATCCTTTCATTTTCTGTTTGTTTTAAATGGTTTTTTGTTTCAAATGTTTCTTTGATGCTGGGCACTAACATCTTAGATAATCATGGTGTATTTGACTCTTGATAAAATGTGCCTGTTGCCACCACAGTCTTGGAAGCAGAGCTAGGAAGAGGCTAGTGTTAACTCTCTATGGGATTAAAGGAAATTCTCCAAGTTCTTCTTGTTTCATAGCAGGGGCAGAAAACCTCGTAAAAAGCACGCCCTTTGAGCTTGAGAAACTGCAAAAGCTGTATAAATAGAAGTTCTTGACAGCTGCTACATATGGTTTCTTGTCCCTAGAGTAAATTAGGGAGAATCTGATGAGATAGTAAAGTGTACATAATACTGTGTGGTTTTACAAGGTGATAGTTTGGCATGGTTTGTTTTATACCATCTTTCCCTTATTTAAGACCAATAAAATAAATCCAGCCTTATTCAGTCATTGTATGAACTTTAAAAACATTATTAAATTAATTTTTTAAAGGATTACTATTTTACTATTACATTGCTTTTACATACTGTTACATTTTATTATTACATTCTGGTAATCAGTGGCCAAATTCAAATTCAGTAGTCCTGTTATCATCAGAGGGAGAATGAAAACGAGGCTGGCAGCTGCTTCTGTATCAGCTGATAATTCCTGATAGCTGACTAGAAGAAAACATGTATTGCCCACCTATTTTTGTAAGGTAGTTTGTAGTATATATGTAGTATATATGCTTCCTTTAGTGTTTGGGGGGTGGTCTCATTGGTTTGGATTTTGTCCCTTTTTTTCTTACTGCACACCAAGCTAAAACTTGGTTTGATGCATTTCCGGAGTTAAAAATAATGTCCTGATGAGCTTGGGCTAGGATGGCCTGCACTGGCAGTGCCTGTAGCCCTCCTGGAGAAGACAGCCATGCCCTTTTCCTCTGTAATGGGACATTTGCCTAGAAACCATGCTGAATCTCAGATTTAATATGGTTTGGAATAAACATAAAAGGGAAGGGGAGGCAAATACCACTGTCTGGGGAAAGAGTGTATGGGTGTCCTGTCAATCCGCCCCCATGTCAAGGCTGGCTCCCTAGTGCTGAATGTCCAAAATTAGTGATGAGAAATCATACTTAGCTTCTTCTCTGCAAGATAATTAAATAATCTTGTCTTTTCAACAACTGGGTTTTTGTTTGTTTGCTTGGTTTTTTCCTGAAAAAAAAAAAACAAGCCACTTGAAGGTCACACAGAAGGAATATTTTCTCCACAGCAGAACTGTTTTCTAATTTGGAATGTTTTAATGAGTATTGGCTGAAGATTTAAAAAGACAAAACAAACACAAACTAATCCCATATTTCCCCTATACCACCATTATCAACACCCCCCATCCATCACTGAGGCACCAGTGAACTCAGGAGTTTTGGAGGGATTTGTTGATTGTTTTTTTTTTTTTAAAGTCTTACTTGAGGTGCAATTTGGTTTAGTGGCAAGCTGAGAATAACAGTTGTGTTTTATGGGACTCTCTAATTATTATCCTTGGAAGAGGGAAGCCTGTGCACAACTGGCATTCAGGACAGCAAGCAGCGATGTTGGCTTAGAGCTGAAGCCTGTTGTATAATGTTATGGTAATGGTACAGAGGTTCATTCCCATCTAAGTTTTCCTCTGATCTGTAAATACATAAACTGCTAAGATAAAGGGACTTTTGAGACTGATCCCTCTCTGCATTATTTAAATTCATAAAGTGTTGGTTTGCAAAGTCTAGAGGGTAAGATCTGCTACTAGAAATATGTCTTCTGTTTGATGCTGCTCTGAGTAAATTTCACAAAAATATTACAAAGGAGTTACCTATTCCAGTGGCCTATCTGTCGTAGGGCTTCCAAAGCATTAATGCCTTCTGTAAATAATATTTCTTTTCTATTTTTTTTTTGCTGGGTTCTGGCCTCTAATACAGAAAAAGCTGGAGTTTTTTTTTTTTTTAAATGAAAGTTACAGTAGACACACAGATATTTTTTTTTTCCACAGTTTTTCAGGATCAAAGACATCTTGAAATGTTCTTTAAAACAGGATTAGCGTCACATAAAACAAATGTTAAATCTACAATAGAGTCTGACTGTTGTTCTAAGTAAGTAGGTTCCTGGCTTATTTCCTGAAGGTGCATTACTCACCCATGTGTATTCTAGATGTTAACTCAGTTTTCTTTGATTCTGGCAAGTGTTTGTATATTCAGCCTCACCATAGAAGCATTATGGTCTGAAATCTTTTAATGAACATGGAAATGGCGTGGAAAGAAGCTTGTAATATAAATGCTTCTGATAGGTGGGGCAGAAATGTGTCCAAGACTTAGGGGGAAAACCCACACAAAACCAACCAACCAAACAAAAACCCCTAAAATTTTTAGTATATAAATAATTTTATTATATACTTGATTTTAAATGTAGGAAGACTGTGCTTGTTGTGCGATTATAGAAATTGTGATAGCAATTGTACATCTTCCAACAGGTAACATTTCAGGCTTGCAGCATTTCTGAAGCAAGGTATCTCTATGATCAGCTAGCTACGATTTGTCCCATTGTGGTAAGTAAATGACATCTGTCAGATGAGCTCTTCCTTAGTGGCAAAAACCAGTATATGTAAAAAAAATAATATCCAAATTTCAAGCTCGCAAATTGGGTACTCTGGGAGAAGACACTTTCTAGGTTGCCACATGAGTCGTGTTAACTATTTCATGTGCAGATGACACCATAAAACAGATTATATCTGTTCCTTCTTGGCCCTTGTGTCTATTTCTTCTCCTCTGCTCTCATTCCCACATGCGTGAGACTCCTGTTAAATAGTTTTAGAAATAGATTTGGGTAGCTTTTCATGAAAATAAGGCAAGCTTGCTCCTTAAAACAATTTTTAATTTTTCAACTCTGGTCTGGTGTTACAGAGGGATTCAGCTTAAGTTGTTTAAAATTGTCCCTTTTATAAGCTTGTTGTCATGAACAGCTGTTTATAACAGGAGTTACAAAAATAAAGTATCTGTCTGGTCTGGATGATGAGTAGATCCTGCCCCAAGTGAGGTATGTTCCAGCTGTGTTACTAAGGTGTTTGGCCAAACAAAAATAAACAAAATAAAATGATTGCCAGGTGAACTTTGGAAGTGTGCGAGCAGAATACTTGCTGATTTGTCTCAAAAATGCTTCTGCCAGTATCATTTTTGTGTTCCTTAAATGCTGATCTGTAGAGGTAAAACATTTGGAGAGTGTCAGATGCCGCTTCAGGAATGGTAACCCTTCACCCAGGCATTTTTTGGAGGTAGCAGTTGAGATACTTCTGGTTATACAGGCTTTGGTTGTATGTTAAACTGAAGCCTATATACTTCAGTTCATTCTGAACCAGCACGTTCCCTTTCCAGTGGGGTTGTATTTTGCTTTTGGTTCCTTGGCCTGTCCTTTGTTTTGATATCAGGCTGTTTGATTCTAGATGGCGTTGAGTGCTGCATCTCCATTCTACAGAGGCTACGTGTCTGACATTGACTGTCGCTGGGGAGTGATCTCTGCTTCCGTAGATGATCGAACGCGGGAGGAGAGAGGGCTAGAGGTAAGTCATGTTACGTAGTAGGTGTCTGGTTTTTTTCAGGCAAAAAACTTAAATCTCCTTTAGTATCAAATTCTGCTTGTGCTCATCAGAATCAATAATGAGGAAATGCAATGGTCTTTGTGGTAAATACAGGAGAGATGGTGTAAACACTCACCTTGGTTGGACAGTTTGTGTTAATAAATACATATTTTTAATTAGGTACGGAATCCCAGTCTTCCACAGCTGGCTGAAAAGGGCCCCCTTTTCAAATGATGAAACTTTCCAATTTGTGCTTGAGCCCAAAAGGCAAAAATTGCACAAGATTAAATAGCAGGTGCTGCTGAGTAGTATAAACTAGAACTATATGAAGAGAGCCTGTTGTCAGAACTTGAAGAGTTTCTCTAAGCAGGAATTTCCATTCAAGGCACTTACAAAATTACATAAAATAAATAATTTTTATAATTTTCGTGAAATAATTCTTGAACTACCTATTTTAAGGGCAGCTCTAACAGTGTGCACATAGTGAAACTGTTGGTATGTGTTTAAAGCTTTCCAGGTGCTTGGGGTAATGGTATATTACATTAGAAAAACATTTCCACTTCTAGAGATTTCTAATCAATGTGTGATGACTGATTTTTTGCTCAGATACATACATCTGCGAACAAAGTAGTCGTAATTCCAGAATCACTTTATATTGAGCCTATTTAAGACTCGCGCTTTTAATAATTTTAATTGAGGCTGTAGGGTTTTTTAAATAGGATAATAATTCTCAACGTAAGTGTCATTAGTGAGCAAAACTTAGGTAACATTGTTAACAAGCTGTTAAAATATTGTATTCTTAAATTATATAGCCACTGAAGAACAACCATTATAGAATCAGTAAATCCAGATATGATTCCATAGACAGTTATCTATCTGAATGTGGTGAGAAATACAATGACATTGATTTGACAATAGACAAAGATATCTACGAGCACCTAATAAAGGAAGGTAAGTGTTTGCTTCATTATGAGCAGGTTAAGAATTATGTTTGCAGTGTGTGGGGATATTTTATGTTTTTGTTCTTGTTTGTTACAAACATTGTGCAGCCCTCAGAGTGACTCCTACTCAGGAAGTATCTGTGTAGAGTGGTCTTGAGAGTTTTTTAAAAAGGATTCATTTGTAACAGAAACTGTCCCTAATGCATCAAACTGAGTTTCTCAAGCTGGAATTAATGTTTTATTTTTACGGAGAGAGCAGAACTGCTTTAGGAAACATGGCACAGAATGCATCAGAAAACAGGAAGAATGGCAGCCACACCAATATTCAGCTGCCATTTCCAAACAAGAACCTGTTTATTTTGGGGTTTTTTCCTCTTTTTAATCATTTCCTTCCTTCCTGAAGTCATCATTTAAACTTTAACAGGATGTGGTGGGTTGAGGTAGCATTGCAGTGTTAGATATTTTCAGTCTTGTAAAACAAATAATTTCCTAGAACCTGTTTTGATATGTGTGAATTGTTTGAATTTTCATTTTGTAGGTATTGACCACCTTTTGGCACAGCATATTGCACACTTGTTCATTCGAGACCCATTGACTTTGTTTGAGGAGAAAATACATCTAGATGATGCAAATGAATCCGACCATTTTGAGGTTACGTTTGATTTAGAGGAATTTAATAAACATATATATATGATTGCTTATTTTTATAATACTACTTAATTGGAGGATGATTGTATTAGCTAACAATTTTTTCATTGATTTTTCACTTCAACTAGTTCTTTAGCATATGACTGCAGTTATAAGCACATTTATTTATTCGTTTTACCTTTTATTTAGAAGGTGATGGCTTATACTTTTAACCAAATAAAATATGAAGAGCCTAAATTTTAGCTATGTATGTAAATGTTAAGGGGAACTGTCAATTTTCCTAAAAACTGGTTTATTTTTTATTTATGTAGAAATCTTTCGTTTACAGCTTTATGGGGTAGTAGCTATGGTAATATTAGGCCTTTTTAGTTGTGTCAGCCCCTCATGAAAAAATAAAGTCAGCTGCATGTCAGTCCCTCAGAGTCTTGTACATAATACTCAACCAAATTAGCATGAGAAAGTACAACGTATTTGCTCCTAGGACAGGTAGTTGTACTGTGGGCTTTAGGAAGTTATGGCGCTTACTTTGGAACCACTTCTCTAACCTGATACGTTGTTCCAAGGAAAATACTAGGACTCTAGTTACCTGGTTATTTTTCTTTGATTATGTTACAGAATGATGTGTATCGTGATTGTGACAGATTATTTCATGTGCTTTGCAGAATATTCAGTCTACAAACTGGCAGACAATGAGGTTTAAGCCACCACCTCCAAATTCAGATATTGGATGGAGAGTGGAATTCAGACCTATGGAGGTAAGGAAGACATCAGTATGTACAAGAGCACATTTCCTTTTAAGTGGAAAAGTACCAGGCATTCCGCCATCCAGTATCAAACTCCTATTACTTGTGCTGTGTTTTCTCCCCTTTGATTTGCTAGATGCAAGTGAAGTGGACAGCAGTATTTAATCAGACATGGACTGTGGGAATGTAACTGACAGGAGAATCCACTGCAGCACAGCAACGCATGCTAATGGATTTGGGGTGATGGGGAAAGGAATTAGGCTTGTATTAAAGCAGCAGTAAACAAAGCCCCATTTAGCTTCTAGAGACTGTATTTTTCCAGTACATTTCCTGCTACTGAACAATTCCACTGTCACAGTTTTGTTTTTTTCAGAAGTGCTTTTATTCTATAGCTGTCTGTTTCTACACTCTCTGAATTTAATCCTTTTAGAGTGGAAATTTAAAAGCTACTACACTTCTGTAATTAGACAGAGAGCCTGAAGGTGCAGGTTATTAGACAGTCTTTAGAAACACAAGTGTGCTTTGGCATGGAATTGCAGGGTTGAGTTTGTTGAAGCGTGTGCGTGCGTTGTGCGCTGGAAGTCACTGCTGGCGATTGCGCGTGTGCGTCTCCCCTCGGCCGGTGCAGTGTGTGTGAGCACAAGTACCAACACGAACATCCGAGTCAGACTGCTCTAGGCTGTCCTTGCTGTTTGACTGCTTGCATGAGTGTGTTCCCACTAAAGTAGTTGAATCTCTTAATCTTTTCATGTCTAGGTCCAGTTAACAGACTTTGAAAACTCTGCATATGTTGTGTTTGTGGTATTGCTAACCAGAGTGATTCTGTCATATAAACTGGATTTTCTCATTCCTTTGTCCAAGGTAGGTATGAAAGATCAGATCTATTAGAGCTAAATGTAATGGATTTGCATCAAGTCTGATTGTTGTCCCCTGCAGGCTAAGAAATAATTTGTGCACTTACAGAACAGTCATTTTTATCTTTCAGTCAGTACCAGTACTTTGAATTAATTTCAACTCTACAGTATTAAGCTAGTGTTTTACTGCTGTCTTACGGAATTAAACACAGACAAATGCTGTAGTAATTTCTGTGATGCTTAGCAGTGTCTGCAGAAATGTTGTGAAATACCATTGTCACAAGGCGGTTTGGAGGCTGGAAAAGGGCATGCTTCCCCTATTTTACATGCAGGGGGAAAATAACCTGTGGAGGTCAAAATAAAAACTTTAGACTTATCTTAACATGAATGTTGCCTGTGTCTCATGCTCTTATTCTGTGTTTTGTTTTTATCTGGTGGAAAGGAGGAGTTCAGCATGCTTAGTGTTACACAGTATTTGAGTAGAAACAAATACTGCTGATTCTGGTCACAGCTGTGACTTGTCTTTAGACAGAACAGCCATGCAAAATGTACTTTTTCCTTAATCTTGCCCTCACAATTGTTTTGTGTGAAATTGTCCTTGCATGTCCTCTTTCTGAGGCACTTGACCAAAAAATGTCTTTTTAGATAGATATTCTTGCAATGTTATAGGTAACTTTAGAAAAGATCTTGTAGGGCAGAAGGCTTTTGACACTATACTGGAAAATCCAGCATAGCCATAGTATCCCTTAGCTTTTCGTAGAGTTTTTTAATTAAAATGGAGAAAAATACTGATGTTGTAAATTTACAGTAATCAAAAGTAATCTGATTTCTAAAAGGAGATGTCAGGGAGTTCATAAATAATGCAGCAATTTAGCACTTAGATTACATAATTACGTTGTTATTTGAGTGTCTCAAAAGCACAAAAATTTTAACTACCAGTTAAGAGTGAGTAAGAGATCAGGTGCTGAAAGAACCTGAACAGAATCATAGGGCTAGGGGGCTTAAAATTGCTTGAGCTTGCCAAGCAATTTGGCAGGTAATGCAACAAAGAATTGCACAACCATTGGTAAGCCTGCCTCTTTCAAGTAAAATAATAGGGGGTTATGGGGCTAATCTCACACTAATCTTGGCTGTCTGATTGAATGCGGTTGAACACTCGTCAGCTGGGACTGGAGTTCTTTCAAACATTCAAAACAGCCTGTTGTGTAAATAGGTTTCATAATATAAAATGAATTGAAAACAAAGCTTTGAAAGGTAAGAAGTGAAGATTTTGCATAGCCTTTAATTAAAGGTCAGACGAAGAATTCAGCAAATCATATCTCTTTTTCTGAAGACAATATAAAAGCTAATGCCTGAAAGCTATATGATGTTAATTCCCTGAGAACACACCAACCAAAGAACTTGGACAAAATCTTCCATCCAGAAAGGCAGAGCAATTCTTATGTCATTTGCAGAGCATCTGCAAATTTGCGGGACTTTTGAGAAGACTAAAATTTAGAACTTCTTTGCTAGCAATCTAAGTTTACACATCTTAACGGAGGTTTGGGAATGGAACAGATACAATTCCCATACAAAGTTACTTGAATGCTGTTTCTGAAAGTTTGTTTAATACAGTGATAATTCTTCTAAAGACTCTGGTGATTTTGTTAATAAAAGCAGCAAACTATGGCTAGGGAAATAGAAATTTTCTTCTTCCGTACTTATTTAAATTGTATCTAAATATGCAAAGAAGTTTGCCAGAAGGGATGCAGCCTGTTAATCATAAATGTTCCTCCATTTTCATCCAAACTTAAATTAGCATAGCATGTTCTAACATGATACCATTACCTGTTCTGCTGGAGACCCAGTTTCATAAAATGTCATTTATCCATGTGTTTGTCCTGGACACTTAAGAATGAAATAAAACTTACCTTCACAGCTTGACCTTGTATGATGAATTAGTGAGAAATATAGTAGATGTTTCAACTTATGAAACCCAAATGTGACAGTTTGGTAGAATCCTACTTTTCTAAAATGTCATAGATCTCTGAAATACTTTTTTTGCCAGGTGGATGAAAACATGAAGGTGGCCCAGAAAAGAGATGCTGTCCGACAGGGAATGTTTTACTTCAGAAAAGATATATGCAAAGGTATCACATCAAGTAATCTGACTAACACTGTTGTGGATGTTTAGTGCATGTCTTGCTTTTTAACCATTTTTTTCTTTCCCTTTGTCATGCATGAAGGTGGAAATGCTGTTGTGGATGGATGTGGCTCTGCACAGAATGGGACAGGCACGGACACAGAAGAGTACACCTTAATGAGCATTGATACAATTATCAATGGGAAGGTCATAGCCTCTTCTACCTGGAACACATTCTATTCTACCCTCCCAGAAACCAGACTGAGTGTGTTTTATGCTGATTCTCTTCTCTTACACAGGAAGGAGTCTTTCCTGGTTTGATCCCAATTTTGAATTCCTATCTTGAAAACATGGAAGTGGATGTGGACACAAGATGCACCATCCTAAACTATCTGAAGCTAATAAAAAAGAGAGCCTCTGGTATGTTTGGCGTTTTTGGACATTGACTTTCTTCCATTTTTCTATTTTCATTTGGATAAAACTGATGGCAGCTGTGGATGTCTCATTAGCTGTTCAATCATTAGAGCAAAGGACTGGAGTGTGTTCTCTGGCTTAAATCTTGTGCTGTCTATTTTTGATTTTAATGTTTAGTGATCCATTTTAGAACTTAAATTAGGAGTAACTGATAGAGTAATAATCATGGTTTAGAGGGTAGTATATACCCAGTCCTCAATTGTGCTTTTCAACACCATTTATTGTTGCTTTCACCATTTACTGATGCTTTTGCCACTGTATTGTCCTCTTTGTAGTAGTTTAAACACACTGTAGTCCACTTTGCCCTGTTACTTGAGTGTTTTAAGAGTATTTGAGGCTGGGTCTGATAGCCTGCCTGGTATTACTGGTGTGACTCCAAAGCTTGCTGCTCCAAAGCATTCATAAGTCTAAACTCAGGTCTGCTAGACCATGGGACCTAGGCTTTAGCTCACTGATAAGTCCTTCCGTAAGTAGCAGAACTCCTTCAAGGCAGAGCAGAGCAGCCTCTTTCACTGTCTTTCGCACGTTGCAATGTTTTTCAAGACAGGTGTATAATGACTGTCTTTGTTTCTTCTTAAATTGCAGCAGTATAATGAGCAAAAGATGCAGGCTAAACTTAATGCAGAAGTGTGTGCTTAGCTGAGTCTGTAGCAGCTTTTTAACTTTTTTTGTGTAAATCCCCTGTATAATTGCATTGATGTAAATTTAGTTAGATGGTTAATTTTAGCTTCATAAGTCAAGGGGTTTTTTTCTTCCCCTCTCCCAGTTTTAAACTAAAGTGTTGCATTCCTTTCTAATTCTTGAAAATGGCTGTAGAAGCTTCTAGGTAAAGACCTTTCTAAAGCTGAGGCGGAAATCAGGATTTTGTCTTATCTGGTAATTCACTACTTTAGCAGTTCTTCAGAATGGTAACATGTTTTCCAATATTCCCTTGTCTGTTGGTTTTTTTCCCCTTCAGAAAAACGCTGTTGAAAAAACAAGGAATACATAAGTCTAGCATAGTCTTTTTCCTAAGGCCTAGTGACCTGGGTCCAACCCCAGCTGCAGGTGTTCCCCGCCAAAGAAAAACTTTGCTACCTGGTGCAAAGTTGCAGTCATTGCAAAAGTCAGCTCCTGTATTTACACAGACCTAAAAGCTGTGAGAGTAGGTAGATGAGATTCTAGGGTTTATAGTTCAGCTCTTATGAACTTACAAAATGACTTTTAAATGAGGCTTCTTAAGAACTAGAATTCACAGAATAAAAAAGCATTAGGTATTGTATTATGGTGCCATGATGTTTCTCAGTTGTGAGCTTTGGATTATTCCAGTTTACTCTTGATATTAAATCAGATGGTCCTGATCTGTTTAGCATGAGTCATATCCACAAAGAGTGGCCATTTTTCAGATTTCTCAAATGGTGAACACAGCACTCATGAGTTAAGACCACTGCCACCTTAGCTGCTGGCTGTAACCTTGCCCCGGCATCATTCATTTGAGCTTCAGTCACATCCTCTCCTGCAGCACAGCAAGGCATTGCACCCTCCTGGTCTCTGTCTAGCTGGTGTGTGACTGCCACCACTCAGTGAGACTACAGATTTGCTAGGCAGGCAGCAGCTGCTGACCACCACCAATTAATGAAAGCAGTACTGAGGCAGCAGCATCAAGCAGTCCTTGTCCTGGCATGCTCTCCTTGCTGCCTGCAGTGCAGTAATCACAGAGCTTGATGAGCATTCAGAAATGTGATTTCCAAGATCTTTGCCTTACACTTTTGGTTCCCCTAAAGTCATACAATATGCTTTTGGAAAAAATTAATTCTGTAGTTTTTCATGTTTAAGTGCTCTTCACAGTTACTCCATGATACGTCTTCTAGTTCTGTGTTGCAGGATCATGTTTGTCTACTCACTTGTCATCAGCATTCATAATTGTGCAGACTTCTCCAGTATATTGTTGCTCCTGAACTTTCAGTTGGCTTTGTCTTGTCTCTCCTTGCCTGGAAGGTGTCGCACACCTTCTGTTAGTCGTGGTGCCTGTCCCAGTAGGTACTTTTGAGAGCTGTGGGCTGTGCTCCCGGTGCAGGTGTGCAGGGTGCAGCGGGGCGAGGATGGGGAGTGCCTGGGCTGCCTGGCCACTAGGTGTCTGTGTTGGTGTGCTCTGGACGGCTCCCCGGCTCCTCCTGCACTGACGCCTGCACGGTTTGCAGGTCAAACAGGACTCTCTTTTTAAGCTTTGCTTGGCTCATCTCCTGACTCCACTGACTTTCTTGCAGGCCTCCTGCTTATCGTTGGTGTCAGAAAGTTTTCATGTTGAGTTTTAGTGCCTTCAACATATAAAGCCCCTTGGGTATTATTTTTTCTGCTGTCTTATGTAGAAGTATAAACTCTGGCCTCATTCCTTTAAAACATTACTTCTGGTTTTTGAAGCACATTTTGATTTCTAGTAACCTTTTTTATTCTGCTTTTCTTTCAGGTACTTTTTGCAATTTTTCTGATTTGTCTTCATGTACATCTGTTGAAAACCACTGCTAGGATATTTTTAAACTGTGTTGGATTCTTTTTACTTTTTATTTGTGTGTTCCTTCATGCTTTCTCTAACTTGATTTCTCTTGCCTTTTGTAATATTCTTAAACCAAAGACTTCTGTAGTGGAAGCCCTTGCCTCTTTCCACTCTCACAATGAAGGTGATATTCCAGTAGCTAGCCATCAAAGTTTTTCTAGGCTCTTTGAGCATCCCCTCAGCCCATCTTAATGTCTTAGTGTCAGAGTTACCTTAAACTTGTGGTAGTTAGGGTTTGCTTCCACATGCTGCATTCAGGAGCAAGATTCAGCACTGGACACTGGTGTCCAGCCAGCCCCCAGCTGCTACTTCGTAGGGATACCTGTCTCCTGCAAGTGGTGTGTGTCATTTAGTAACCTTGTACAGAGGTGCTGGGGACCCTTAGGTACCTGCTGACCAACCCAAGAACTGTAGTGAAGCAGAGGCAGTGTGTACAAAACAGAAGTTGGTATAATTTGGAACCAGGCTATTTTTTGCTATAGTAGCTGCCAGAGAGAGAAAGAATAGTAAGCCAATGTTGACTGATCAAAACTAGCAGCTCAGTTGCATGGATCAACTACAAAATTACTGTATATAAATGTAGTAGTGCAGAGGTGTCTGTTGATTCATCTCACCCAGATTCTCTGTTAAATGAAATGTTTAAGACCTTTTGCTATACAATCTGTTGGTAGCACCTGTTCCAGTTACTACTTCTCTCTGCATTATGTCATTGGAACATCTGAAAGTTTGAAAATCATACCAGATAAGTGGCTTTTAGACCATCAGGGATATGTCAGCTTAATTGTGCCTGAAGTTTAGCCATATTTGAAAGGCAAAAAGTATAGGAGTGTGTTTCTCATGAAAGCATGGGCTATTCATTAATTATGTGTATAGTGCACAGAACTCTAGGTGTTGTACTGCTAAATTAGATGTATAAACTGTGAAATTTACCTTTCTCTTGCCCACAGGAGAATTAATGACAGTTGCTCGATGGATGAGGGAATTTATCGCACAGCATCCAGACTACAAGCAAGACAGTGTGATAACTGATGAAATTAATTACAGCCTTATGTGGAAATGCAACCAAATCGCACAAGGCCAGGCAGAGTGTCCTGAACTGTTGGGGGTAGGATTTAATAAGAAACAAAGTGTAAACAAAACTGACTCTTTGTAATGAATGAATGAATGCTTCTTAAATAATAAAAAATTTAAGCCTTTTAGCAAAGCACTAGCAAAGATACTGTGAATCTGGTACAGTTTCATGGTGTGAAGACCAAAACAGGGATACTGCACTATAAAATGGGCCAATCTGCCTAAATACTCATTTAAGGCATCCTAAAATAAGCATATTCTTATTGTTAAGGTTTATACAATATACATGTAAATAGTAAAATATTTTTATGATTAACATCAATGTATTTTAATAACATTGTAACTAAAGTTATTGTGAATTAGCTTGTAACTTTTTTATGCTTAATATAGAAAGAAAAATTGTCCTGAACAGCTTTGTAAATGTAATGGTACTTGTATATTATATGCATTCCAGTTACTGAATGTTTACTGTAATTTTTTTAACCTGGAATGTGCTAAGTAATTTACCTTATTGTGTAAGAAAAAAAAAATCCTTCTGGATCTACCTGAATCACAGATACTTCTTCCTTCCATTTGGGTTTTGAAAGTATGTAAGAACAGACAAATATATGTGCATCCCGGTTGTTAATCTTACAGCAGTTTCTCAGTTGCCACAAGACCTGCATCCACTTGTAAACTGTAAAACTCAGAGGAACAGATCTGTCTTTATTCAGATACTGCAAGTCAGCCTGCCTGCAGATGCACAGTTATATTCTTCCCCTCTGAAATAAGCTGTATGCTGTCTCAGTTCAGAAATCTGCCCGCTGATTTCAGAGAAAAGTAGTAATGGGAGATGTGTCGAAAGAAGGGAGGAAATGAGAGCTGGACATGCAGCTCTCTTCACAAAGGAACCAGAGACACCTGCTCTGGCCTTCAGGCTGCTTGACTGCTCTCCTCCCACATTGCTGGTGTTCCCATAGTTGGCAATGACTGCAGCACAAAACCAAACTTCTCTCCATTCTTCCTAAAGATTGAGTTTCTCATTTTGTCATTTTGTTAATTATAAATGTTTTTGTCAGCATGTTTATTTCCTATAAGGTAATTTACATAGGTGGCTGGGGTTACCTACATAGCTGTAGTTAGGGACAACTTAATCCCCTCTAGAAAACAGGTTAAAGAGAAATTTTGGAATGCACTAATCCTTTGAATTGGAAGCTGGTGCTGGGAGTGACTGTAAAGTATTTAAATTCAGCCATCGCATCTGTAAATAAAGCAAACTTAAGAGGCCTTTTTGATTTAGCTTCTTAACTGATTTCTAGAAATGAATTGTGTTGGGGTAGAAGATGCAAAGCTTAATGCAAGCATATATAAATACCTAAGATGTAATGATTTTTTTAGAAGAACTAATGGAGAAACTGCAGTGAGAGATGCACTAAGAAGAAGCTTTTAGGTACTGAATTACACTTTGTTCTGTGTTCACAGGTGTGCTTTAGAGAATAAAAAGAATGCTCTTTTTCTGCAGTGGTGAAGTTGTTTTAATTAAGGTGTAGACATATGCTAATTTAGTTTCTGTAATAAGGAAATAAAAATAAAATTTGCAGTATGTGTTTGTCACTTGCATGACTTGAACCCACATGAAAATTCAAAAAATTCAAAAAAGGAGGAGTTGCATACCTGGCGAGTACAACTCACTCAGACTTACTTTGTTCACAGTGGAGCTTTTCAGGACTCAGACAAATGGTCTGCCACTCCTACACCAAAGAAGTCCTTGCTATTGTCAAGGTAGCATCTGTCTGATTGCACAGCATGAGGTGCTATGCTTTGAAGACCCCTAAAAATAGTTGGAATGTTTTTCTGCTGGTACTGCATCAATACATGTCCTTATTCCCTTTCAGCTGACATTGAATCACCCTTCTGGCAGACTATGTGTCCTGTAAGTGAGAGAACATTTTGTCATGATGCCCTAAAAGTCGTGGCTGGAAGTTCCCCTCCTGATTTCTTGTGTACATGTTTCCAGAAGGGATGAGTGAGATCAAACACAGAGCTGCTGCTGTTTTTTGAAACATGCATGGTTGCAGTGTCTAAGCATCTTATATTCGCTAGATGAAGAGTTGGGGTATGTGATTCAGCCTTTTTTTACAGTGTCCTGAAGGCTCTCACAGGGCAAACCAGAGTTGCTGCAGGGAGAGGGGGCAAGCTTTGCCACTAGTTTTGAACACAACTTAGAACAGAGCCACCTCTATCTGTGCCCACTCTGAGCCAGAGAAGCAAACCCTAGTCCAAGCCTCAAGCCCTGGCTGACCTTCTGCAGAGAGCATGAGAAACTCCTTTGGGCTATGAATTCAGGACTTCTGGTCTTGCAATCATGAAGTGCTTTCATGGAAATAATGACCTTTGCAACAATCATGTGAGCAAAGGGAGGGGAAGAAGCATCAGGCACGTGAGGTGAATTGTGATTGATTCCTTGCCTAAAGACTTTAACACTGCATCAGTCATGGCACTTTCAGTGATCATTGTGTTGGCCCCAGTTCACCCCCAGTAACATGCTTCGTGCCTTCCACTCAGTTTTCAGCTAGATCTCGTAGTGATCTCCAGCGGTCTTGATGCTATGAACTCTGATGCCAGTTTTCTCTTGAGTCAGACTACTTATGTTCAAGTGTCTTTATTTCTGGATTACTATAGCCATGCTTTTATTATGGCCTGCATCCTTAAAATGTGTCTCCTTTTGCGTGTGCACAGAGCTCTGCAAGCAGCTTGCCTTTCTGGGAGTGGTGCAAACCTGCTCCAGCCTGGGTTCCTCTCTCCACAGGGCCACAGGTCCTGCCAGGAGCCTGTGCCATTGTGGATTTCCCACGGGATCACAGCCTGCTTTGGACATCCATCTGCTTCACTGGGGGTTCTTCTAGGAGCTGTGGGTGGATCTCTGCATCCCCATGGTCCTTCATGGGCTGCAGGGGTACAGCTGCCTCACCATAGTCTGCACCACAGGCTGCAGGGGAATCTCAGCTCTGTCACTGGAACACCTCCTCTCCCTCCTTGTTCTCTGACCTTGGTGTCCGCAGAGTTGTTTCTCATATATTCTCACTCCCCTCTTCCAGCTGAGTGCTGTTGTGCAGTTTTTTCCCTGCTTCTTAAATATATTATCTCAGAAGTACTACCACTGTTGCTGATGGCCTCAGCCTGGGCCAGCAGCAGGTCCATCTTGGAGCCATCTGGCATTGGCTCTGTTGTACATGGGGGAAGCTTCCAGCAGCTTCTCACAGAAGCCACCCCTATAGCCCCGCCAATACCCAAACCCAATGCAAACCCAGTACAGTGTTCCCTGGAATAAGATTGCCTTAGAAATGGGAAACTCCTTGTAAGATTCTCCTAGACAGGTAAAGTCAGGAAGGCTTTGCAGCCTAGAGCACTTTGTCCATTCCCCCTCAAGTATGAGGATTCACTCTGTACAGCAGTGGGAGCAGTAAATGCAAGTTTCTACAGCTTGTGTAGCTGTGGGTCCCAGGCACTGTCTGCTCCCACTGCTTTGCCTGCAGCCCATGGCGCTGCTCAGGCATGACTGCCCCAGTGTGAGCACATTTCCAAAGAGAAGCCCCCCTGGTTTCTGGTAGGACTTTACCAAACATTTGTTCCAACCATATTGGCAAATTATACTGGAGATTGTTTCCTGAAGATGTATGTGATTTTATTAATGTCCTCCCAACTAGGTTGTGTAAACTAGGGGAGTGTAAAGGCTGTAAGGTGGGTAGCCCTGAAGCCTGCAGAGCAGCAGGCAGCACTGCTGAGCCAGACTCCACTTTTGGGTGTGGGTCCTTCTTGCTGAGACACCACTGTTCTGAACAGAAATAATGAGGTCTTCACGAGCATGGTACCTGGCCAGAGCCACTGGCAGATTGCAGGTGCTGGCAGCAGCCCCACGGAGCACCCTGCAGCTGTGGGGAGTCCTGCTGCCTGCACTGCTCACCCTGCCATCCCTGCTCCCAGGGCTTAGACACGGGAGTGGCAGCATCTCGTCTCCCTTTTAACAAAGAAACATCTTTCCAGAAGAAAAGCGTAACTGTAAATGCTGGCTATGAATTGAACAACTGGGCAAGATGCTATGGCTTATGTTAAGCAAGAAATGGCTGTCAACTCTTTTCTCAATCTTAGAAAACAATGTTAATTTAGCCATTGAATTTAGTTATGTATCTCAAAGTTACTCCAGAGTTACACCCCTGTGACATGACACGAAGGGAAAACTAAAATCATGCTGACAGTGAGAAGGTAAAAAGTAAATTTTCCTTTACTTCCCTGTGAAGGAAAGTTAAGGTAATACCCAGAGCCACATTGTGCTCAAAAAAAAGTGTTGGTGCATGATGGCTCCTCATCATTGGCTTCTAAGAGTTTATGCTCTAGCCAGAAAAATGCTAGTTCATAAAATATTTAAGCAACAACAATTGTTCTTACTCTGGAAAAAGTCCAAGCTCCTATTAAATGCAATTAGATCAAAAGTAAGCAGATTTTTATCTGATGATACAGGATGATGGTACAGATTTTGATGAAAGATCTTATGGAGTGCCTTACTATCAGTGCCTTGACTACAGCCAGTCTGTGTGGCAGTGAGGCGTTGCTTGCTGTGTGTTGCTCTGGCAGGTCATGTTCAGAAGAGGTGGCTGGGGGCAGGGAGGAGGAAAGAATGAAGGAGAGAAGCCTGTTACCATCCTGAGAGGTTCCATTTTCTCCCTACTCTTTGATTTGTGCTGGGGAAGCATCTGTGCCAAGATGACCTCAAGTTCTCCAGCATTTTTCAGTTAGGTTTCTTCTTTCCCTTCAACCATTTTCTAGCTTGGACTATATTCCTTCCCATCTGTTCCCATCCGTGCATGCACAGGCAGAGCTGGACATCTAATCCTTGCCAGCTTACTCACAACATGGGCATTCAGAGGCCAAGAACTTGGAGTGTTTTTCTTGGCAATGTAAGGGACTGGGACTCCTTGCCCAGAGACCGTCACACAGCTGCCTAATGAAAAACAGGAAAGCCTTCCAGCAAAAAAAATACCTCTCTGCTGAGGGGAAGCAAGGCTTGGCATCACCCACATTTCCTACCTTTCATCCCACTCTGCAGTGTTCCTGTGCATTACTCATCCCACTGGCATCAGCTACAGGCATCTGATTTTAAAGAGCAGTAGGACAGAGGATGGCATGGGATGTTAGTGGAGGCAGGCCAAGCTGGCTTTCCAGACCCCCCAGACTGTGGAGAGCAGGAGATGTGGCCGTTGTACTCTGTCTCAGACACAAACTGGACCACTGAGCACAAACCACTTCTGCCTGTGATTTCTCACCCTGTCAGGGTGAAGCAGAGCAACGCAATACGAACTCCGATGTGATCCCTGGGCTTCGGCAGTGTGACCATTGCCAGCAAAATGAAATAACCTTGGCACAGAGAGCAGAAAACCAGGCAGGGTCCTCGCTGGGGTGTGCTCAAGGCGCGGGGATGAGGTCGGGCGAAGCTCACTGCTAAGCCCGGGGCCAGCCCTAGGTGTCCTCCTAAGGTAAGAGGCATTGCAGTGAGCTGGGAGAGAAAACAGCTGTTCTCGGCGGAATAAAGCAGAAAAGGAGCCAGAGCCACAGCGGTATTCCAGGTCCAAATTCTCTATGGATTTATGCCCAAATTGCTACTCACGGGTTTACCCCATGAACTCCTGCCAGTCGGGTCACGCAGCAGAGCAGCAATGATTCCACTCTGTCCGTGCTGCATTCCCACTGGGAAGGGGCAAAGGGCACCTGAAGCCAGTGGGGGGGCTGCCTGGGGACACCCCAGCTGGGACCCCTCCAGGCAGATGCGCTTTGTAGGTGCCCTACAAGCAGGGCAGACCCCTGTGTGTGTTTAAAGGGCAGTCCAGACCTGCCTGTCCCTTTCCAACGTTTAGTTTAGTCACACAATTGCTGACAGCAAAACTGCCATGGTCCGAATTAAGACATGTAACATCCCAGTGCTTCCGGACATGATACATCCTGAACAACCACGTGAGGTGAAGAGGTGAATTCCCCTTTTAAATGCAGTTTGCTCCTGCTCTTAAAATAATCATTTCTAGGCAACAAACTTCTCTCACTGTTTTAAAAAAATCTGTCCAGGCCTCCTCAGAGAATGGCACAAAACAACATATTTCAGATTTTTGTCTTTTTCCTTTTACTTCCAGTGCAGCCCAACTGGCACACATCCCACAGCTTCTTGTGGGGGAGGGATGCGGCCATTTCCAGAGATGCATGTGAAAAGCAGAGCTCCAGAAGGGAGTGCCCACATGTCCTTGGAAATTCGTTCTGACTTTCCACTTCCCACTCATCACAGCACATGTGGTGTCATCAGTGTCTGACCATTCCCGCTCAGGCCACAGGGACTCAAAGAGGTGGCATGGTTAGGAAGGGAGAAGGTAGCCAGGCATCCCGCTTGAGTCCCTCCAGCTGTGACTCTGGCTTCCAGAAACATGGCATGTTTGGCCTTGCCTTTAACTGATAAAGTGCAATGCTTGCCCTGAACCCCAACACAGTGCTAGGACAACACATTCCTCATCCTACCTCAGAAAATCAAAATCCACAGAACAGAAAGGAAACTTAGAGGATTATAACTGTGCAACAAGAGTATCCAGGGAAAATCCCTGGAGGCTGCTATGTTTCTCACTGAGTGCCTTCTGTACTCCTATGTTTGTACAAAGCTCTGTATTAGTTTTCAACATATAGCACAGCAAGCTGCTCTCCAGGGGAGAGGAACACTTCCTCCAGGACCATGCTGTCCAGAGAGGATCATCTGCCAGGCACACCAGTTGTCAGGACATCAGCAAAATGGTTAACTGTTTCCAGCTCTGCTTTCATCCTGAAAGGGGGAGGGTTATCTCCTTTTGTCCTGATGCAGCCAACAGAGTTTTGTAGTGTGTCAAAACTTTGGTCCCAAGCACGTTTGCTGTAGCAATGACATGCTACAACACCTCACAGCTGACATATGGCAACCAAAGGCACAATGTGGGTCTAGAAGTGCCCACAGGATGATGTGAGGTGGTGAGTCTGATGCTCTAATTACAATTAAAATGTAAAGCATGATGATAAATTTTATCATCAAACTGCACTGTCTTTACAATTTTTTCCTCAGCTTAGCCTAGAGTTTGAGAAAGATGACATAGTGACAGCCTTGCACATCCATTTCCTATCTTTTATCATCAACAAATACAGAGTGTGTATAAACTTGGTCTGTCCTAGATACTTCCTTGTAAACAACTTTTACTGGTGGAGCCCACTGGCTCAAAATCAGCCAGATTGGAGATTCTCCAACACCTGTCATGAAAAAACACCTCTGGTTGTGTCCTGGGACACCACAAGTGGCATGTGCCCCCAAGAGGACATTGCAGACAGTGCTGAAATCACCGAACACTAGTGCTATGTCCTCATGGCATACCTCCAGCTGGAAATCAGCAGCTATGACAGGCCCTACAACAGGAACTGGTGATTTAGCAGCTACTTTCAAAAACTCATTCAATGGGGCAGGAAACAATGACATAATGCCAAGTTCACAGTTTTGTAACTTTGCTGATGACTTTGGTGGGGATAGGAATGGGAAAAAATCTGAATCACATGTACTCAGCATATCCCAGCTTCTCTGTCCTAGTGTTGCCAGGAGCTCTGCCTGCTCCAAGAAGCAAAGCTAAACCTAGTCAAGAGGAACTACAAAGATGTTTTCTGGGGAAAAAGGCTAGCTTCATCATTACTTCCCTCTCTGCCAGCCTTACTTTCTCCTTCAGGACCACACCCTTCCTGCCCTCTCCTCTGCCCAGGTAGCACATCTCCATGGCTGAGTCTCCTGTGTGACTGACTCCTTTTGCTCCTGAGTAAGCTCTGCCTCCTGATTTTACCCTGCCTGCCTGCCCCTCTGCAGCTCCATGTCAGTAGCTCCACATCCACAGGATGCAAAGTGGGAGGCTGTGCCTGCTTCCACAACCCAGGTGGTGGAAGGGACAAAAAACCTGGGAAACTGGGCAGGGGCATCAGCCACACAATAGTCCTCTTAAAATGCCTCATTGCTTAACATCATGAAGGAAGACTCTGCAAGGCTTGGGCAG
The DNA here is from genome assembly GCA_013397055.1 of Pachycephala philippinensis. NCBI lineage: Eukaryota > Metazoa > Chordata > Aves > Passeriformes > Pachycephala > Pachycephala philippinensis. The sequence goes on along the minus strand of VWZT01001895.1, from coordinate 132,713 downwards.
CCTAGACTTGAGGACTGAGCACACAAGCTACAAGCTTGTGTGTGGCTTTTCTTGTCCATCGTTAATGAAAAAAAAAGAAAGGACTAAGGAAAGGAGGGAGGTGCTAAGGAGCTCCAGTTTGTCCCAGTTCAGTTTATCTGGCAGCTCAGATTTCAGTGTGGGCAGAAGAAGGCAGGTCTGGCCTAGAGCGTGAGTTATAAATTGTCTGCAAGGAGATAGGCAAAGGAAATTCTGCTTTTATTCAGAGACAGGAGAATAGACAGCTGAAATGGAGACCAGCAGGACATATAGGAGTGAGAAGCTGACAATAACCCACCAAAGGGTTAACCCACCTAATAAAGTGAGGTGACAGTCAGGAGGCAACCTAAGAGTGGGCAGAACAGGAAAATGTCAGAGAAGATGTAGATAGCAAGGAGAGTTTAGCAATGTCTGTGAAACCTGATGGTCCAGGCAAGATAAGTCTGGCATGTAATTTGGGATGGAAGGCCTTTTTGTGTTTGCAGAATTTTATCTTTAAAAAAAAACTTTAAAAAAAAACTTCTCTGATTTTGAGCCACTCCTTCCATCAAGTGATTGCCCAGGAATGCTTTCATATTCTTACCTCATTAGCTTTGGCACACAGTGAGGCAGGCAGGAACTTCTCTGTGTCTGGCTACTGTGGAACCGGTTTTGGACATGCAGCTGGCAACCCTTTTCTAGGCTAAGAAAGCCTAACAAATCCTTCTTCCCAAGAAAAGCTGGGGGTTCCATCCTCCCTCTGCTTCCTTCTGTGTGGCAGATAGAAACCAAAAAAAGAATGAAGCATCACTGAGGTAAAACATGAATGGCCTCAGTCAAAACGTCAGGACTGAAGAGAGGATGAGGCTGGGAAGCAGCTGGTCCAACATGACAAATGCTCACTGTGCTAATGGCTGTGAGCCATGGGACAGCAGGTGAAGCTTTACATTGCTTATGCCACTCATCCTGACATGAACTCAGGCTTTTGCACACTTACAGCAATGTTTTGTCTAGATCAGGAGTGATAAAAGTCTATTTATGGGGATATTTTTTTCCAAGATGGGTTGAGGCATCAAACCCTTGCTCATTTATTGCCCTCTACAAGGGTCTGAGCTCCAGACTCCTCCCACATTTGACTTTCCAAGTTTCCCAGGCATCTCAGCACACAGCTCTCCAGACAGAGGGGAGCACCAAGAGACCTGTGTAGGTGCAGTCACTGACAAAACCAGCAATGCCCAAGTCCCAGAGGGACTCAGTCTGGAATGAAAGCAACAGGCTATCCATCAATTGCAACAGTGGTCACTTTCTGTTTTTCCAGAAGGGCTTATCTTCAAAGTTATTATGAGACCCTTGTGATTAGGGCCCTTCTCAGAAAGTGGAAGTTATATGGTAGTGCTTCTTGGGCATGAGTCACCTTCTCAGGCAATGCTCCAAAATCTCTGGCTTCTGGCCAGTCCATAATCTCCTCTAGGATTCCTGGGAAATTGGGTTTTCCCATTTGAGCTTGTTGTGTAATCAGTGCTACCCACTTAGTCCCTGTAGCACTGGTTGTGTGATGTGTTGAGGGCATGTTTCTTTTAAATATCCAGTGTAGGATGGGCAATCGTGGCGTCAAGAGGAGACACACTTCTGTTCCAACAGCTTCTGAGGCAGCTCAAACCCCCTCATAGGCTGCTGATACCACTTTTTCAGCTGGAGCATAGTGGGCTTCTGATCCTCAATAACTTTAGCTCCAAAACCCTAATGGCCGACCTTGGGTTTCTCCTGAGGTCCTTTTCCAGAGGCTCCTGGTGAGGCCCTGCTCCCCGGCTGCAGTGTAGAGTATATTTTGCACATCTGGTCCTGTCCGAACAGGCCCAAGAGCTGCTGCACGAGCTATTTCCTGTTTGATCTGCTCAAAGGCCTGTTGCTGCTCAAGGCCCCTCTCAAAATGGTTCTTCTTCTGGGTCACTTGATAGAGAGGGCTCACCAGCTGACTATAACCTGGAATATGCATCCTCCAGAACACCACAGGGCCTAGAAAAGCTTGTGTTTCCTTCTCATTAGCTGGTCGAGACAGTCAGTTCCAGGTGACCTGGAAACCCCTCCAAGTGAAAGCAAATTGTGGCCTGCACTCTGCCACCAAAAAGGATTGAGAAAAATGCATCAGCAATATCAATTGTGGCACCATTTGGCTGCCTTTGAGCCCACTTCACACTAAGTTCCAACATGTCTGTTATGGCAGCGCTCAGAGGCAGCATGACTTCTTTCAGGCCACGACAGACTTCTGTGAGTACCCATTTCGCATTAGATTTTCGCAGCGGCCATATGTGGCTGTTAAAGGGTGAGCAGGGCCTGCTGATCACTCCTTGGCTCTGCAGTCGATGAATTAGTTCATGGATGGGACTTACAGAGTCTGAGTTGGCTGTCTTTGACTCCAGCTCATATTGAAGTTCCAACACATCTGGTAGGGCAGCACTCAGAGGCGGCGTGACTTCATTCAGGCCACGAGAGTCTACTGTTCGCCATGCGGCCTGCGCTTGGGGCTTCCCTTCCCTCGGCCCAGGCAGGAGAGCACTGATCTCTTGGGCTGCCCCTAAAAGCTGGGGTGTGGGCTCACAGGGATGAGGAAGTACCCAGAGTTTCTTCTATATTTTGGAGCCAGAAGGATGCCATCTCTATGGCTAGTGTATCTGTTTGTGGTTAATACAGCACTACCAAGCTCCTGTAATATGATGCAGGGCACTTTGAACCACCTTGCTCCACATGGTCATAGTGCAAGGGGCATCCTCTGAATCTTTAGGGACCCCGTCACTTTTTAGATCACTATAGATGATTTCCAGCACTAATAATTCTCTCAGGTACTGGATACTTTCATCTGCAGTGGTCCACTTCCCTGGGGATTTCACAAGATCTTCCTTAAATGGATATCTTGCCCTCATGCTTGAGAAAAGCCATCTCCAGAGGCTGCAAATTGCTCCTTCTTTTCCAATTCCTCTTTCAATTTCCTGATCTTTAGCAAGGGATCCCAGCTCTTGGGCTTTATGACCTTCTAACTGCTGACTATTGGCACCACTATCCCGGCACTGAAGCAGCCAGGCAGAAATCCGCTCACCTGACTGGCAGCTGTAATCTTTTCGCAAGTCTCGAAGTTCTGATGAGGTCAGGGACTGAGTAACTTTGGTTTCCTGTTTGATTTGCCTCACTCCATTTGATTTCTTTGCTGAAGGAACCTACTGCTTGAACTAACCCCTCCTTTCCTGTTGTTACTTCCCCTTCTTCTGCTTCTTCTGCTGCTGCTTGTGCTGCTTCTGCTGCTTCTTCTGCTTCTTCCTCCCTTACTAATTGGTGGTACGGGCCTGTAACTCACCTTGTCCATTTTTTGTTTTCACTACTGGAGCAATTACTGCAGTTGCTGTAGTTTGAGTCTCTGTCTCAGCCATAGTGTCCTCAAATGCAGTTTGTGTTCCTGCCTCAACTACAGTCCTCTGAGAGTACAGTAGAGTGGCTCAATAGGCACATGCCAGGCTCCAGTACAGGGCAAGAAGCTGCTGGTTTCCACTGGGGTGGGCAAGGCACCCTTCTATCAGTTGACAGGTCAGTTTGTCAGAGTTTATTACCTGTTCAGGTGTAAAGTCCTAGGAGGTAATGGGAGGTGATAACCGCCCTAAAAACCTGCCCAAATCCTTCCACGAACCCTGCCACCCAGGAACTGGATGCCTCAGGGCAGATTTCAATAGTGCCTCGCCTAAAGATTGTTTTCTTTTACACCAGGATGATGCCGGATTCCATGAACTCCCTAAGGTACCAATGGTATTAGTTAGTATTATTAACAGTATTAGCTAGTACTATTAACAGTATCAAGCAGCTTGCGTAAGGATGAGCAAAGACCGTGGGAGATTGCATTGTAAAAGCATTCACATCAATCTCAGGCAGGGAGAAGGAGGTGTATTCCCTCATCGTCCACAGAAGATAGCTCACCCCCACAACAAGGCCATCAGTGTAAGAGCAAAGCACAGAGCCAGTGTTTGTGTTAGCATGTCACCAAACTCAGCAAAATAAAGAGATAAGAAGTGCAGCTGACAAACTCAATGTCCTGCACGGGAGCTTGCTACTCGATAACTACTATTTACTATTTACTATAGCATGCCATAAATAACTTTATTAATGCCTTTATCTTGCCCAACATTTGGTTGCCAAAAAAAGGACTGCAGTAAGTTGACCTTGGCTGGGCGCTTGGTGCCCACCAAGCCACTCTAGGACTCCCCTTCCCAGCGGGACAGGGGAGAAAAAATAAGATGGAAAACGACTCGTACATTGAGATAAGGCAGTATACTAAAGCGAAAAAAAAGAACAGTGAAAGTTTGCACATGCATAAGCAAAGGGAAAAGTCAATCTCTAGTTCCTATCAGCGAGCAATATTCAGACACTTCCTGGGAAGCAGGACTTCAGCACATGGAGCTCCAGAAGGCTAACATTGTAGAATAACACATGCCCCCCCACCCCGTTCCTCCTCCCTCCCTTAGCTTTTATATCTGAGCTGACATCATATGGTATGGAATGTCCCTTTGGTTGATTTGGGTCAGCTAGCCTTGTTGTATCCCCTCCCAGGATATTGCCCGCTCCCAGCCCCTTGATGGGGGGGAAGGAATGTTACAGGGACAGTGCTGCTCAGCAGTAGCCAAAACACTGGTGTCTTATCAACACCGTTCCAGCTGCCAATGCAAAACACAGCACGGCGAAGGCTGCTAAGGACAAGTGAACTCTATCTCAGTCAGACCTAATGAAGATGTGCTGCTACCTCTGAGGGCTTGCATACACTCAATCTCCACACAGAGTGCCTAAGCCAATTCCTTAACATAGTTTTTAAAGAGTCTCTGGTGGAGAGAGAGGAAAGGATGGAAATTCTCCGTCCTTTTTATTGGACTTTGCTACCACAGAGAACAAAACAGTTCATATTTGTAAACCTCTGTATAATACACATTGTGCTGTGTGAGTGTTCTTCCTGCCTAATCTCAAAACACATAAAACAGAGCAAGAGATGGGCAAGGCCAAAGGGGAATTTTCAGAAAAAATAGAAGGTCTTTCATAATGAGGCAGACAAAGTAAGTTAGACACTGTTCTCCTGGAAAGTAGGTTTCTGGGGGATAAACATGATTGAATTATTTAAGTAAATCGTGGAACCAATCATTGCAAGATGAGGCAAAAATATAAAAGGGTTTTCCAAGTGATCAGCCAAATTAACGGAAAAGATGTGGCTAGTACTTAGATAGTGGCATCACCGTCATTATCACTACTATTATTGTTATTATCTGGCTTAATATTCAGTGTTCTGGTTACCATTGCCTGGGTGCTTTCTCTGCCCAAGGAAATCCTCAAATGACTGGATGCTGGAATGGGGTAAATAAGTTGGGGAAGGATAATTTTGTACCAGCTGTTCCTTATGTTCTTTCCCTGAGCATCCACATCTGCCAGGGAGAAAACATTGACTTTCTGGTCTGACAGAGTTATGTTCTTACAAAATTCAATGTTAATTGGTAAGCAGGCATAGAGAAACAACCGACTTCAGCCCATCAGGCAGGCATTAGGAGCTGGATCAGAATTCAAGCTGTCACTAGAAGGGTAGAGTAGAGAATGGGCTACTTAGAAGGGGTCCTCTAGCAGGTAAACTCCCAGTCATGGGGATGTGCCCTACTCCAGTGGGAGCCTTGTCCATGCCTGGTGCCTGCTCCTGTGGGATGGCTGTTAGGGGATGAGCATGCAACTGAATTAAAGCCTTCAGCTTTCTGTGCGAGCCCTCCAAACACAGCAGCATTGCACAGGAGACAACGAGACCAGCTGCAGCCATGCCACTGTGTTCCTTGACAGCAGAGTGAAGCCTGCCCAGCCCTCTCAGCAGTTACACAGAATAGGTAGGTGCCTCTCCTGAGATGACTCAGGCCTCTCACAGGGCTACCTCTCTAACAGCCTTGGCTATGCAGGATGTAAGGAAAGTCCCACTGTTTCCTACTGCCTTTGCTATGCAGCAGCATTTTCAACTGTTCTGCTCCATGCTCCTGTTCTAGGTGACCTCAGTGATTCACATTGTCTCCCTAACTACTTAAGCAATGTTTTAATCTACCTCTAGTTGCTCTTTCTCATGCCCCAACTACTTTCCCAACGATGTCTTACAACCTGATTAATAGATACAGGCCACATCTTGGGCAACTCTGTTCTAACACCCTGTTAATATTAACTAGACACCTTGATGGAATGACTTGTTGCTTGGAATTATGGAATGGATACCTAGTCCTACCCATTAGGCAGAAAATGTTTGGGGCTCAGATACAGTCCAAGGAAAGCATAAATGGCCTATCTGGTCATATATTTTCACAAAAAACATATGGTTATCTTATTCCCTGTGTGGTCCTAGATCAAGCTCTCCTGTACTCTGCAGGCACGGCCCACGAGTCACACAGGCAGGCAAGATGCAGCCACACTATTCAGAGGCAGGTGGAGTTTAGCTGTATGATATCATGGTCTAACCCCAGTCAGCAGCCAAGCCCCACACAGCTGCTGCCTCACTCCCCCATCAGTGGGATCAGGGAGAGAATCAGAAGAGTAAAAGCTAGAAAATCTGTGGGTTCAGATAAAGACAGTTTAATGGAAAAAGCAAAAGCTGCACATGCAAGCAAAACAAAACAAGGAATTAATTCACTGCTACTCATGGCAGGTGTTCAGCCATCTCCAGGAAAGCAGGGCCCCATCACGCACAACAGTGACTTGGGAAGAGAAACGCCATCACTCTAAATGCTACCCCTTCCTCCTTCTTCCCCCACTTTATATGCTGAGCATGATGCCACATGGTCTGGAATATCCCTTTGGTCAGTTTGGGTCACCTGTCCCGGCTGTGTCTCCTTCCAGCTTCCCGTGCACCCCCAGCCTCCCTGGCAGCGTGGCAGTGTGAAAAGCAGAAAAGGCCTTGGCTCTGTGCAAGCCCTGCTCAGCAATAACAAAAACATCTCTATATTATCAACTGGGTGCTCAGCACAAATCCAAAACGCAGCCCCACCCCAGCCACTGTAAAGAAAATTACCCCAGCCAAAGCCAGCACATGGATACAAGTTAAGCTGGCAGGTGAGTCAGCCCCCTTGACTATTTCATTTACTAGTACAGATGTAGCTTATGTGCCTCCCACCAACTTCCTGGCAAAAACAGGTTATATCTACAAATTAGACATAATGACATCTTAACTCTCACGTACCCAAATTTTTTCTTGGTTTTGTCACCTGACTCTCTACAGAACTAGAGGCATGTTATGCCTTTGTGGTTACCTCCAGCAGTACTTGACAGCACATCATGTACTATACAGGACCAAAGGAGCCCTTCACAGATGAGGGGGCTGGTCAAGCACTGCAGCCCCAGGCAATGGCAAAGCCTCAGAAATTTATGATTCAACCTTGTGTAAACCAAGCAGCATTTGAGTCTCATATAGCAAATGTTCTTTTTACACACTGTCTTCATGTCCAACTTTTTCTAAAATATCTAAAAGCTACATCCTCACTTTGTGTCTGAAACAGGAAAAAGACATTCTCGTGCATGGGAACAGTCAAATATCACTGCCTGTTACCTGTAATGCATGCAGGAACTAATTTACTTTCCTAATAAAAGAGAGTGCCGTTCAAGTGCATAGCAATTTGGAAATTAGGGAACAGAAGCACATATCAGTTGAGGTTGGAAGGGACCTCTGGAGATCATTTAGTCTACCCCCTGCCACCCTTCTTAAGGCAGGGTCAGCTAGAACAGGCCACCCAGGACCATGCCCTCATGGCTTTTGAATATCTCCAATGATGGAGACTCTACAGCGTCTTTGGGCAACCTATGCCAGTGTTTGGCCATCCTCACAGTAAAAAAGTGTTTTCATACTTCAGATAAAATTTCCTATGCTTGAGTATGTGCCCATTGCCTCTTATCCTGATGGTAGACACCTCTGAGAAGAGGCTCCGCCTTCTTCATTTCATCCCATCAGGTATTTATATCCAATAAAGAGATTCCCCCTGAGCTTTCTCTTCTCCAGTCCAAACAGTGCCAGCTCTCTCTGCCCTTCCTCATGTGACAGTTGCTCCTGTCCCTTAATCAACTCTCAGACACTTCATGGGACCCAATCCACTGAGGTCAGACCTTTCTTGCCCAGGAGGGCCCAGCACTGGCACAGCATGCCAGCTGTGGTCTCACCAGGGCTGAGTAGAAGGGAACAACATGCTGGCAACATTTTGCCTGATGCAGCCCAGGGTACTACTAGCCTTTTTTGTCATGAGGGAGAATTGCTGGCTCATGGTCAGCTTGTTCACCAGGACACTCTAGGCCTTTTTCTGCCATGTTGTTTTCCAGCTGGTTGGCCCCTGGTCTGTACAGGAGCATGGAGTTATTCCTTCTCAGGTGTAGGACTTTGTATTTTCCTTTACTGAGGTTAATGAGAGTCCTCTCTGCACCTTTCCCCAGGTTGTCCAAGTCCCTCTGAATGGTGTCAGCCACCCCTCACAGTTTTGAACCATCAACAAAGTTGCTGAGCTTGTCCCATCACCCATCACCCAAGTTATTAATGAAGATGTTAAGTGATAGCGGTCAACCTTTGGGTACACCCCAAGTAACAGGCCTCCAGATGGACTTCATTCCACTGATCACAACCCTTTAAGCCTGTCAATTCACACAGCTGTCAGGCGACCTCATTGTCCACTTACCGTGCCCACTTCTCTGCTTGTCTATGAGGATGTTACAGGTGACAGTTTTGAAACCCTGGCTAATGCCGAGAGAGAGAGCATCCACTCATCCACCAAGCTACTCTTCTCATTGTAGAAGGCCATGAGTTTGGATAAGCGCTAGTTCCCTTTCATAAATCCATGTTGACTATTCCAAATCACTTCGACCAAGCAAGGCTTCTTCCACTTGCCCGAAGAAGACCTCAGCTATTACTTCTTTCCAATCCAACGATCTGTACAAGATACCCACAACTACATAACCCAAGTTAGTCTATCCACTAGTACAAAATGAATGACCATTCAGCTTCAGGCAGGTTTCTAAGGTAGTCTAATGGACAATGGTCAATGATTGTGGCAGAGACACACACAAACACAGAGAGGAGAAGATCAGAAAATGTATCGTGGTTGGTGCAGAGGGTGATGATGCTTTTTGAGATTAAGCAGCCAGAACACTGCTGTGTGTGATGGAGCATCATAGGTCTGCCCTGAATATCCCAGATTAAAAGGGTCTAAGACTAAAAGCAGAAAGGGATCTTCTCCAAGGAGAAGTTTTTTTGGGCTCTAAATACTGCATCAGAAAGTTCAGGCAGGATGTAAGGAGCATGTCCTGATGTTTAGAAGGCAGACACTGCCAGGAAGGATATCCCTCCTCCCTGATTCCCTGCTACTCCCTGCTCTGCTCTTATGTTTTGGGACATACCTAGGATCTCTGGAAAAACACAGCACCAAAGGAGTTTTAATAGGAGTTATGCTTCCTCAAATTTGTACCATAAAGCCTGATTGTATCCACAAATGTTTTATGGGTCGTTACCTCTGTCAGGTGACAGATAGGTAGTCACATCAACAATTTGGTTTTATCTGACTTAGAACAGAGCATGCACATCTCCTCATATCTCCAATTTGTGATGAACGATGTCCTCATATCCTCACCTCTGCTGATGCTTGCTTTCATCTTCTAGCTTGGTGCCGTTTTCATAGACCATGCAAAGTACTTGGAGAAACCCTCCTGATCTTCTAAGCACAAATTCACATCCCCTCATCCTTCATGGATTTCCAGTGCAAGACATATTTCCAGTGCTACTGATCTCATACTTCACTCAACTTCAGGCTCATATGGCATTTGTTTAAAAGATATCACACCTCAGAGCAGAGATGTGTTACTTACGAAGACTACGCAGAGCCATGCAAACCAGTGCCTGACACAAGGAGATGCCCAGAACATTTTAAATCAACACGAGGTAGGCTGCAGTTCCCTCACCTGTGTTGCTGTAGATGCAGAGTTAAGCACTGAGGTTACCGTGGCATTACACAGACAGCAAGTGACAGCAGAGAGTCATCCAGCAGGAGGGTTTTGCAATTGGAATGGGTAAACAGATTATCTTTTGTTTTTCTCGTTTGCTTATCAACCACTGGTGATGTATAACCTGCATCTGCACTCAGGGTTTGTTTAAATGTATGAAGGCAATATCCTTAGAGTCCTCTGCAAATACACTGAACATATTTTGGGAAAATTTTTGTTTAACATTTTTAAAAGAGGAAGACAGATCAAGAGTATAGCATGCCTGCTGTCCAGTCCTGTCCACAGCAGTTATTAGTATCCAATGGGTGGAGACAGAAAGCTGTTTCTGAGGAGCATTTACCCCTTTTGAATGTTGCGTTTGAATTGTGCAATTACAAGAACAGGGAAAGCAATACAAAAATCACAAAAAGGTGATTTTGATAAAAGCTTCATCCTTTTACAGACTCTAGAAGACACAGTAGGTGACTTTGCTACATTTAGGCCTTGTCCTTAATAGTCCATTTTGCAGGAGGTGTAAGGAATGGCTTAAAATTTCAAATTACTGCAAGAGAAGAAAGTGGTTATTGCTCTGCTGACACATGTACTTACACACATCTTTCTGGCAAGCTAAAATAGCCTACAGTGCAGCATTTTAAAGCCTCTTCCCTCTACCAGAGGACACAAAAGTATTGCAAAGTGCTTTAAGTGGTTTCTCTTAAATTATTCTCATCCTCTGGTAGTTAAGATTAGCACACAATTTAAGATTTTATGTGAAAACTACTCTTTTGTCCTGTTTTCACAGCAAAACCAAAATCACCTCTTGCTGCAAGCTAAATTTCTTGTGGATCCTGGAAGAAAGAGTAGGAAATCAAGCACAGGATTATGCAGACATTAGAGCTCATTCTTGTGCTTTCAGTAAAGCCCTCTGTGGATGACAAAAATACATTTGTACTTATCATCATATGTTTGGCTTCTTCAGTTGCCGCCTGGAAATAAATATTGCACTAGCACATCTTTGGTGGTATTGTAAAAAAATCACAAGAGCAGCTCAGGGATATTTCAATACCTTGAGCTTGTCTAACAGGCTTACTCAGTGACCTCAGAGCAAGAACTGAACTCTACAGCTGGGAGGGAAAAGGGGAAAAAATGGCTTTCAGGAGGAGTGCAAGCATGTCCCGACCATGCCTGGCTGTTTGCCACAGATGGGGAATAGTTCACTGACAAAGACGGGAAGTGCCGATACCATTTTCCCCCAGCAAAGCATTAAAAATGTTTCCCCCTGCTACCAATGCCACTGTTTCTGAACATGCATTGAAAACAAAGGGCATCTGTTCTTATGGATTTAAAAACATAGTTTGCTTTATATATATCAAGAATAAATCTGTTCAGTTTTTCTTCATTGTCAGACATGGCTCTCTTTGGGCTTATGGCCATTCATGTTCAAACTCCAATTGTTTTCCCTTGTGTTTCCCAAGTGTTGTTTTTTTAAAGCAGTTGTTCCTCTCTAACTGGATAGCCGCAGAAGTAAATCAGCTTCCACATGTTTAGAAACAAAGGAACAATGAAACATTCAGCCAAGCTTGCCTCAACAGATTACTCTATTTTTTTTTTATACTTTCAAGGCAATTTGCAACAGGAAAACTGCCCAAGAGCTCAGAAGATTTGGGAGGAGGTACTCTGAGCAGCAACTGTGACTCTCCTGGGAGATTAGGGGCCAGATCCACCCCTCACTTAAGCTCCTGGAAGTTGTGCAACAGCCCAAACAGAGCTGGGAGAATAATTCGATCTGTTTTCTTGTGGTGGTATGCTGAGGGTAAATTACTGTGATTAATGAGTTACATTTGTCAGTTGAAGTTCGGTAATTGGGCATATGACAGTGGCTCCAAATTTCTCAGCAGAATAAGCAAAATTCAAGCATGTAGAGACTCTGCTTATGGTTCCGGGGAGAGGTGAAAAAACAAAGTGGGCCCAGAGCCACCAGGTGCCAGGATTCTGGGAGTAAGTGCAGCCAAGGCAGGCAGCCCACAGCTCCCCGTGTTGCTGCCACAGGCAGCTGCCAAGCCTTGCCTGCAACTTTCACGAGTTCTGCTCTGCCTTTCTCAGCCTAGGGCAGTTGTGAAAGAAGATTCGTTATTTCCACCCCTGCAGCCAACAGGTTTTACATGATCATCCTGTGGGCTGACAGCAACAGGCAGTGGAGGCCAGCTGTCACCTGGGAAGATGTCAAGGCACTCCTGTTCAATTGCCTGGACATACACTTCCTTACGTAATAGGTGGCACTTACATGCAGGGTTTCTTCTGTCTGGAAGCACATAGCTCTTAATAAGGCTAGGGCCATATTTTAGACCTTGAAGGCAATTTCCATTTGTGTGATCTGAAACCCAGCAAAATTATTAAGCACCTTGCTCTAAGACATGAAAAGGTGGCAGAGATAGAGGGAGGAGGGCATCACCTACACACCTTCAGTCAGGAGCTGCAGTAACGGTGCGGACACATCTCCCTAGCACTCCTAGGACACGCAGAAAGATACCAAATCCAGTTCAAACCGTTGGAGATAATTTCAACAGGCAGAAGGCAATCATGTGGGCTGGAAAACAGCCAAGATGATGATTAGCACTGTACAAAAAAGGCACCGGAGATCAGTAATGATGAGGGCTATCTGATGGGCTGCTGCTGGGCTTGGAGCACAGGGTGCTGTGTTTCCTACCATGCTGAGCAGCTCTCCTACCATTTGCCCTTTGCACAATGACCAGCTGAAGGGCTGAGCAGAAGAGGTGACAGGCCCTGGCATCTTTCCCTTCTGGTTTTCTGCCTTTCTTTGGCAGGAGGAGGATTCGGGTACTTGGCAAAGCCAGGGAGATGGTTTACCTTCAGCTGGCTGGACTGCTGGTGGTAGCAGATGTTTCCAACGAAGTGAAACTTACAGCTTCTGTTGCTGTTTTAAAATAAGATATGGTTCTGGGATTTGCCACTGGCATCTGTAAAAAAGCAAATATTACAATAGATTTTTATATGAATGGATGTATTCTTCATAGTTCTACAGTTTATTTAGGCTCTTCAAAATGTCATTTTTTTTCCAGGCAGCATTTCCTCATGACCGTCTCTTCAGACCTCACCTGATTTCTTTCTCCTCCTCAGCACTGCCCTTAGAATAACTTCCTTTTGTTTTCTTACCAGTGTTCCACCAGCTTTCAGTTTTACTTTCTGATCTCCTTTTTTGATTCTTTTTCTCAGCTAACTAAACTGAACAACCAACACTGTAAATATTTGTGATTTTGGTGATACTATATAATGTAAAAAGGAGGGAGGTACAGGAAGGAAGTACATAGTATTAGAAGAAAAAGAAGATGTTCTGAAAGTACCTGAAGACAGATGCCAGTAATGCTGGTATTGAAAAAAATAGCATATGCAATGGGTGAGGGCTTTTCTGATCTGGATTTATCTGAGGGATGAAACATTGTCTGATGGAGGAACTTTGGCCCTAACCACAGGATTTAAGATGATAACATGACCATGCAAATATAGTGTGAAGAAGACTTCTGTATTCCTCCAGTGAACAAGGCCCAAACATCCCCGTGCTGGGCTGTAGGGGTGCACTCAATAGTCACGGTTAGAAGAGCACAGACTGACAGGCTGGAAGAGACATCAGCCAGTGGACAGTCAGTGGAGGGAGAAAATGCCAAGCAGAGGTTCACGTTACTAACACAAAATTGACCTGCAAATGGTTAAGACCAACAGATAAGGTACTGGATGAGGCTGGAAGCAATTTAGGTCCCAAACTTCTGTTCAGCTCACATCCATTCAGCCCCAGCCCATTACCCTTCCTGAGAGGTAAGCACAAGTCTCCATAGTGGTGCAGGCTGAGATGCTGTGCCAGGTGTGGCATCATGACAGCCACATCCATCACTGTTTGCTAGAATTCAAATAATTAAATTCAAATTTTAACAAAAATCTGAACCTTCTGAACATAAAAAGAGACTTACAGGTCTCTCACCAACTAAAGCTTCTGCTAATGATACCTACTGTACAAATAGTATGCCCAAGGAGAGGGCTCCGAATAATGCCAACTGATTTTCTCCCTTAAGGTCCAGAAGATTTGCAGAAGTCTCATAAGACACCTCCTCTATAGTCCTTATTTTCCTTTTCAAAACCATGCTCAGGACTTCACCCCTCCTGTCGGTTCTGGGAGCCCTGTGGTGCCTTCCTGTCTCATGCACCCCAGAGAGATGCTTGCTGTAGCCTGGGCCACTTGCCCCGGGACAGGGCAGGGCACATTTGCACCTCAGCTAAGGCTAAAGCACTGTGAAGAGGGCATGGCATAAATAATTAGCCCCTAGAGATCTGCTGGGATGTTATCAGCACCTCAAGCTGCCCCTCGGGCACCTCCCCAGGCACTCCCAGAAGAGGAGGGAGCATGACTCAAGCCAAGCCAAACCTGTTCATGCCTTTAGCCAAAGCCTCTTGGCCTCGCCAGCAAAAAAAACATGCCTTGAAGTACCTCAGGGAGTGGCCCACAGCAGCACATCCTGAGGCAAGAGGACGAGAGGCAGGACTGAGTGTGGAAAACAAAACACAAGCTTCCCGGCAGGGGCTGGGCCGAAGCCGGCACCTGAGCGACCGCGGCTGCGCTCGGATGCCGCGGTGGGAGCGCTGCTCCTGCAGCTCCATTCCGCTGGCCAGCGCTGACCCACAGAGCCAGCGTGGCCCTGCTGCTCCCAGCCTTCATTCCTAGCGTCCGCCAGTTCACTCCTCTGCTTACAGTTTTTACAGAATGCAGAATGTTATCTGGTAGATAAAACTGAACTGAGTACAGAATTTGCTTTTTTTCCCATCATAAGAGATGGGGATTTTTTCAGATGAAACAGCATTTAAAAGGAAATATGATAACTGTGGGGTTTTAAAATAGCTTTTACCCAAAGTGATGTAATTAGTCATGATCCAAAAACAGTTTGCCACACAAAATCCAATTTTTAGTTGTTGTCTAAATCAATGTGAGGCTCATTTCTTCTGCTGTTAAAATCAATGGCAGTTTGAATTTAAGAAGAAGCTGGGTCCTGGTTCTGTAAAAATGTAAACCAGATCTTTCCCTCTTTGCCCTGCTCTTTTTAAAAAAAGAAACCCATCACACCTTAACTTTGCTAGTTTCCCTCTCTTATAAATATATGTTTCTAAAGAAGTTTAAGAAAGATTTTACTCTTTTGACTGAAATATTTCCTTTATATCACAGTACCCATAGAGATGGTTCTGTGACCTTTCAGCAACTACTTGTGAATTTCCCAAGGACATAGGACCAGACAGCTTTCATGTAGGTGGTGGTATTTCATAGCTGTGTGACTCTGGGGTCCCTTACGCTGTGCATCCTAACAAGCCTCAGGAACATTCCTGAGACTCTGGGATGCAGAGCCATCATGTCCCACTACCTGTGGGCATGTTGTAATTTGCAGGGGCCAGTCATGGCACTAATTTGGTCTGAGGCTTCACTGACAAATAGAAAAAAACGATTGAACCGAGAGAGGTCTAGTCAATACCTGCTGTTGTAGGGCTACTTTCTTTCAGTTCTACTTGTATGATATCTGACAGCATGGTTTTCTTCCTCCTTGAACATTCAGTCAAAAAAAGAAGAGCTAGTGTAGGGAAACAAACCTTTGGTATGGGAAGAAAAGAATACAAAATAATAAAATCAGAAAATGTATTAAGCGTCTGGTTTTGAGATATTGCAGGCAATTAAAGCGGAAAAAGAAGACAGTGTTTTCAAAAGTCTGTTTGAAATTAGAGGTGGAAATGAGAGGTCTAATCCCAGGTACCTTTCTAGAAAAGGAGACCATCAGCAGGAACAAATTGTGGAAAGCATGTAGCACCCATAGCTGTGTCTGCAGAGACAAATGACACTGTAGTTCATTGACCCCTTAATCCAGCACAAGTGCCTACTCAAGATGGAAGGGGTGATTCATTCTTCCCCCAGTTCCCAGGCCTCAACCCCATTCCCTCCCTTGCACTTGCATTTCACCTCTAAAAGTTTTCTAGTCCAACCCTCCTGCAGTAAGCAGCAAAGTCTTCAACTAAATCAGGTTGCTCAGAGCCCTGTCCAACCTGACTTGGAGTGTTTCCAGGGATGAAGCATCTACCAGCTCTCGGGGCAACCTGTTCCAGGATTTTACTCAGTCCACAGCAATAATCCTACAGTCAATTATTCCAGCCCCTTCTTAGTCTTTCAGTTACCAGCATGCCCATGAAAGTTGTTAGCTTTCAAGGGAAGCAACCCATCTTACTGACATGTGGTCTGCTTGATGCATTCTGGGGTTTACTGGTAATGAAAATTACACACATACAGTCCATTAGGCAAAACCTGAGTTTAAATAGCCAAGCTTCATTTTCTTAGAAGCCTTCACCCCCTGTTTAAGCTAAAACAGGATCTAGACAACAGATGAACATGTTTACTGCACCCTACCCGGGCAGGTTGCTGGCACAGTTCTGCATGTGGGCAATTAGGTGTGTGATGTTGTGCTGCAAGCATCAACTAGGGATGAGTATTTTATAAAGCCAACGTTGCACATCATTCATTTGGGATGTGTAAGCTTCCCCTGCTGATTCATGTCAAATCAATTCTGCGTACTGTAGAGTACAATGATGCAGTAAGAAACACTGATAAATGTATTAAACAGAAGCACTAGTCTGTGGTGCTAATACACACAGAGTGGGGTTCAAAGCCCTTCAGTGTCTGTGTGGCCCATCCTGCCACCCCTGGGGATAGTCATCCTTTAAAGCCCCAGCGCCTGGAACGCTAAGCCTCCTTGTCAGAGCACTGTTCCAGAAGAAATCAGATGACTGCAGCTTTTAAGTCAGTCTGGCAGAGGCTAGGGTTGAGGAAAGGGCAGGGGAACAGCAAGCACCTTGAAATAAAACACAGGGTCCAAGTATAACAAAGCTATGTGTTGGAAGCAGGAGGGGTGGTTAGTAGTCTTGCCCACAGCTCACATCCCATGGGAACTCCTTGTGGATGGGGCAGGACCTCTCTGCAGCAGGCACAGTGCAAACACAGCTGAGGAAGAGACGCGCTGCCTCAGCCCACCTTGGCATCCAGGCACTCACGGGGCCAACACACATTGCTGCTTCAGTGCCAGAAATCAGCCAGCTTTATGAGCTGAAGCACAGTTTTCTGCCTGCCTTTAAAAAAGACAGCTCTCCACTATCAAAAGGAGGAGTTGGACTCAGTTATTCTGCCATTCTGATCTTAATGGGCTTCACGCTGTTGGCCTTATTAGACAAGTCTTTACTGTGTGGGTGGAAGCAGAAAGTCTGCCAAGACTCCAAAACTATGTGAAGAATGGGGATTTCTGATGAGAGCCTCTGATGATGAATCTCCTGCTACTGCATTCATGAGAAGGGCAGAAGTCTGAGCTCTGAGCTACCTTTTCTCTGCTGACAGTGCTCTCACTGCAGGGTTGGAACAAAAATGCGATGATTATAAAAAGTGACACGATCAATGATCCATACAAGGGATATAACAAGGCAACTACCTTGTCAAAATAATATGAGGAACGGTTATAGCAAAAAAGCAAATAGCCTCAGTGATGCTTTTTTTTCCTTGTAAAAGTAGGTTGAAGAAACCAGGATACATCAAAGCTGACAGTTCATTGAATTTGGCAGCAGTTCAAAGATAGAACGTCTTGTCCATGCTGTGCAGAGCTCACACCCACTATCTGCAAGAGGTAAGAAACGAGGAGCACAGACACCTCACACTGAATAAAGGAGTGAACTGATTATTCTTCCCAAGTTTCAGAGTTTGCTCTAGGCAGCCCCTACACAGGAAATGTGCATACTTAATGAGAAACTACTGTAATAAAATAACAAACCCCTGGCTGGCAGGTGGCATAAAGGAATTATGCAAAAAAATACACTCCATTGAGCCTCTAATGCTTCTCCTGGTATATAATAAAAAGACAAGAGCTGTTTACAAAGACCATCCATGTGTGTTAACTCCATGCAAAAAGCTCCATTCAAGTGAAAGGTGAGGAGGGTGTCAGGATATCACCTATCTGGAGCTGAAGGTTTTTCTCAGTGATAACTGCATCTGGAGTTTAGTGCATTTCAGCTCAGACAATTTTTAACTTGTCTAATTATAGCATGTTGGTAGTGATACTATAATTATGAGAACAGAGGCACTCTCATCTATATGCTTAGAAGAGCTGCTGGTGCCGAGGAGAGCTGGTAGCAGCAGTAAGTGTCCTCAGCATGCACTGAACTACTTTAGTTGTTGTTAAAATGTATGTAAGGGCTCAGATGCCTGCAGCTCACCAAGTGCCTGTGCAGGAGCAGGAGCTAAAAGCTCTCAGTCCCCAGCAAAAGCATAGCATGGTACCTTTGATCTGTGAAGGTTTAGACTGATGCACTTCTTTTCTCATTTCCAACAGAAAGTAAGAGCACAAACAACTTAATTCTGTAGGTTGATGCGGTAATTCATTAAAGAACAGTAACTTGGCATTTCTGAGTTCCAGCTGTTCTGTCCTGACACACAGAAGCCATCCTGGAGATGAAAGGGTCCAGGGACATCCCACAGCAGCTGTTTCCACACAGAGGCTGGAGGCAGCAGTGAATGAGCCACAGCAACTTTCAATTTTAGAAAAATTCAGTGAATAAAATTACTCCAACAATAAAATAAAAATAGCCTTTAGTCCAGCCATACTAAAGAGCTTCCTTTTAAATGAGAAAAACACAATTACAAGAATACAGAATGCCTCCAAATTCGATTAGATACAAATTTGGTATTTAAAGTTATCAAATCATAAGAGTACAGCTATTAGACAGTGATACAGCCAAAGCAGAAAATGAGATCAAGTCCAGAAACAGAATATTTTTCCACAGAAATCACTGAAAAGATAAACCTTAAATGTAAGAGAAAGCTGTAGCAGGACTCAAAAAGCAGAACTTGCCTCATTTAAAATGGAGTTATGAGGGAGAAATAAGGACAGATAAAAAACAAGGACTGGATCTCATCATTCCAGTACTTTCATAAAAGTGGCTGCTTAGAGGTGTGGATGCATTAACCTTTTGCTCAGGGAAGCAGTCAACATGACCCACATTACATCATCAGCACCATGAAGCTAAGTAGGATGGATATGGATGTGAAAGGTCACCACCCAGATTCTGACAATAGTGTAATCATGTCATCCTCCTTTTCAAACAGACCAATAAACACAAGAAACGCTAATAATTGCTAGTCAGATATTGTTGCTCAAGTACTGAAATGAAAATTTGTGTCAAAGGAGTGGAAACAACAATTACAGCAGACAAATACACAGGTATTAGCAGACTGCAGCTTGAAAATGCTAATAATGCAATAAATTATGAAAGCAGGAAGTTGGAAAGAAGACTACAAGACCAAGTTATGTACCAGAGGCAGAGGAGAAATGTTAGGTGTCATCAGAATAGGTGTAAGGCCTAATGAAAAAACCATAAAACTAAAAGACAGGACTGTAAGCTCAAATGTATTTATATGTAAAAGATAGGTCTGGAGAAATGTCACCTCAGCTGCATAAAAAAAAATAGTTTTGGAAGCAAACCCAAGTATTTTAAATACCATTTTTATGCCGAAGTAAGCAGACACTTTGTTTAAAAAGAGTTGTGAGGAAGGCACAGAGCTCAAGAAGAAATTAATGAGACTGACCAGAGCATTGTTTTAAATACAATTTCTTTTCAAAAGTGTAAATCAGGCTTGTTTCTTTGAAGACCGGCCCCCAGAGACTGCAGTCTCTCCTCAAAGCAAGAACTCTTCTTTCCCAGGACCCCGTCACGACCTCCTGTGGACTTTAACATGGCTTTGGTTGGCAGTCACAGTCTCAACCGACGCACTTGGGACGTGGTGATCTGTGGGGCTGGGGATGTTCTTTTTGGCTGCTGACCTTGCACAGCAGGAATTGTTCAGTATCTTTGGATATGCTCAGGAAAATCTCACTCTGCCTAAGGGTGACGGAATGGATTCAGTTATCTTTTAAGACTTTTGCTTACTTATAACCTCATGATGAGCCCATGAGGCTGCTCTGGATAGCGACCAGGAGTGTACCCAGTCTTCCCTTTATAGCTCCTTAGGTCATTATCAAAATTACTCTAGGGGATGTGACATTTCTATACCCTTCTCCCATCTAAATATTTGAAGTGTACTATGCATGCACATAGTGAGAAAGTGTCCCTGCCCTGAGTTTACAGTGTGAGTGCTCAAAACAAGATAAGAGTGAGGGAGGAAGAGAGGAATATCCACCATAATTTATCTCATTATCTACCTATATCTTGTATTGTTCACAGCTAGGAGAATAAAAGCCAAACCACCCATCCTTCCCAGGGAAAACCAAAATACTTTTCATCTGACAAGAAGCAGGTTTATGTTAAAATACCTCCTACACAAAACCTGACCCGGATTGGTTGCTATATCTCTCACCAAAGATTATTCCCAATAGCTGGCAGGGTGCTGCTGGTAGCTTACAGCTGAGGAGCCCACCCAGGGCCCCCTCACAGTTCTCCAGAGGTCACCAGCAGGGCTAGAAACATCAACAGCAGCCACTGCTTTAAATGGCTCACTCTTCAGCTGCACATCTCCAGAGGGCTCTCGGAAGATGGTCAGTGAGAATGGGAAAAACCCTAAAACACCAGTTATTTTGTATGTTTTATTTTAAACTTGGCACTTTTTTTCCAATTGCCTATAAAATACATTCCCAGTCTTCCTTTTTCCCAGGCCACATCAGTGGAGGTCCCAAGAAGACTGCAAAGACCACAGGGCAAAGGCAGGTTCTGCCTTCCCAGGCGAGAGCTGGGATAATCCTTAAAAGTGGGAAAGGATATCTGAACACTTTATATCAGGCAAAAACATTGCTCTTGCCATAGCACATGGGCTGAGCAAGCAACAGAGACAGCACATTGGATCTGCAGGTTCTCCTGGGAATAAGAGCAGGGAAAGGCTCAGAGTTGTGTACTGAGGCTCTAGTATCCTGCAGCCAGGAAGGCAGGCTGCAGGCTGGTCTGCAAAGACAGTGATTCTGCAATAAAACAGACTATTAAAATTGTATACAATGGTTTTGACTCAGGACAAATGTCCAAGTGTAATGGTTTTCTCAAAATGCAGAATAGATTTTCTGTGGACACTTAAGGCTGAAAGAGGAAAGGACTTACATCAGGATCAGAGTGCTCTGTAGGAAAACAGCCTCCTCAAAAACATGACTACAGTGATGATTTAATAACTATCCTGACTATCAGGAGTTGGCATCATGAGGTCCACAAACAAAGCAGTTTGAATGGATTTAATACTTTAAAAATTCCAACACAGAATGACAACCATTCAGATTCATGTACATGTTTTCAGACAAACCAGAGATTTACAAAAATACTTTCCCTCATCTCTTTTTTAAAAACATGATTTACTGTTTGCTCTAAGCAGTAAGACAGTGTTTTCTCTCAACAACAGGATTATCTCAAACAGTTTACACTGGTTGTGATAAAAGAGAAAGGGATAGGCAACACGGCACATGATGAGGAATTGCAAATGCTGCCCTTAACTGCTTCTCTAAATCAGAACACCTAATACTCTTCATGGAAATACATGTGTTGCACGCTTACCAGCTCCCTTACATTGAGTAACATGACAGCTCCCAATCCCACTAGTTCTGAGATTAAGAAGAAAATTGTTGACAGGCTGCAATGGACAATGATGGATTTATGATTCTTTGGAAGGGCACACATTGTTTTGAAGGATTAGATGTTGTAATCCATACAGTAAGTCAACAGAAAGGCACCATAGCAGGAACAGGCAAGGAGCAAGGCATCCAATTACTAATGCAAAATAATGCAGTTTATACTTTGTTCACCCTACTGTGATTAGCATTAGCTCTTATAAAATCACTCTCCTCCAGCAGAAGCTGCCTGCTATATGAAGTGACAATACACTTTCCCCTTGAAGAGCTTCTTACTCTTAACCGTAGGTGTTCCCAGATTGTGAGGGGAATACCCAAAAGCAGGCAGGGAAGGAGAGAGCAGGGCCAGGCTCACAGGGCTCTCTGGGGTCGCAGCAGAGCAGTGGGATAGAGACACACCAGGGTGACCTTCCCTGCTTCCCTCTCCCCGGAACACTGCAGCCACCAGCAACCCCCTGGATGGGCTAAGGTGCGTCATGCCCTGCCAGAGCCCGGGGCTGCCCCAGAGGGAGAGGTGTGGTGTGAGTACAGGGCTATAAACAAGCCAGTACGGATTGCCACTTCTCCTGCAGACACTGAGAAAGATGAGGCGCACTGAGGAGGACAGATGGCACTACCCACACATGTTAGCTCAGCTAACCTCTGCACCACTTTCTTCATGCCCATTTTGGAACTACTTGATCATCAGAAACACCTTCTTATTCTTTCCATGTCTCCTATTAGCAGCCCCAGCAGTGCCATAGGAGCAAACTAGCTGGTATATAGTGGCAAGATTCTTGGGACGCATTATTTTCTGAACTCGGGGTAATTAAAGCTTTAGCAGCATAGACAAGGGTGGACTTTAATCGCATTTTCTCTCTCTGAGATTATGAGCAGCATGGTGAGAAAGAAGAACATACTAACACCAGTGACACAGAAAATTCCATAATTATTTGACCTATTTGACAAGAAACAAAATATTTTTTCTTGTGGGACACTATTTGGGATAAATCTGGCTCTTAAAACACACTGAAAATTTGGTGAGTTGGTGCAGGTCTTCAATCCTATTCAATTATTTGCCTACAGCACCGCACACTGCAGGATGATGTAAGAGGAAGAGGAAATGCAGAATAATAACAGCTGTTAAAGTCAAATGCATAAAAATGGATTAAAAACATGGGGCCAAGAATTTGCTTCCACTCTAGCCCATGAGAATTTTGCAAAAAGAACCCCCAAAAGTTAAGACCAGACTGTGATGTGATCATACCTCAGAACAGAGAGTGAGCATGTTCACACCAGTTCTGTGTTGGAATCTCAAAATAGCAGCTTCATCCAGTCACTTCAGACCTCAAAATACAAAATTGTGAAGAAAGCCTTGCTTGGAAGATTTTTCTACAAAGATCAAGTACTTTAAAGTTAGACAAAGTTGTACAGAGAGCATGAAGCATTTGTGGTCTGCACAATAGAAGAAAACACCACATTCAGAAGAAAGAGATGCTGCAATTTCAAGCCTGATTCTTTAGTCCAGTGTTTGATCTAGGAACAGTAATCGCATCCCATTTATTGTGCTGATAAAGAACATGGAGCTGCCACAGTCAGTTTGGATGGATGCCAAAGCAAACTCAGGCAGAACTGAAAAATCCCGTTAAGATGACTGAGTGGCAAATGATGGTTATTTATTTTAATCAATTTCTTAATTTACTTCTGGAAAAACTGGATTAATTTGTTTCTAATCAAAACAAGGACCAATTCATTACAGTGTGTATGATTAACTGCTACTAAATAGGCACAGCTAGGATTTTTAACAATTTTTTAAAAAAAAGAAGACAGATTTGGTAACTCAGCCCCCAAAAGAAGACCATTTGGGCTCATTTCTCTGGAACACACACTTCTAACCCTTTATTTAGGGTCTTCAAATTTCAATTTCAAACACCATGCTGGTGGGCCTTCTACTCCAAGCTCTTTTGTCCTCTCAGTGCTGCAGCGGTCAATGACTTTTCACTCTACTTTCAAATGTTCCAGCTGTTCTCTTCCTACCCATACTCTCAAACACTACTATCTATTTAACCTCTTCCCTTTGTGTACCACTGATTTAGTGAGGATAGCCCTATCTGCTGAGGCCTCTGTCACCTTTGCTGCTGCTGCCTACGCTGGGTCACCTAGGGCTTGGCTTTCCACAGTGCTCAGATTCTGCATCTTCTCTCTCAAAAGGTAGGATTACAATAGTCATGAGATGCAGGTAAAACTCATATGCAAGGTATAACTTATTTCACATCAGCCCTAGCAATCCTTCTATCTAAATCCTGAATAATGTTTAATTTGCCCTTCTCTGAACTCCAGCCTCATTAATTCCACTCTGATAACAAGGTCTCTGAAGCCCCTCCTGAGCAAATATACCAGCAGCAATTTCATCAGTGCTCAGCGGAGAGGTCAATGGGAATCTCTTCACTCCTGACAAACCTGCAGATGCTCCAAGAAGATGAGAATGATGCTGGGACTCAGTACATCTGTAGCCCAGAATAACACTGGCCAGCTCCTACCCGTATTAAATGCCAAACATTTAGTGCCAAAACATTTGGCATCGTTTTCTTAGTTCTCCCAAATGGGTAATTCTGAAATGACAGTTCCCACGCTGTGACCTTGCTCTTGTTCTCTGACTGATAACAGCATGAGCACTTTGGAGAGACCAGGAGAGGGAAGAACCAGCAGACCAGCTGGCAGCCTGGGAGTCTCACACTGGAGCTGGGCTGGCAAAACCAAAATCCCACCCCCCAGCCTCATCGTTTCCTCCATCAGCTGTTGTGTCTTCCCTCTCCAGTGCCAGTTACTTGGCACCCTGGGCATACAGAGCCTCATTAAAACCCCACCACCAAGCGAGGAAGGCAAGCTCCACAGTGAAGGGGGGCACAGCGGGTACATGCCAGCCTCTGGTGGGCTTGGGAAACGCTTCCCTGTCTGTGGGACACAGCGTGGGGGCCAGGAAGCAGCATATCCCTTTCCTGCACAGGGTGCTGCTCACTTCCCAGCTACACTCCCTATGCCCTGCTCCATCCCTTTTTGCATCTCAAGTTCTTATTTTTTATTTTTAAACAGCCAGATTGAGTCTTAATTATTTAAGCACCTTCCAGATTTAGAAAGCTGTTTTGACTGTGAAAGTAACACTCGGTGCAATCATCTCTCATCAATAAATCATGGAAACAAATGTGTACGCCTGTTGGGAAGGAATTTTATTTAAAGCACACTGAAAAGTGCTTTAAATAAAGTGTGAAAGATGTGAAAAGACCCAATGCTGGTCATATTTCAATGAGATCAGGACATTTTGGCTCAAGTGAGAAAAAATGGGACTTGTGCCTTATTCAATTAAGATGGCTTGACTTCTCACAAATAGGAAGGGATGCCTCAGAAACACCCAAAACACAAACCTGGGCAAAGGGCCTTCAGAAAGGCACACGCACCTGACAGTTGTGCTGGTTTTCTTAGGGTTTGGGGTTTTTTTTCCAAAGTGTTAAAACACATAGGCAAGGACAGCTGTGAGTATTCATACTTTACTGAAAACTGCTATAAAGCCTCAAATCACACACACACAAATCACACAGCGGTTTGGTCCTTCAGGAAAATAAATATTTGAGCTTTAAAACAAAAAAAGGAAAAAACCTCTCCAACACCAACCAAATAGCATTCCTAACATCTTACTCTGATAAAAGAATTAAGATTAAAGAACAGTGGCATAGCCTCAATGTCTACTTTAGTGATAGATTTTCTCTTGTCCCAGTAAGGGTTTAAGGAAAATAATTCCAGATCCCACGGAGAAACACATTATGGTAGTCATAGAATCATAGAATATGCTGAGTTGGAGGGACCCCCCGGGATCATGGAGTCCAACTCCTGGCCCTGCACAGGACACCCCAAGAGTCACCCCATGTGCCTGAGAGCATTGTCCAAATGCTTCTTGAGCTCTGTCAGGCTTGGTGCTGTGACCACTTCCCTGGGGAGCCTGTGCCAGTGCCCAACCACCCTCTGAGTGAAGAACCTCTTGCCTGATATCCAGCCTAAAGGTCTCCTGACTCAGGTCCATGTCGTTTCCTCGAGTACTGCCTCTGGTCACAGGAGTGAAGAGATCAGTGCCTGCCCCTCCATTATGCCTCGTGACGACGTTGAAAAGCGCAATGAGGTCTCCCCTCAGTCTCCTCTCCTCCAGGCTGAACAGCCCAAGTGACCTCAGCTGTTCCTCACACGGCTTCCCCTCAAGACCCTTCACATCCTCGTGGCCCTCCTTTTGATGTTCTCAAATAGCTTAATGTCCTTTTTATATTGTGGTGACCAAAATAGCACACGAGGCCACCCCAGAGCAGAGCGGGGCAATCACCTCCTTTGACCAGCTGGTGATGCTGTGCCTGATGCACCCCAGGACACAGCTGACCCTCCTGTTCTTGACTATTTACAGCCCAGCATCACCTCTGGGGACTGTCTGCACACTGAGTTTCAATCAGGTGACGTGAGGTTGCAATACATTGCTTCAGCTAAATGACCATGGACATTGGCCTTGGTAAATGACCATGGACATGGTATCACTGCCCAGGAGAAGCTACTGGATGTTGGGTTGGCATAGCCAGTTTTGATGGCTTCAACCAACCAGCTGTCTTCTACAGCTGAGGGAAAGCTCCAGGAAACCCTTTTTACTCCAGCTTTCTAAAATTGCTAACTGCTTCCCATAGAGTGGAGATACTTGATCTTGAATAAACCCCATGCAAATTGCTGCTTGACTCCTCTCCTTTGCAAAGCAAAGCTGCTCTTTATTTATGTAACATTTTCATTTAATTAACAAAGAGACGGAACAAACTCTTAGCGGCTAGGGGGAAAAAATTAAAAGGTCATCTTCCATCACGAGGGAATATGTGAGAGAGGGAAGGAAACAAACTGGTTTCTTCCTGTTAGCCACACTAACACCAAGGCATTCTCACTATTGCCCTGTTAGGACCTCGTGGAGGTAATGAAGTGTCTGAAGAGCATGGACAGAACTTTTTTCTTCCTCTGTTGGGCATCCTTGCCATTGGAAAGGAGCCAAAGAGGGTGCTTTGAGATTCCTTCCTCAGACATCCGACACTGTGGGGACCGGCTCAGCATATGCATGTAAATTACACAAAACCAGCGGTTTTATTATACGACCAAGTTAAAATACTAACTACTTAATTGCAGCCAGAGCTTACATTCAAAAATGCGGTCACGTTGCAAAGCCCGTTACTTCAAAACACAGGAAACATCAACTACATCTGCCCGGGACCTTTAATGTAGGCCTGCGGCTCATCTCATTATGACAGTCTTTAATTACACGGTCCCATATTGTTTTTCACGGGGCCCCCCGCTCCCATGGCCGGGCTGAGAGCCCTTAGAGCCCTCAGAGCCGCTCTCCGCTCCCCGCCCGCCCGGGACCTGTTGCACGCGGCGCCCCGACCCCGGCCCCGGCCCGGCGCGAGCCCCGCACGAGC
>VWZT01001895.1:24784-105259 GCA_013397055.1 Pachycephala philippinensis | reverse complement strand
CGTGGAGGGAGGGGACGGGGCGGCGGAAGGGACGGGGCTCTCGCCGGGAGCGTGTTTTCCCCGGTGCAGTTTAGTTAAGAGCATGATGCAATCCCGCATTGCCATGGATACTGCATCCCGGGCGGCGGCGGCGGCAGCGCCTTCCGCCGTGCGGGGCACGGGGTGGGGTGAAATAACAGGGGCAGGAAGGGAGGAGAGCCCGCACCTCAGCCCTCATCCTCGGCCGTAGCTGCCTTCCCGGGGAGCTCGCGGAGGGCTGAGCGCTGCCACGGCTCCAGAAACCCTGATCCGCTTTTTTCCGCCGTGGCGGGTGTGTGGGGTGTGCATCCCGCCAGCCCGGCCCCGCTGGGGCGGCTGCTGCTGGCCGGGCGAGCAGCCTGCTGGAGAGAGGCAGGGTGTCAGCGGAAGGGCTCTTCGGGCTCGGAAGGCAACGCTGTTACTTCTCCTTCTCCTTCCCTGAACTCTTGCCCAGCGCCCCTGACCGCCTAACTGGTTTAGAACTGGAGCCGCTGGCACGGTAGTGCCTGGGTCTGTGTGTGGGACAGGGCAGACGCCGCGTTAAACCAGCGCCCTGGAGACGTGCAGTGCTTCTGAAAGGGATCGGCCTGTTTTAAAACCTAGATGTTTTAAAGAGTACATGCATTAGGAAATGAACAGAAAAGGAAGGGCAAACGATAGAAATGTGTCAGTGTGTCAGATGCCTGTGCAGGGACTTTCTTAAAAACTTTGCTTTTATCTCTTCATCTTCTGGAAGCCCTCGGGCACCAGCAGCATTAGAAGTCGGTGGTGCCCGGGGTTATGTGAGGTATTGTCTTGGGCAATTTAAGTGTTTTCTCCTTCCCTGCCTGCGTTTGCTGCTTTTCTGCCCTCATTCCTTTGCCCTGATTCCCACGGATGCAGCATCCGAGGATCGCACTCCAGAGAGCTTTCCGGTACCAATCTGTGCCGTGAGTCTGCAGACAAAAGGCCAGTTTTGCAGACCTGGGCAGGAATAGCAGCACCTTGGCTTGCCCAGCAAGGAGGGCTGCTGGCAGACGCCAAGAGGCGTCTCTCCCCCCGGCAGCTGGGTGCACTGCCCGCTCCGTGTCCCAGCCGCGGCTGAACGGCAGTGGCCCGTACGGCTCATTTGTATTCTCAGTGCTTCGGGTGTTCTCTGGTGCTGTGGGATTCAGTGCCATGGCAGAGTTCTCGTGGCTGTGACAGAAAACTCCAGCAAAGAGCTCAGCCTGCTCCTAGCGATGGCGAGGGAAAACAAGGCAGGGGCATGGCTGCAGTTGGGATGCTTCCCATCAGGAAGTCTCCAAAACCGCTCTGTGCAAATGGAAACACGCCCTGCAGCTGAAACTAGAGGAGGACGAGCGTGCAGGCGTCTCCCGTGGCGGCACAGCCTTTCGCCGGAGTTTTGGGCCAGGTTGCTTCCAGGGTGAGGTTATCTCTGCCAGAGCAGCTCCCTGCCAGGACCTGGCAGCTGCGGGCCTGCCGTAAACCGCCGGCTGAAATTATCGCCGGCGGCCGCGGTGGGTGGAGGGTTTGCGGCTGCGAAGTTTTTGTAGATGCGGGCTAATGGTGCTGCTGCATCAGTATTAAGCTGCTAGCGTGGAAGGAGGGGATTTATTTGGTTTAAATAGAAACTTGCGAATAACGCTGAGGAGTTTTGCGGTGTGTTTCACCCTAAGCCCTTCCTGCTCCTTCGGTGCAGTCACAGCCTGAGATTTTCCTCTGCTGTTCAAATACTCTATAGCTAGAGATCAGTACTGGTGCCGGCTCACCGCTGCTAACAGCAGCTGAAGCTGTGTGGGGGAGAGTCAGCCTGTGGCACACGTGATCGTCGGATGCTGTTTAGCAATAAAAGCTGGAGGTTTTTATGTAAGTATTCATGTATTTGTGGTGCACTCGACATAGTCTGCTTTCAGAGCAGCAAGTAGCCAACGCAGGTACTCTGCCTGGGGATAGCTGTACTTGCTCACAGAGGGAGGATTTCACCTGAAACTTGTGGTACGTGGAGATAGCTGGGGTCAGCTGGGTGGAGATCTCTTCCCAGCTTTATGTGAATTTAGGAGCAAATGAAAAGGACCACTGGGCTGAGTTTTCTGAAGTTAAGAGTGGATTTGCCCTCATGGATGTTGTTGCCAGCTGACGTTAGTCAAGAGCACTAAAAGACATGTCAGAATTATGCTTGATTTTACTGAATTTTGTACGAGGCAAACATTACATATGTAATGCGGGCTGGAAGCTCTTCTTTGTATTTTTTATTCATAAGTAGCTAAATTTATCATGTGTTCTAACTGAAGTCTCCTGTATTTTAGCATTCAAATGCAACCAGGGAGAGCAGCAGTGAAATGAATATGCAGTGTGGCTTTGTCTTGCAAGCTGGCAAAGGATCTGGCTCCTGCCTCATGCTGCTTTTTAAAAAACAGCTGCACTTTGTGAGTTAGTGCCTTTTACCTAGAAGCAGCTGATCAGATGGACTATCTTTGATTAAAACTCATGCGTATTTGGTACTTACATATAGCATCATTAATGATACTTAGTTTATGTGCTGTCTGACCAGTCCCTGGGTTTACTTATTACAGTATTTTTAGTAAGTTGATGTTGTTCTTAAATTGCTCAGCATGAATTCTTCTTGTTGCATTCTTTGTCTTTAGTACAGCCAGAATTCAAATAAAATATTTTGAATTCTCTAGTCTAATCACATCTTTCCCTGCGGACTTTCTTTTTCTGTTGTTTATAAGAGGAATTAACTTAGAGAAGATAAGTTAACAGACCAAAAAAAAAGAAGTAAGTTTTAAATAGTACTGTAGATCAATCAGGCCTCTGGACAGTTTCTTTAATTGTGTTTTCTTTTGCAGCTTGCCAGGGGCAGATTTATGGAAATATGTTTGAAGATTCAGATTTTTGGGAATGATGGTGGAACTGACAATATTCTAGGATTTCAGGCTGACCTGGTGCTCAAGTCCAGCAGCTACAGATGGAGAGCCCAATGCTGAGCATGATCCAGAGCTGCCCCTTGGGAAGCATGTTCCTTTTGAGTGACATTCAGCTGGTAATGGGTTAAATGCTCTCAAGTACTGAGCTGACCTCATTCCTTTACCTTCCTCATTTTTGGGGCAGTAAACATTGCAACATCAAAAGCTTCTGTTTCTGCTGAGCTCAGAAAAAAAAGACACCCAGACAAAGCACAAGGTTAAAATACTCATCTTCTGCCCTCTTTTGTTGGTCTCAGCAGCCCTCACTCGGTGGCAGACAAAGCAAATCTCCCAGTTAATGCTGTCTGTATCCCACCTGAGAAAAATTTTTGGGAGAGAAACAGCAGTTGCCTCCAGATCCATGTTAAAACAGCATTGTGCCTCAGTGTACTGTTATCCCCTCTAACCCTCTTGGAGCTAGTGCTAAGAGGGGGTCACAGGTGAACACTCGTTCTCGCTGCTGCCTGCCCAATAGGTGTGGTGGTGTGGAGCAGTGACTGGATGGGAGAGGGGGCTCAGGGCCATGTCAGGTGTCACCCTGCTACCCACATGGTAGGTGACTTAGCTCTCGGGGTCTGGGTTCCCCCCACAGCGGCAGGAAGCTGTGCAGAGTGTTCCCTGTGACAACTCATGCCAGGAAGGCTCTCTTGGACTGAGAGAGCCCTTTGGAGCAAATGTGCTCTTGGTGGCGTGTTTGGGTTTTTTTATTCCAGACATGGAGGTTTTGTTCTCTGACTCGAACAAAAAGAGGCAGGGGTGCTCTTTCATTGCTGAAGAGCAGAGCCACAAATACCTCTACCTATTCTTTCTGGGCATGTTGTTTTACTCCCAGGAGTGGCATGCTGTCTTAAGATGGATCACAAGCAAAATGTTGTCTCTTCACAGCTACAAAAGCTCCACTTAGATTTGGCAGCTCTTCCTTTAGGGTGTGAAGGCATGTATAGGTAATTATGCTGTTTACTATGACCTCCCCTGCATAAGTGAGCTACTCATTCATTTTGTCCTCTTAATGTCAATCCTCTTTTGTTACCTTCTGTCGTTACCATGTCCTGAATTAGTTGTGTGGGGGTGAGATCTGTAAAACTGTTTAGACATAGGAATACTATGGGGGCTGTTGGCCTCAGCTCTTGCAGTAATGCTTTTGTTTTCCTGTTTTTACAATGTACAAAATTACATTCTTCCAGGCTGCAGCATAAGCTTTTCAAAGCTGTTTTGCCATATAATAGACTGAAGAAATTGATGCTTTCTGCATGACAGTCAGAGTACACTTCTCCATGTGCATCCAGACACTTCACAAAACTGACAGTAATCCTGGTAATGTAGTTGCTGATTTGTTTTGTGGTTCTTAAATGTGTTAAAAATGCAGAAGATTCCTGCAAATTGTGCATACTAGCATTGAAAATGCTTTTTCCCTTAAATGGAAGAACACACAAGGACAAATGAAAAGGATAATCAATGAATTACATAGACATTGGTCTGTGTAAAAACTTATTTCCAGGTCAGATTGCCTTGCTATGACCTTTCCTAAGGCTGTTTAAATTTAGTATTGCAGCAATACAGTTAAGAGGGCATTGCTTAGGCTAACATCCCTGCAGTTCCTAAGTGCTGATTGGTAAAAGTGATTTATATCTGGGTTTCTGAGGGCGCTGAAACCTGTCCCCATCATCTGACAGAACAGCAGTTAGATCTGTTTGGTGAGGGTAATGCAAACAGTGACATGAATTGATTTTTTTGATTGACAAATCAAATAAATGCTGCCTTCAATCTTATTATGGAAATAACTTGTAGAGTTGCTGTCGACTGAGTACGCATGGTGTCTCCTTATATCTATGTAATGAAATTAATCTCCTGAAATGTATTGCCTTGGTTTCTCTGTTTGTGTTTTGGCATTTAGAACACATTACCTTACAGGGCAAATAAGAGCACAAGAGCAAACTTGTCTGAAGTATGTGGTTGGTAAATGCTTTCCTGCTGTATTGGATGCATTGGAGAATTATTTCATTTTCTTGGTGAAATAGTTGACTTGTGTGAAACAGGAATAAACCTCCTTACCAGGTGTAGAGATTTTACAAAGAATGCATGTTGCTAAGTGCAGTTGTCACTTCTCCATGAACAAATGAATCATGCTACTTACGCTGAGCTCAGTGCCGTGAGTTGAGTTGGCCTTGGCATCCCATTGCAACTGGGCATTTTTCATGCCCTTATTAAAGCTTTACTAAATGTAGGGGTTGTGCTTCATTAATGATAACTTCATTAAGGACCAGTGGCATACTGAGCATGTAAAAATACATAGACATTTCATGAACTTGTATTTAAGCTAAAGTTGTCTGTATTTAATTGACCTCTATGTCAAAACTTTGTATCAAACATTTGCCTGCCAAGTGATATGCTTTGGGCAGTGACTAAATATGCTGAGTTGCCCTAACATTTACAGGAGATAAAACTTGCTTGTGCAATACAGCAAATGTGGAATAAACCTTTTTGCCTGCATTTTCAAATTGTGCCCTGCGCTTTGATCCCTACTCTTTGAGACTCCGGGTCAGCGATTTGTACAAACTGACTGTTCCTCTTTTGTTATCACTTGGAAGCACTCCTCTCCCTCTTGACCTTGAGAAAACTGTTTCTCACCAGCTGTCTTTGCAGTGACTGGAGGGTAATTGCTTTCTTCCTATGCGCATGTTCAGGCTCTCTGCTGTAAAACATGTACTTGATTTCAGAAAGGATGTAGTCTTGATTTCAGGTAGCACTCCAGCTTTTCTGTATGCCAGTGGGTGTTTTTGTTAGTGTCATCTTAAGGATGTTATCAGAGTTAGACAAAAACTAACAAGTATTAATTTGCAGAACAATGTTGTTTAGCTTATTAAACCAAATGCACCTCGTATCTTTAGGTAGTTAATTCATAAGAAGGCAAATTGATATCTTTTTTTCTTTTTTTCCCCCCTCACTTTACTTTTTGCTGTTAAAAGTTTGCTGGGAAGCATTTTGGGTTAAAGCAGTATTGCTGCTGTGCCCATGTTGACTAAAGGGCCATTAGTAAGTGCTAGTTGTGGGAAAATGCCTTGTTCCCTTAGACACCAAAGAGTCGAGGTCTGGAGCAGACCACATCTTTGTGGAGGAGCAGCTCCTCTGCTGAGTTAAAACCATGACACCTATATTTAGATAAAGATCTTGAAGCTCTTAGAAATGAACAAAGGAAATCTACTCTTACATTTGCCACTACTGTATCATTGTCAACATGGTGGTCTGAACATAGAGGTCTAGTCCTTGAGCTGATCCTGGGTCCTCAGGTTTGGGTTCACTTGAGACAATGAAGACTTGGGAAACTATAGGTCTTTATACCTTAATCTGTATAGGCTTCCCTTTAAATGTGCTATTTCTATGCACGTAATTGAATCAGAAAGCTTCAGTTAACCTTTTCCTGAAGGAATATTCCTGCTCTTTGGTTACTTTTAAAAATATGAGTGTTTTGAATCATCTCCTTGCCAAACAGTAGGGAGAACCTTTGACCTAAATAACAATAATTAAACCTTTAACCAGTTAGGAGGATGACATTCTTCAATGTTTAACATTGCCCTGCCCTTTAGAAAAAGAAACTTGAGAAACCTTTGCATGTTGAAGTTCAAATGTCATGTTACTTCGGCTGCATGGCCCCCGTGCTTGCCGGAAACCATCTGTGGGGTCAGTTCGTTCACATGGCTGCTCGCATGCTTTTGAGGAAGGGCTCGTGTGGTAGCTGCAGGCCCTGCACATGAATCTGGATTTGGCTTTGAAGGGTGCAGTGAAAGTTGTGCTTGTGCTTTATGTACGTGCTTCTGTGGATTGCAGCTCAGCAGATGGTTATGGCGAATGTCTGATTGTGGTTTGGTGGTTCCTTTCTGTTTTGCAGTACTGACATGGAGAGGTTGCTCTTAGTTGATCACAGACTGTGAACTGGTGCAGACTCAGCTGGGTGTCCTAAATTAGGGTCATGCATTTATCCCTTGCATCATTCATTTATCCCTCAATTCGCTTGGTGTACAGTGGCCTTTTGGCATGTTGTTAAGGTTTGCATTAATCTTGTGAGCTTGACTTAGTGCATGCATAAAGCCTCATTAATGGGGAAAATACCTGCATGGGTACAATACGGTGCAGAATGTTCTTTTTTTATTAACATATGTGATACAGTGACAGAAAGTAAGCTGCCAGTCCAGTAGGCCTGGTTACCTGTGGATTTTTTCTCTGCCTCTGTAACACGCCTAAGCAGAAAAGCCTCTTGCAAAATATTTGAGCAGGTTTTTTCATATTTTTTTTTAATTCTGACTTGTTTGCCACCCAGAAGGCACAGCTGAGACCATGGTTGCCTCTGCAGCCTCGTTTGCTCTGGCTGTAGAAGGGGTGGCTGGGTTTGCCAGGCCCCAGCCACTAGACTCAGCCGTGGGCTGGGAAGTTTTGTGTGAGTGTCTCCATCACCTGCAAGAGCTTAAAACACAGTGTAAGGACTAGGGGAGAACACAAGTGCGAGGGAACACCAGCAATATATAGGGTGGCAGATCGTTATGTAGAGTCTGAGAGAGCTTGCACTGAGCAAGTCAGTAAGGAGTACTGCATTTGTTTGTTCAGTTAAAAATGAGGAATAAAATAGTAGTAGTACAGGTAATAACAGACAGGCCACTGTGTTTCGGTGTAGATGCTAATGCATGAGTTGTTGCTGCTGCCTCTACTTGCTTATAGGTAAAAATTGTGCATGGCTGTAAGCCATTTTTAGAGTTGATGGTGTCAGACCACTTGTCATGTGAGTTTAAATAGTAGTAGCTCTGTGTCCTAGTTTCATCTGGAATAGAGTTAATTTTATTCTTGGTAGCTGGTACTGTGCTGTGTTTTGGGTTTAGTATGAGAAGAATGTTGATAACACACTGATGTTTTAATTGTTGCTGAGCAGGGTGTACTCTAAATCAAGGCTTTCTCAGTGTTCCATGCTCTGCCAGTGAGCAGGTGCACAAGAAGCTGGGAGGAAGCACAATTAGGACAGCTGACCCAAACTGGCCAAAGGGGTGTTCCATACTGCAGAATGTCATGGTCAGTGTATAAACTGAGGGGAGTTGGCTGGAAGGCTCCGATTGCTGTTCAGGAATGGGCTGGGCATTGGTCAGTGAATGGTGAGCAACTGTATTGTGCGTCACTTTTGTTTCTTGGGTTTTATTCCTCCTTCTTTATTTTTGTTCTCTCCCTTTTCATTATTATAATTATTATTGTTGTTGTTGTTATTGTATTTGTTAATTTTAGTTCATTTATTAAACTGTTCTTACCTTAACCCACAGGCTTTACCTTTTTCCAGTTCTCTCCCCTATTCCACCAGCAAGCAGCTGTGGGGTGNGGCTCCGATTGCTGTTCAGGAATGGGCTGGGCATTGGTCAGTGAATGGTGAGCAACTGTATTGTGCGTCACTTTTGTTTCTTGGGTTTTATTCCTCCTTCTTTATTTTTGTTCTCTCCCTTTTCATTATTATAATTATTATTGTTGTTGTTGTTATTGTATTTGTTAATTTTAGTTCATTTATTAAACTGTTCTTACCTTAACCCACAGGCTTTACCTTTTTCCAGTTCTCTCCCCTATTCCACCAGCAAGCAGCTGTGGGGTGTTAGTTGCCAGCTGGAGTCAAACCATGGCACTCTGTCCTCTGGTTTTGCAGCCTTCATTAGGTTCCCAAGTAATTCTCCGGAGGCCATTCCCGATCCTCCACTTTTATGTGACAGGTTCCCGGAACCTCTAACTCTTCTACCCCTTTTTTAGCCCTTTCAAAACCATCATCATCTCTCTTTAAAGCACACAAAAGCAGGCTGCAAGTCTGGTCACGCCTTGCAGAATAAAAATAATATCCTTTGGTACTTCTTGGTATTGATTTCTTGTTCTATCACTACTGCTAAGTGGTTGCATTATGGTGCAGGAAGGGACTGCTAATGTTGTTTTCAGATGTTTTTCTCTCTTTTTTTAAATTCTGTCTTAATTGGCTCATACTTTCTAAATTCAATGCTGGGCTTGTTTAGATCAGAGACTCAAATCTAAACTCTAGTTGAACAATTGCAGAGCTATGATGAATTTCCAGTTGAGCAGACTGGATGCCTCTTGGTTTCACAAAACGCGTCAGGCTCAAACAATGCGTCAGCTCAGGTATCAGTTGCATATAGCACAGTGCAGTTTTCTAAGCATTTGTGGGATTGACTTTGTGTCTTAAAATATACGTTTAGGAAGCTGTTAAAATACAATTTTGCATCCTGAAGGATGAGAAACAGAGATGTTTCTCTGTGAGAACACAGTAATGTTCCCAGGTTTTAACTGCACTTTACACTATGTGAAAAACCATCCTCTTGGACGGTTTTATTTACATCCTTTAGTGTTGTGTTGCCTTCAAAGGAGAGATGCATGGCCTTGGGAGGAGATGACCGTCTTTGAACCTGCAGTGAATGGCCAACTGCACATGTGAAGAAGCCTAGCAGAAAAGTTATGTAGTTTTCCACCCCTCTCCTTCATTTTTTGTTGCTGCACCTTTTCACACTTTCATATTTCTGTCTGTATCTATTTTTCAGTCTTTGCTTTTTAAAACCTTACTCGCCCAACACCCCGAAAGGTTGTTGTGCAGAACAGGGGAGCAAGGCTGGGTTTTGCATTGAACCAATGGAGACGCTCTAATCAGGCATTGGTGGTTCTGACACGTCCTCCCTTACAGCACCATCGCTCTTCTAAGATCCTTACCAAATTCCCACCTAAGCTGTCAGTCATTAATGTGAGAGTAGAATATTAACAAAGTCTGACTCTTGGTGGTTTTTTGCGTTTTTCCCACCCTTATTCCTCCACCACATACTAGTTCCAGTGTGGGGATATGAACTTGAGCATTTTACTTCCCTGGTCAAGAATAACAGGTCTATTTAACTGAAGAGTCCTTTTGCTGCTGTTTGGTTTAGAGATGACACATCTACATGGAGGGTTTGTATTACACAGAGATAAAAACATTGTGGAAAAATAACCTGCAACTACAGGAATGTTGTTTTGATGCTTGAAAAATTGGTTAGTGAGAGAGTTTTTTGCACAAAAGCATGTTTTGCTTTTAGCCTACAGTAAAAATAGAGATGTGGTGGTGGTGAGATTCCAGAGGGGAAGACTTTCAGAGCGCTGCTGACATGAATAAGCCATTTAATTGCCTGAAACACTATTCTGTATCCTGTACAGTTTGTACAAAACATGTATGAAATAGGTACACTCAGAATGTACAGGGTTTACCTGTTGAGCAACTTTTAATATGTTGACATTTTTATAATTAATGTGCAGAGTCTTAATACAGAGGCTGAAGAGCATGTCTTTTGCCCAGAGTTTAAAGAGTTGCTTTACAAGTGTTGCTGATGAAGCACCACTTAACTCTGTCCTTTCACTTCCGGCAGAATATGAGCACTTATAAAATACACTGTAACTTAGGTTTTCACTTTGCTGCAGTCAGCATTGTTTCCTATGTGTAAATCACTAATTGCATAGCAGTGTGTTTTTCTCATATAACAAATTTAACAGTAAGCTTTGGCCATCAAGTAAAAAATATTTGATATTATCAGAAAATCAAGCTTCCCATTGAAATTTAGTCTTGGACTACTGTGTTCAAGATGTGTCTCAAATCAAAGTAAGGCTGTTGTTTGTTGTTTCTTACAGTGTAACTTATAAGGCTGAGAATTAAAGGAGATTCTTTCCCTCTGTCCTCATGGCCCTCAGCTTCAGGCTGGCCAGGGTATAGCAAGTGGTTTTGGTCATATTCACTGTCTGTTTATCTTTTTATTTCAGTCTTTTTCAGTGTATTTATTTTCATTAGCTCTGTTTCTTTTGAAATATTTTATCTGTGTTTAGATTGAATAAAACATTCAAGTTGCCTTTTCTTGAAAGAAATGTGTTGTTGGTTCTTCATGCATTTGGTCTCTTGATAGTTTATATTTTCCCCCTTCCCCTATCTGACTTGCCTGGAGACCATCCTTAGTCCTGCAGTTTTCAAGACAGAAACAGGGTAATGCATCCTAAAATCTGCCTCTTTCATACTTTGAACATGTCAAGGTTGGGTTTTTTGTTGTTGTTCGCTTTTTACAGTGCAATAATCTGTCAATTCATGCTGCTACAATTATATTTAAGAAACCTTTTAAGTTAGCTCTGCGTGACATATCCTGTATGACCTTTTGTTATTTCATGCTTTCTTTTTTCTGCAGTTTTTGTACTTTTCCCTAGAACCAATCTTAGATGTAAAACGATGATTGTGCATTTTATTTTGGCCTCCTCTTGATAGTATTTTAGAGTTCTGCATTAGACATACTACATCTTCCATTTTGTCCATCTGTTTCATTTACCTTTCTTTTTGCTATGGTTCCTTGCTGGGTGCAGTGTGATGGCTTTGCTCAGCTTCAGCCATGTGAGAGCTCTTCGTCACCCACATGTCCGCGTTGCGCTACTGCTTCTCCTGCAGGAAATCAGCAGCGGGATGGACCTGGCTGAAAGCTGATCTTCTTGCTTGGTTGGTTTCTTTGGGGCTACCTCAGTTTTTCCAGGTTCCTTCCACCCAGGCAGGGTGGAGAGAAGGGAAGGAATGAAAGCAGCCTTGCAGCGGTGTCAAATCTGTTCTTGTGTGTTCCTTGCTACCGCACACACCCCAGATATGGCTATCTACATGATTATATGGTTATGGTTATATAGTGGACTGGGCTGAATGGAGAAGTTAGAGCAAGGATCGGGTGTCATGCTGACTCTGAGCCTGAGGGTTGCTGGTAGGCATGAGCTGGCACCACAATTGGATGGATGGAGATGTTTATCCTTAGGAATGAGTAAGTTGCTGAAGATGTTGTTTAAGGGACTTTGGACACACAGTGAGGCAGAGGAGGCACGTCTGGTGCCCCCTTTTCCAGGGGACTGCTGCCCTGCAAAAAGTGGGATAGCTGCAGGGTTGGGAAGGAAACCTGTTGCCTGCTGTTTGGGTAGATATTGCTTTGTCCCTGTATTTAAAGCAGATATACATCAAGTTACAGTACTGACCCTGCTGTTGCTGCAGTGCTTGTGAAAGTATGAAGCAAATGTAGCAAAACCTTCTGCATCTTGGTGCTGGAGCTGGGGCTTCAGTTTAGCTGTGTTCTTCCTTGGAACAGATTTTAATGGCAGTAGGGTTTTCACTGCACCAGGAATTTGATACCTCTTGTTGAAAGAAAAGTGTGGCTAAACTTTGGAGGAAAGGGACTTATTTTCCTGGAGTTCACTGCCTGACTTCTGCAGGTAACTGAAGCTTTTCTATTATGAGCTTGCAGAAAACAGCTTGGAAGTTGCCAGATATGTGGAGTTTTTTCCTCCAGTGGACTATTTAAAGTTCATAGAAAGAGTCAGTGATAAGATCACATGCAGCCGTACCATTACAGAATTTCCTTTTAAATGGTTGGCTGGTCTTTCTACCCTTAAAACAAATAATAAAATACAAGAAACCACAGTACTTGCCTCGTGGAGCAGGGTCTTTTGATGAAGTAACATTTTGGAAAGTGCTGCCAAAATCAAACAAAGGAAATGTGCAGGTACAAATGTTCTTTTTTCTAACTACTCCAGGAGTCAATCCTCCTTCAGGGGCCTTTGTTACAGCAATGATTTGCTGATTCTCAGGAGAAGTTGGTTTGACATGGGTCTGGTGCAGGCAAGGATGTTCAGCTCCACAGGACTCACCAGGCTTTTCAGCCCTGAGTTCTGTAACAGAAATGCCATCAGCTGGCTGCATGGTTTTGATAGTAACAACAATTTGCAGATGTGCGAAGTGTTGTACTAGAAGGGAAGGGTGTGGGGGAATGACCTGAAAAATGCATCTGTAAGAAGTCTCCTGTCTCTTTGTTTTCTGTCCCTATGCCACGACATGTCCGTTTCACTTTCAGTGCTCCTTGTGAATCCTGGGCAGGAACAAGGTCAAATACTTGCTTTATATAGTGTTAGCACCTTTATCCTTTGGAAAAGCAGTTAGATCTTAAAGGTAGTTGATTTTCAGAATAATGAGCCTAATTATTCTTGTACTGTTTTGAAGGCAGGGTGTTTAACAGGGCACATAGTGGTTAGGAATTCTGTCCTGAGCAGCACGATGCCGTGGCATAACACTTGTATCTAAGGTAATTTCTTTTCTTCTTTTAATTCTCAGAATGGTGGGAAAAGGTAAATCTTTTTTGTACCTTCTTCTGTTTAAAGCTAGCCATCATTCATACTTGCCTGACCTCTGTTAGTACTGTTTACTTATTTATGGTGGTACAGTCTGGCATGATGTTTAGCAATTTAAAATGAAGGCACCAAGTATTGGTACAGCTGCAGCTACGCAGGGTCTCACAGGTGTACAGCACGAACACAGAAAAGTTTTAAGGTTGACTTCTCATAGCATGGCTGACTGTATGAAGAAATGACAGCAAGGCAAGCACTGGGGTGCATTTACAGTGCCAGTATGCATCCTTTCCTCCTTTAGGTAAAAGTATAGAAATTCACTTGTATTGAACTAATGTAACTAATTCAGTGTATTGCATGTAATTTTGTGTGCTAGGGCTCATCAGAGAATTTCACTTCTCCCACAGCACTCCAGGTACTACTCCACAAGCATTGGAAATAGAGTAAGCATGCAAATACATACTTAACATACTGTAACTTGCCTAAGGGTGACTTGTTTGTGTGCTTTTTCAGTGTGATCTGGTTTCCAAAACACAAGTGGTCCTCCGAAAGGTGTCAGTTACCCACCTGAACACAGGGGTTGTAGTTTCACATCTTAGCAGGGCATCTTAATTCAGGTTTTATGTGCACTCTTATCCCTGTACAAGTCAGATTTGCATGGTATAGCATTACCTTTGTGACTGTCATGCTCAGCTTTCATGGTCTTCTAGTTCCTCCACTTTTTATTGGATTGCTGTATCTAGTCAGCATGTAAACCTGAGATAACCTTTATATAGCTAAACCTTGTTTACATGATAGCTGCACACAGCCATTTTTTGCTTTGTGCAGTGTTTCACATGTGCAGGAGAATTTTAAGTGCTTTTATAGATTAGATGACTAGCTTTCAATGTCAAGCTACTAAATGCAAAGAAGGTAACCAAGAATTATGTATCTCCATTCTTTGAGTTTTATTCTTGAGATGTCCCCTGGGTTCAGAGCTTGGTGCAGCAGGATTTTGGCAGTAGGAGCGGGCAGGTGGATGACAAATGTTCTCGGTGCTCAGATTTGGTGCTGCAGCTGCAGGGTGTTGGAGGAAATGAGGGTTCATGTGGAGGGACAGTCCCACTTGTCACTCTTTTTTTTCCTACTTCTTGCTTTTAAAATTTTATTATGCAATTATGAGACATGGGCATTTAAAGAAAAGGTAAGCTGAAGCTTACTGTCTTGAAGGTACACAGTGCTCTTGAATGTAATGGTCATGCAAGGCTGGGCTTCTCCATCCTTGGTCCTGCTGGCTGTAGACTCACTGGCTCTGTTGTTAGCAAATGCAGCATTTTGACCAAGAAGGCTCTTTAAAATAGGCTTTGGGGACTGTAACTTTATTTTTCTGCTGTGGAAGCATAAAGTTGGTTTGAGTGAAGTACACAGAGAGAGATTACAGGAATCCCATTATTAAAGGAGTGAAAAATTTTCAGACTTTCCTGCAAGTGGCTTTTGAATAAAAGAAATGAGACCAGAAATGAAAGGTAAACTCATGGCCCTCTAGACTTAACTTTTTTCCCCTTGTCTTCTCAACTCTCTTTAACTTCCCAGGCTTCCTGAGGCTAATTTTCCATTGTGAGCTGCAGCTAACAGTGTTGCCACAGAATAAGCTGGGGTGAAACAGACCCACAAGGATCATTAAGTCCAACTCCTGGCCCTGCACATCCCCAAGAGTCACACCATGTGCCTGAGAGCACTGTCCAAATGCTTCTCAGACTCTGTCAGGCTTGGTGCTGTGACCACTTCCCTGAAGAATTCCAGTGCTCAACAATCCTCTGGGGGAAGAACCTTTTTCTGATATCCAACCTAAACCTCCCCTGGCACAGCTTCAGGCCATTCCCTCAGGTTCTGTCACTGTTCACCACAGAGAAGAGATCAGTGCCTGCCCCTCCTCTTCCCCTCATGAGGAAGTTGTAACTGCAGTGAGGTCTCTCTTCAGTCTCCTCCAGGCTGAACAGCCCAAGTGACCTCAGCTGCTCCTCATGCAGGTTCCCCTCAAGGCCCTTCACCATCCTTGTTGCCCTCCTTTGGACACTCTCTAGTGGTTTAATATCTTTCTTATATTGTGGCACCCAGAACTGCCCCCAGGACTCGAGGGGAGGCTGCCCCAGCCCAGAGCAGAGGGGACAATCCCCTCCCTTGCCTGCCTGGTGCTGCTGTGCCTGATGCCCCCCAGGACACTCTTGGCCCTCCTGGCTGCCAGGGCACTGCTGACTCATATTCAACTTGCCATTGACCAGGACCCCCAAGTTCCCTTGTTTTCCCAACTGGAATACCAGCACAGCTTTTGTAAAAAGATGGAGCTTCACATTCAAAGAGTAGTTGTTAATAAACACTGCCATAGTGCTTGGCGGGGAGGGGGCTTTGGAGCAAAGCTGCCTAGCTAAAGCTGTGCTTTGGCTTTCCTTACAAAAAGTCAACTTGTTGGTCTGGTGCCATGCACATATTCTCCCTGTTTCCATCTAACCTAGTTTGCTACAGATACTCTCTTCTGTTTCAATTTGAAAAAAAAAAGGAAGCAGTTCTTAAACCCTAGCCAGAAGTTCTCTGCATTGTTGTTGCTTTATATTACAAATACAGCAGTTGAAATAAACCTGCATGCTTTGCCTTTTCTTCCTCCACATTTTATTTCTGTAAATACTCCTGCAGTCTTGACTGTATTCTCTCGCAGCACCAGGCTGTAAGCTGGCAGCGGTGAGGAGGTTTCCAGTATTGCAGTGCTGGTGTATGGGCACAATGTTCAGGCTCAGGATATACCCCCTTGAACACTTTATTCCAGTAAAATGCATGCTCTGGTGAGAACCACAGTACTGAGTGATGCCAGATCTGCTGCTGCTAAGGGGGGCTTTGCTGATTACTCCCC
Organism: Pachycephala philippinensis; assembly: GCA_013397055.1. NCBI lineage: Eukaryota > Metazoa > Chordata > Aves > Passeriformes > Pachycephala > Pachycephala philippinensis. The sequence goes on along the minus strand of VWZT01001895.1, from coordinate 89,236 downwards.
TATATATACCCCTGGCCAAAATCTTCCTTTACCCCATGCATTTTCAAGTGGTTTGAAATCCCACTGCGGTTAAACTGTTTGAAACTAGCTTCTCTCCTTTGTCCCACATTTGTTACGCTTCCCTGAATTTTATACAAATGATTTATTTCTAAACTTCCTTATGCTGGTGCTGCTGGTGAGTGTGAAAGCTCAGCACTGTGGGTCCCGATGTGTCAGTAGCAGGCTGGAGGGTTTGCTGCTTATGCAAGGGGGGCAAAAATCTGCATCACTTTGCTAAAGATAGAGATGCAAAATAAAGTTTAAAAATAGCTTCTTGTATTTTAACAAAACTAAAGTGCAAAATCTGCAGCACTCGTGCTTCACCTGGTTTCTCATAAAGTAAATGTACCTACACTTTCGGATATGGACTATAGTTTATTCTGAAGTCCTTTTTATTGCTAACGTTAAGCATGCTTGGAACCTAGGAGGGTATTCAGAAAGGAAAGAAAAGTGTAATCTGGAGTTGGCAGGAAGTTGAAAGGCAAAGGGAACACATTCAAGGGGCAGTTAAGGCTTTGGGGATAGAAAGGAGAAACTGGGCAGCTTTGGCAAATGGACAGAAAACAGTTGACAGCTTTGATTATCAGTGCTGTCTTCCAGTTCTCAAGCAGCTGAGTGTTTTCAATTCCAGTACATCTACAAAAGCAAACAGCAGTGTGATCGTTGGGTTTTTGGAGAAGGGATGGTTTGTACTTTTGGAGGAGGAAAAAGGAGTCACCTCTGCGGTGGTAGGGACTGGGAAACATTACTTTAAAGAGAAAACACAAATCAAGATTTCCAAAAGCAAATGGCTAAAATTAGGCTTCGAAGCCCTAATTTAAGAACAGAGAAAGTGGCTGTTTTCCAAGAAGGCTGAGCAGCCAGGCCTGACAGCACATTTTTCTCAGAAGCCAGAACAATTATTTAGATGCCTATTTTGGGGATTTTTTTGGAACTCAAGTTCAGGCACTTAGCTGTGAAAACTGGGATCTGTTTCAGGGAGTTCTTGAACAGCAGGGTGAGAGCTGGAGGATCCTTCTGAAAGGGAGCAGGCTCCCAGTACTTTGAGCTTTCAGCTTAAAATGTTTTTTGCTGCTGTTTGATTTGCTTAAAAAGGGTATTATGGCACAGAAAGCAAACCTTTATATTTTTGTGCATCATCTTTACACCTGGAAAGTTATTCTGAGAAGAAACTCAAGAAACACCATCAAAATGTGATCAAGAATTCTTAAATTACTTCGTAGCATAAACCTTCCAGAATGTGTTTTCTGTGGAAAGCATAGGAGAGAATTTCCTTTGAAGGGCAGGAGCTGGTTGAAATCCTCCAGTATGTAGTAGCCCTTTCCTCAGAAAGTAGTTATGTGCATTCAAAGAGCGGGTTGTCAGTGCTGGTAGCCTGTATGAAACACTTTCTATAAATGAATTTTAAAAATACATACTACAAGAAAAGCATGTTTCTGTGTAGGCTTTGAACTGTATTTTTGATTGTTACACCAAGAAGCACCAGGGCCATCCATGCCTGGACTGAGCTGTAGGGCAGAGCTTCATGTCTTCTGCCCAAATATTTGGGTGGCTGCTGGAGCATGCTGTTTGTCTCAGCTCATAGTGCCAGAAATGAACTGAGGATGCCAAATGGTCTGTGGATGTCCAGAAAAACCTGTCTGTCAAAATCCAGAGGATTATTGAAAAAAGTAATGTTTTAATGATGTTGCTCGACCTTGTTGGGGCAAGGTGCAAGTTTACCTGTTGTTATGTTTGTGTTGCAGAATTAAAGTCCAATAATCTTGTTTGTTTAAAGCATCAGATAGGGGTTTTTTCTGGATTAGATATTTGAACTTTAACGCATCAGACAGGGTTTTTTTCTGGATTAGATATTTGGACTTTAAAGCATCAGATAGGGATTTTTTCTGGATTAGATATTTGGACTTGAAGGAGTGAAATGTCTTCCAGGTTGTAAGCCTGAGTGCTTCCAGACTCTGATCTAGCTTGCCCTGGTCAAGGGCCTTACTGCACTGGTAAAATTTGGTGGCAGAGAGGATGATTTTTTTTACATTGTAGAAAGGCAGGTTAGGAAAAAATAACTGGTGTATATAGAGGTACATGTTTTAAAAAGCATTGTAATTGGCCTAATTGGGTCTTTTTTTTCCCGACTAGGTACTGAATAAGGCTACAGATGTCATCAGTCATTTCCTACAAGGCCTTTGACATAGTCCCCCACAACATCCTTCTCTCTAAATTGGAGACATATGGGTTTGATGGGTGGATTGTTCACTGGAAAAGGAATTGGTTGGATGATCACGTCCAGAGGGTAGTGGTCAGCAACTCAGAGTCCTGATGGTGTCCCTCAGGGGTCCCTCAGGGGTCCGTACTGGGACCAGTACTGTTTAGTGTCTCCATCAATGACATGGACAGGGGGGTTGAGTGCACCCTCGGCAAGTTTGCCAGCAACACCACGCTGAGTGGTGTGGTTGACATGCCTGGGGTGCCATCCTAAGGGACCTGGACAGGCTCAAGAAGTGGGCCTTGGGAGCCTCATGAGGTTCAACAAGGCCAAGTGTAAGGTCCTGTACCTGGGCTGGTGAAGTCCACAGCATCAGTGTGGTTGGGGGGCTGAAGGGATTGAGAGCAGCCCTGCTGAGAAGGATTTGGGGGTGCTGGTAGAGGAGAGCCAGCAGTATGTGCTTGCAACCCAGAAAGCCAATTGTATCCTGGGCTGCATCAAAAGCAGCGTGGCCAGCAGGGCAAGGGAGGGGATTCTGCCCCTCCTCTCTGGTGAGACCCCACCTGGAGTGCTGCATCCAGCTCTGGGGTCCTCAGCACAGGAAAGATATGGACATATTAGAGTGGATCCAGAAGAGGTCAGAGGGCTGGAGCACCTCTCCCTATGGAGACAGGCTGAGAGACCTGGGGCTGCTCAGCGTGGAGAAGGGAAGGCTCCAGGGAGATCTTATTGTGGCCTTCTGGTACCTAAAACCTTCTAAAAGGGGCCTACAAGAAAAATGGGTACAAACTTTTTAATAGGGACTGTAGTGTTAGGACAGGGGGCAATGCTTGTGAACTAGAGGAAGGCAGATTTAGACTGCATGTAAGGAAGAAATTTTTTCAGTGAGGGCCTTGAAGCACTGGAACAGCTTGGTCATAGAGATGGTAGATGCCCCATCCACGAAAACTTTTTAGGTTGGATAAGGCTCTGAGCAGCCTGAGTGGAAGATGGTGGGGGAATTGGACTAGATAATCTTCAAAGGTCTCTTCCAAACCAAACCATTCCATGGTTCCGTGAATAGTGTGCCTTGCTGTGGGATGACTTGTAGGTAAAGGAGAATTGCTGCTGATCTGCTCGTGTATGCGGTCAGCTGCAGAATTTGCTTACTTTCAGTATCGGGAAATACGCCGATCGCAGTGTTTCAAATGGCCACTGGTTTAATTTTTCTGGGAGTCGATGTTTCTCTGAATTGGGAAACTATTCTAATTTAAAAAGAACCCTTGTAGTTGCTGCTGTTGAAGCAGTGTTTAATGTTGTGTGGCTGTTGGCAGGAGACTTGATGCATTTTCACATGACCCCCTCTGGAACAAAAGCAGATTGTTTCCTTCTGTTTTTCTGTTACACAAATGAGTTCCTTTTGAAACAATTTCTTTTTCTGCAAATTCTGGAAATCGACACCAGGAGTAGTTTTTCCTTTGCTGTGTCTTTTACAATCTGCTGTCTGATAATGCTGGCACAAAAAGCTGCTTTGGGGTACCAGTGCAAAAAGGCTGAGACCTCTGCAGAAAGCCTCTTCCTCTTGGGGAATGAGTTTTTCTTCCAGTTTTATGGAGGGGTTCAACATAGGCTTTCATTTCTTGCTGTCTTTGCTAAAGCTAGGCAGAGTTTGTTTCTGGTTTCTTAGTTGTTTCATTTACATATATGCGTTTTTAGTGTCCAGCAAATGTAGCAAAGTATGTAGCAAGTCAGTTCTAGATTGAGCTTTTTTGTAGATTTTTGTATAACAAACCTTTGGTTTTGTACCAGCCTCTCCCATCTGAAGCCTTTGCCTGTGAAAAGGGTAGTAGAAGTCAGATGCAGATTATTGTCTGATGCAGTGCTGCATAACTAGACCAATCAGTAGTGGATCAAAAGAGCAACAAATTGGTTAAGTGGGGATCTCGAACAACAAAATGAATCATCCACCAGGGAGTGGGTTTTGTGGTGATGTTTAATAGCTGACAAATTTTAAAAAAAAGATGAAGTGACAAAAAAAGGGTGCTTTCTCTAGATATCTTTTTTTCTCCTTGTAATTATATACTCATTTCTCACAGCCTCCCTGTTGTTCACACTTTTGGTGACACAAGCTGTATTTCCTTATTCCTAGGACACCAGTGTGGCAGTGCTGTGGCCATTCACACAAGTGCTCGCAGTACCGTAGCTGGTGAGGTGACATAATCCCAAAAATGCACTTTCTTCTGAAGTGTTAGCGTACTTGGGCTGGGCTTCTCAAGTCAGAAAATGAAACCAGTATGAATCAGGGCTGCAAAATACTTTTTGACACTTTTGGTTATTTTGATCAAGCCCTTTTGTTTGTGCTCAGTGACCAGATTCCAGTGATGCTTCTGTGGCTGGCTGTGGTCCGAAGCGGTATGAGACGGAAGGGAAGCTCTGTTGTGTGTGTCCCTGAGAGGCCCACAGGGAACAGTGGGTGGTGGTGCAGGCAGAAGTCCTGGGGAGCCTCTCGGCCCCCTGCCTGGGCCCTCGGTGCAGGGGATGTGGGCTTATATAGAAGACCACAGAATGGAAATGTACGACCTAAGCCCCTTGTGTTTGCTTGGTCCCATGGGAAGTCAGAGCCTCTGCAGGCCTTCCTGCGCTGGCTCCCAGACCCACTTCGGACTGGGGAGAAAACATAATTTGCATCCTGCTTGGCTTTTCTTGTTGGACCTGGAAGAAATGGAGGTTTCAGTCCCAGCTGACTAAAACCAGAGGACATATGATTAATTTAACTTGCGTAAATCAAAAATCCCCTAGAGATGGGGTTTTCACAGGTGGGAGAGGTTTCTTTAGGTAAAACTAAAAAAAAAGTAGATACTAATTTTTTTTTTTCTTAGCAACTACATATCAGCTTGTGTAATTGTTTTGGTTGGTGCTGTGGGTGTGCTGACAGCTTGTGTTGCTTGTGTTATTTCCCCATAACTAAAAATTGATGTTAATATTAGTACTTTAGGAAAGGAGAAACACCAAGAAGTGGAAACCATTCTATTAAAAGTGGATAAAATTTTATTAGTGGAAGTTCAGTACAGTTCTGGATAGAAAAGAGGAAATTGGAAGGGTTGGGGTTTTTTCTTAATCAAGAAGAAAATTACTTCCTCTTCTCTTGAGAACAGCTTCATGCACAGTTGTCCCTGCTCGTGGATAGTGTTGGTGCTTCTTTCCTGCTTTAACCATGGTGAGGTGCTGCAGTGTGAGTGCCTCAGGGTGCAGACCAGGTGCTGCCAATAAATTGTGGCCACATGAGGAGCTGACAGATGACATTTGAATCGCTCTACTGATGTTGGATTAATTTTATCTGGTAATGTCTTACCAGTAAGCAGTTTCTGGAACTGGAGATGCGCATGCCATGAGTTGCTGTGCTTTCTCCCTGGCCTCTGCAGCCCTTTCTGTCACTCGGTGACTGTTGATCTCTTGGTTTTATGGGCTGTTAATCACAGCTGTAATCAGTCACCTATCTGCAGGTGATAGCAGAGCCAGTTTTTACTTTTTTCCTCCTTCCCTCCTCCTCCCTAGCTAGCCTTTCTAGTTATTTGAGACTCTTTGTTAAAATAGCTTCATATTATTTATCTGAAAATTTCAATGTTGCTGGTTTTCTCAAAGTCCAGTCCTCCTCCTCATTGAGGGATCTTTCAAGATGCCATCTTTTATTTGCATGTACAAAATACAGAGTGAGAAAGAACTTCAGTTTAATCTGAACTCATTCTTTTAAGCTTCTGTGCATCCCCAACTATGATTAAATACTTCAGTGGCAAATGTAGCTCATACACCAGTGACTCTCTGAGACTAGAATAAGCTTTATGTACTGAGAAAGCCCAGCTTTATATGCTGAGAAAGCCCATTATGTTTGCTGGAATTTTTGCATACTAGTATTTTCTTTGTTAACCCTAATAGAATGTGTTCAGACGATTAAACTATTTTCCTGAGCAGAAGAACTAACTGTCTCCTTTTCTTTCCGTTTCAGTAGGTTGTAGAATGGAACTTATGGATAAAACAATCAATAGTTACTTTGATGTTTGGCTTGGACCCAGAGGTAAGATTTCTCAAAAGTTAACACATAAATAAAAGTGATCTTACTAGAGCATAAGAAACATTTTTCCTCTAATTTGATATTGACAGGTGACTACTTTGTGTAGGATCTTTAAAGCATCAAAATGTATGACAGTGTAATAAATAAGAGTCTATTCAATGCCTCTGATCTTTTGACCTGAAGAGGTCATTCTTCTTACTATCAGTTAAGCTCATGTTGTTTGTCTTAGTGAGTGACTTAGCTCACTCAGATCTTTGCTGCTTTTTTTTTTAATTTTGTAATAGCTTTTATTCTAAAAAAGCCACTTTAATTTGCATTTAATTAAATAAAAATACTCTTGCCTTCATGACTAGAGCTCCTATGGAATTTTTCACTAAAAATATCTGTAGTTTTTAGAAAACACTGCTTCTTTGAAACCATTCTTTTTTAAAGAAGCAATAGTTTGGTAGGTTTTGCCCTGGGAAAAACTCTGCAGGTGGAGGACTGCAGTCCTGGTCAGTGTGAGGAAGGGAGAGGCCGTGGGACCAGGACAAGTGGTGGCCTCATGCTGAGGGCTTGGGTAGGATGGTCCAGTTCCATCTGGTTCTGACCAAGGGAACTGCTGCTCAGTGGCATGTGCTTTCTTCCTCTGACTGCTGCAGCAATGCTTTTTCTCTGTCCCGATGAAGATCCAGTGGTGGATGTCCTGTGAAGATGCCCCTTCTTCACAGGACAAAGTCCACAGGAGGTGGAACAAGCCTCACATTCTTCTAAGTGTGTTTTCTATTTGCCTTTTTTAGTATCTCAGTGCCCTTGTTGCCTCTCTTTCATACTAAGCCTGTTTAAATTAGCCTGGATGTTCTGATGTAACATATTGCATGTGGTGGCATATGGTCTCTATTTGCTGTGTGTGAAAAATAATGAACCATAAAGGTGGAAAATCCAATCAATTTCCTTGTTTGCCTACCTACTTTCCAACCTACAGTTTAAAGGCCTCATTTCTTACGTTCAGGATCCATGTATGACTCCTCTAAAATTAAGTCAAGACTGTGAATGACAGCAATACTTGAATTGTTCATTTGTAGTTTGATTAACTTGGTTTCAGTGCTTTGGGCTGACTTCAGTGAGAGGAGTGAGGTACTGTGCTGTTGCCAGGTATGGACAACACAGTTGTGGTTCAAAAGGATCACACAATGGTTCCAAGTGTTCCTCTGAAATTCTCTGGTTCAGAGTGGTTTATGTGCTTTTCCTGAGACGTCGATGCATTGCCAACCAGACTGGTTTCTCGGGCTGGACTGACTGCTCTGTGTTCCATTGCTCATACGAGGACTCCAAAATTTAATTCTCTCTAATAGCACATCCATAAGTCTAATTCTATTAGTATTGACTGGAAAATAATTGTCAGGATCATCCACCAATAACTACAGAGGTATCTGCTTCACTCCTAGGTTTGCTGACTCTAGGAAATAAGGTGTGTACCATCAGGAAGGGTTGGTTTGAGAAAAAAAAGGAGAGAGATTTGTTGAAGTGTTTCTTTTTATTTTAAGATTATCTGTGGTATTCAAGTGGGTCACAGTTCTGAATCGTAATGAGTATTTAAAAATAATAGTGGTAATAACTTAAGAATATTTTTGCCTTAGGAAAAGAATTATTTCTGCTTTCTTTAACAAGTATATAAATAAAATATTGTTGTTTGTAATTAGCAATGTGGCCCTTAATAAAAGGGCTTGCTGCACTTTGTTTGTCTTTCTTTGGTATCCCAGCACTGAAAGCATTTTGGGTACAGCTATTTTTAGATGTGTTGAATTCTTCCCCTTACAAAATGTAAGTGTTGTATGTTTTTGTTTGTTTCAGACCCCAGAGTAAAAGGATGGCTTCTTCTGGAGAACTATACACCTACCTTTATCTTCTCAGTCTTGTACTTACTAATCGTATGGCTAGGACCAAAGTACATGCGGAATAAGCAGCCGTTCTCATGCAGGGGTATTCTAGTGATCTACAACCTTGGACTCACACTGCTTTCTCTGTATATGTTTTATGAGGTAAGAAAAAAAGGGTTGGTCAGGCTTATTTTGCAGTGTCTGTTTTAATTGCATTGGCTCATGTTGAAAATAATCTCTGAGCACAGTGCTCCTAAATTGGGGAAGCATCTGCAGAAATGGTGCAACCATTTTCAATGTCATTTCTCTGGGGAGAAAACCCTGATTGAAATGTTACCTCTAAGGATGGTGTGAAACAAACCTTGTTTTAAACATCCTTGCTGACCTTGGTTAGCAATGTTTCAAATGCACTTTTCTCAGTCGGTGCAAGTGGAGGCCTGATCTTTCAGCAGGAACTTGGCTACTCCTTCAGTAACTTCTCCTTGCTCAATGTGATTGTGCTGGTGCACTATACAAAGTACTTTGTAGCAAAACCGTGCCTTATCTGAAGGGCAAAACATGTTTTATTTACTTGTGTTTAATCATGCACACACTCCTTGCATCTATTTCTGTAAGTTTGCAGTAGGTTCTTTTGCATCCTCTTAGTTTTGCTGGGAAAAAAACCGTTGCTGAAACAATGCCATTGTGATTCATCCCTTTCTTTGAACTTAAAACCCAAACATACAAATGTATTTCAAACTGAATTGATCTTTCTGTGGACTTACTTCCTTTCATAAAAACCCAAAGATTTAGGCAGTGTGAAGTTTTCTTTCCACTTCCCAGAGAGCTCTTCAGCTGCTTTTACTCGAAACTGTATATTTTTGTTTAAGTGAAAATGAAGAACTATGGTAGTGTAAATAATGATGTGGTCAGAAAATCACTAGTTTGCTCTAATTATACAGAATATTCTGGCACACTTTTAACCAAATTATTTCTCCTTTCTGTAAGGCGATGCTTCATTTTCAACATCCTCTTTTCAATTCTTTTCAAATACAACCTAGGGCTAAAACTACTNTTTTTTTTTTTTTTTTGCATGTACTTAAAAGTGTATATAAGCTGCAATTCTCCTTTAAGTTTGTAGTTAATTCTATAATGTTTTACAAGGAGAATGTTTAGAGATGAAGTGATTTAAATTCAATGTTATTTCTCTTGTGTAGTGAATTGTCTACTCAAAAATTAGTGAGTTGGGTTATTAAGGACTTTGATACTTAATTGTTCAGTTGGGAGCAGTTTTGGATTCAGTAGGTACTTGGAACTGCTTGTGTTCTTGATGTGCTTACATTTCTAACCTCCTTGTCAGGGTGTTATAAGCCAGAAAAAACGTGTGTTGATCGGTTTAATTTGTGTAAATGTAGTGTTGATGTTGACTTCAGTGTACATCTGCATTATTTTATGCAGATATTATTTACAGTTATATAGTGATCTATTGGTTTAACTTCCAGTTATGTTATTGAGAGTTTACAAGTGCAGACTTCAGTTCAGTTGTACCAAGTGTGGATAAAACTGTCAGGATAGCCATTCTTTCTTCCTTGAATACTTGGAATAATACTCATAGTTTCTAAATTACTGTAACATTCTGCTGTGTTACAAAACCTGCTGGTAAATTTAAACAAGAGAAAATACCTGAACTGTTGATCCTATAAATGCCCTTTTCTTGCTCTGTTTACCAAGAGAGGACTGTTCATTATATGCTGAAGAAGTCCTCATACTTATAACCAGATAAATAGCTTTTATATTGTAGAGCAATGACACAACTAAAATATGGTGAATATTAAGAACACTCCTTCCTATATAATGAAATCTTTATGTTAAGTGAGTGTTGCTCCTAATCTAATATTATCCATATGGAAGTGTTCATTAGTATTGTAAATATACCTTCTCCTTGTAAATGGGCATATGCGAAGCTAGAGCATTATGAAGATGATTAAACGCACGATAGTTGCAATGAAATGTGGTTGGCAGCACTTACAAGCTGGATGTGAGGACAAGTGATGCTCTGCAACAAGGGACCGATCCCATAAAAATGCTGCAAAGCAGAGAGCCATGCTGGCATAACACTACACTGCTTGATCTTTGCAGGGAGAGAGCCAAGGGCATAGGGAAAAAATGGGTTCTTGCACCTCCAGCTATGTTCTCTATCTGAAGTACCTGCACAATTACCTCTCTTGGTGCACAGCATGTGATAACCTTGCTTGTATCTCATCAGTCTTGGAAATTTTCCTTTGAAGGATTACCCATATATCAGTAGCACTTTATAGTACACTTACTTGCTTTTAAGACAAAATGATGAAGAACAGCCTTCAAAAAACTTGTCTAAGTCCCTGTTCTCTTCCTTGTTGTCATCTTGAGTTTCAGTTGCATTAAAATTTTTCAGTCCTACTGTGAGGAAAATCATAAAATGTCACCATTTATGAAGTTGTTTAGTAGCGTGTCTGAAAAGGAGTTGCTTTAATAGCTTGTGTACAATACACCTGAAACGCTACTTTGAAGTTTTTCCTGAGTTATAGCTATGGTGATTCAGGTCATGATTCATAGCATCACAGCTCAGTTTCCATATTATGTGACCAAAACAAGTTATAGTGAGGCATCCTCCCCACTGGGATGAAAAGGATGACCTACTTGGATTTCTGACCTTTATGTCTGAATGGTTGTAAGCAATAACATGGGGGAATTTGGCATCATAGGATTTGTGTAACTGTAGGTGTTGTGTACTTTGGTCTAAAATCACTAGAAATCTTAGACCTCTTGTATGGAATTCCTAATAGTTTCTGTCTGTGCTTGCTATACCTTTTTTATTTGGATATTTAATGACTTGGCTGGGTTTTGGTACTCGCAGAGAAGCAGACTGCACTTGTCCCAGACAATATAAAAGGCAAGGCAGATCTAGGGGAGCTGGAGAGGTTTCTCCAGGCTGATTTGTCACGTACTTCCAGAGGACGGGATGTTCTATAGGGACAAACAATGTTTTATTCTGTAAAAATCTACAGTGCTTGGACTTCAAGGAGACATAGCACTCCTGTGTCTTGGGCAGGGGCAGCAAGGGGTGGCTTCCTGCATGGTGGAGAAGATGTGTAGTGGGGCTGGCAGAGGGGTTATAGGATATGGGCTGATCACCTGCTGGCTGGCACGGCCGTGTCTGAAGGATGCTGCAGGAGCAGCTGGAACAGCAGAGGCAGCACTGCTTCCACCTGCGTTGCTGCTCCGTGCTGGGATCACAAGTCATGAATAGGGCCCGTGCCTCTCTGCTTGAGTCTCAGCTGGGTAACTTAGCAAAGAAGGGAGAGTGCTGGGTACCCAGTTACACAGCACACAGACCTATGATATTTCGGGGGTGTTCATTAGCAAAACCAGCCAAGTGATCTGGATCACCTGGGCTTACAGTAGAGAAAACTGGTCCATGATGAAAGCTCACTTTCTTAAGGGATTTCTTTACTGTCTTTTTTCTTCATCTGAAAAATTAATTCCCTACTGAATCTGCCTGAGAAAAGTCTTAGATTTTCCTGCTGAGGGAGGTGTTGCATATGCTGTAGGAAAAGTTTTAGGAAGTAGGGGACTCTGTGCAGAGGTGCTGTGTCACATGAGCCATGGGTGGCAGCTAGGCTGCTCTTCCCTCTGCCCTTTCTTTCTTCACCATCCTGAAGCCCTTATCTCTGCCCTGGGGTGACTGCATTCATGTAAAGATAAAGTTCCATATCTCTGCAGGCATTTGCTTTCTTTGATCAGACGTGAACTTCTGTTTCTCTTCACTCTAATCTAGCTGTTTTGAACCTTGTAAACCCATCACGCCTTGACAGTGTGATGCAGTGCTAGGTGCCTGATCTGCCCCTCTCCAGCGAGTCTCAGACTTCAGTTTTATCATGAGAAAAAACAAAATCCTCTCCAGTAACACCTCTCCTCCAGTCCAGTCAGACTGGTGTTAGTGTCCTGGCTTATTTTGGTAGCAGACTTGATAAAAAAGCATATCCCACAGCATTTTCAGCAATTCAGCAACAGAATTACAAAATGAAAGCAAGATGAAAAAAGAAAACTTCATTACAGGGGAAGAAAGTGTGGGTTGTTTCAGCACAAATGCATCCTTGAGCTGCAGGTTTGCCCCCTGAGCTGAGGGACCTAACATTGAGTTTGAATACCACTTTAATTGGCTTATGAAGGAAGTGTCTTTTTGTGCTGTTTAGAAACCACATGAAGTGGTTTGCTCAAGTGAAAATGGTTATAATTGGCCTTTTCTGGACACGTTAATTTATCAAGAGAAGATCTGCCTGTGGTTGTTCATCAGCAGTGCCATCAGCAGGCCTGGACTCCTGCCAGCCTGAAGATGAAGGACTTCCTAGAGACAGCAGGCAAGGAAAGGTTGTCTCAAGGCTGTGTTGACTGAGGAGCCACCACTCTATTTCTGGGCAAGTTTCAGACCTACTGTAGAGTGGTGTAAGGAGGGCTTGGAAATGCTGGCCACCCAGGGAACAGACTACAAGTGTGAGCAAGGACTTAAATGCACTGCTGGCAATTTCTGACCCGTCCTTATCGCATTTGCGGTGGGAAGGAAGCAGCTTCCTGGGGCTGTACACCCATGCACAATGGAGCCATTTGGGAGCCATTCGTGGTCGTGTTTCAGAGTGGCATATTGGTTTTGTTTTCTGAAGCCTTCCAGCTTGTGATGAAAGCATTGTGGGTGCAAGAAATAGTGGTGCCAGGCAAAGGAGCAGGTGGCTAAATGGGGAAAAAGATTATTTACATGTTGTATGTTGCACTGAGTAAGGTTTGTGGGCAGCAGCAGCAGTTTGTGGGCAGCTGTAGCAGCTTTTTACCAATTAGTTCCTTCTGGAAAGTGGAGAATTTTTTTTTTTTTAACTATACTATTTATATGATAAAAGATGCTAACATTTCCTACAAATGTTGCTTTGCTTGTATCATTTGTGGCTGTGACAATATTACAGTTCCCAGCATACAATAATATGTTCTTTTGTAAACAAGGGAGTACTCAGGTTGAGTTGAAGCCTCTGCTCATAGCCACACTGATGCCATTGTCCTTTAGAGAGGTGGGATCCATGGAGACACCTTTGGTTGCATTATGCTTTAGGTGGTGAAGCTGTACCACTTGCAGGGAAAGCTCTATGGATTCACTATGCCAGCCTTTACTGGGGAGTTTATGGAGTGCAGCATTAATGACAGATGTTGTTTGGATTAATTACAATATAAACAATGTGATTATGCTTCTATTCCTAACACTTCCTTGAACTATGAGAACTGTATGAAAACATCTGTAAGCTCTTAACGTGATCACAGCACAATGTGGTCTTCTGTCTGAGGGACTGGCGGGCACTTCCAAGGCCACGCAGTCTTTCCCTCAGTGGCCTGAAGGTGGCTTGGTGCAAAGCTTGCTCTGGGGCATAGCTGGTCCTTGAGCAAGGTACCACTTTTAAACTGGTGTCCTCTGCACAGCCCTGTGGCCAGGAGAGGAGTCCTTCCATGGCTTGCCTTTGTTGCTTGGGTAGGGAACATGCCTGGGTGTGCTGCTGATGTGCACGGCTGCCCTGCCCTTGCTGTGGCTGGGTGCTATTGATTTATCTCTAATACGTGAGATATTTCCAGGTCTGTATATTATGATATAACTAAATGTACTTTTTTCCTCTTAAATTGCGGCAATAATTCTATCTCAGAAGGTCGAAAATAATGACCTAGGCTGACTGAGTATTTTAAAAGCTAATTTAGGGGGAAAATGAGGCATGAAAGAAATAACATTGGGGAAAGATAGATCATTTAAGTGATAATCTTTATTGAACCTTTTAAAATTAGCTTCCTGTTCACAGTTCTGAGCAGCATTTAGTCATACCAGTTATTGTAGTCCTTTAATCAAATGATCATTTAAAATGACTTATAGTACAAGGAGTTTCCATGTGGCTTTGCAAAGCTGGTTTTATTCTGCAGGTAGATAAGGCCAAAAACGTACAACTTGCTTCTGCCTTTCAGATGGTTTTTGAGATACCTAACAATTCTTTTTTTTTTTCGCTTGGGAGTCTCCTAAAGTTGTTACTCCTCTCCTCATGCAATTCCCAAGAGGAAAAACATCTTTATAAACAATGTCCAGTGATCCGTTCTGTTGAGATATCGAAGGGGATCTTGTTCATGTCCTTGCATGTGCTCCCTCTTCCCATTCCACCCTCAACCTGTCCTACCATCTCCGATCTGTGAAAGGGTGAGGTGTGAACATCCAGCACGGATCTTGTTTCTCTAGAGCTTTCAGCCAGCCCCTCCACAGTGGGCACCGTGTCATCTTTCATGACTAATCATTGGACATTACTCTTAATAGTGATTTCATTATGTTTGAGGTGTTATTTGTTATGCCAGGAAGTCAGGCAGGCAGTGGCATATCCTGCAGAAGAAGTCACTTATATTGGGAAGGATGCAATGTGCTTGGGATGAGTGAATTGCTTGAAAAGATCTTGAAGAATGGCAATGCAGTGAAACATCTGTTGTTAGCTGTTAAGGATAGCAAAGCTGAAAATATGCTCTGTCACATGGTTGAAAAAATTGTAGTAACATCTCTCAAGTGTAAAATTTCTTAAAGATGTAACAATTTCCAAAAGTAATCAGAAGAAAAATGTTTGGTTATTTACTTTCTCCAACAATGAGATCATCAACAAAGAAGGAGATTTCTTGAGAATCTGTCTGGAATATGACTCTGAAAATACTCACTCCATTGTGGGATAAGTGACGATAAATGATACCTTGTATTTTTATTCTGGTATACCCCAGCTGGGAGAATTTATTAATTCACCCTTCACTATGATTCGATTGCTGATTGGACCTTGAATTCAACCTAATGCCACTCTCAGGTGCCCAGGAATCTCTTGACACCAGATGTCTGGGCAGAGCCACTGTGGAGGTGCCATGGAGTTCAGCCTTCTCCCCAAATAACACTTCATTTTTTTTATTTGCTCAGCTGGTGACGGGAGTATGGGAAGGAGGATACAATTTCTTCTGTCAGGATACACACAGTGGAGGAGAGGCTGATATGAAGGTACCGTAATGGAGACTTAGAGCTGGTAATGTTTCAAATTGTTCACTTGAGTGTAAGTGGAGAGCAGAACAGTATTGATTAGGCACATTTTGCTTAAACTATAAGCTTTTCCCCTCCTTTTGTGATACAATGGACAATGCACTGTCAGACATAATAGTTAATCTATGTTATATTGATGGTTGGTGTTTTCGTGAGTGCATGTGCAAATTTTCAAGTGTTGTCAGATCAAAAGGTGAGGACCTGGTCTTCACACTGTGTCCAACCACTCTGTGTTGTGACTACGCTTCTCTTTCTGAGATGTGGTGATGATTTCTTCTGGTCACACTTCTGACCTGTCCTTTACAGAAAGCTCTGCAGCACCAGCTCTGGTTAAGTATTTTCCTGTTTTTCCCAAGATAGCCCAGGTGCACAGCAGTAGCCTCATAAAACAGTTTTTGTCATCCTGTTTTCAGCTGTAGCTATAGGTTTGTACCTTGATCTCCCATGGAGAAACCTGAGGCAGAAGTATTACAGAAGATCCCAGTAGTGACTTCAATCCAAGTAGTGCAGCACAGAATCTGGATTTTAATTACTTAGCATAAGAGTTGAAAGCCCCCTCAGTGTGCAATGCTTCTAAAACTTGTTTCCTTCTTTTCAGATCATACGTGTCCTCTGGTGGTACTATTTCTCCAAACTCATTGAGTTCATGGATACCTTCTTTTTCATTTTGAGGAAAAATAATCATCAGATCACTGTTCTGCATGTCTACCACCATGCAACAATGCTGAACATCTGGTGGTTTGTTATGAACTGGGTGCCTTGTGGTCACTGTAAGTGCTGGGTTATGGTGGGGGAATATCTGCAACAGGGGCTTCGTTTTTGTGGTCTTTTGATCAAACCAAACATCTTTGGTACCTTCAGCTGCAGGATTTGTTCTGTACCATATTAAGGTGCTTTGCTGAAGTGCAACTGTTGTAGATGGTTGCAGGAATCAAGCTGCCAGCATGGCCTCTAGGAAAGGAATGTCTATGTAGTTTGAAGAATTTGTGTGGCAGTGTGACATTTATCAGGTGCAGTAGCCCAGGTCAGATACCCACCAACCTTGCTTTCTCTATTTCTGCTGTAGTTACAGACCCTCTGATGAAACAATACTCTTATCCAAGTCAAGCCAGAAGCTTGTTTCAGCTGTAAGACAGCTAAGAGTGACTCTTGTCCTTGTATCTGTAAAGTTCACTTGAGATATGACTTTAATCTCATTATACCACTAGCAATAACAAATGATTTCAATTAAAATCTTGTCCCCTGAGCACTGGTGAACATGGACAAATTAATCTTAAGTGGAAGATTTCCGTGTCTCTCTTGTCTAAATCCTGCTAACCTTTGGCAATCTGGCTTTGATTCTTTACTTTCATTGCATTTAGCTGGCATCTGGTTTCCTAACTGCATTAGCATGGCTTAGTTGTGGTTCAGATGTGCAGCTTATAGATACTGGCTTTGTTGAACACTCCATTCAAGAGAAACCTTTTCAAACCCAATGGATGTGAACTACTGGCAGTGCAGACCAAGAGGCTGCATTCCTCAGGAGTCTGCTCTCTGAGCCAAACAACATAGAAACTCGTATTTGTTTTGTGTTGTCAGCACAACAGTGAGTAATACTGAACTTATAAAAAGTCTGCATCTGGAAGCACATTCTCCTCCAAGGAAGTCAATCCCTGTTCATACAGCAGTCAAAACTGCATATACTCAGAATCTATCTTGTGCTCGTGTGGTCTTGAAAACACTTCTGTGCTATTTCTAGTCATGTGTTTTTCTTCTTCCAAGCTTTATGTTCTGTTGTGTCATCACAGTTCTATGCAGTTCGGTGTTAAGCTAAAAGTTTCTTTAACGACTAAAGGTGCTGTAAACAAGGACAAATAAAGTAGCTAACATGCAGTTTCTGAAGGTATCTGAAGCTTTTGGTTATAAATTACAAAATTGGCTCCTACCTGGAAGGAATTGAAATCAACCTAAAAGTAGATGGGTGAAGCTATTGATTGTTTGGTGTATGAGCATTCCTCCTTTTAATCAGCTTCCTCAGTTCCCTTGAGAAACCACAATGTAGATGTGATAAAGAGTAACTTGAGGAAACAAAACCAGAAGGCTGGTGTAAAGCACAAAGCTGCAAAGCAGCTCAGCTACTCCATTGGGTGAGCAGAATAAAAAACAGGGTAAAAAAGAAACCCTTCTTGCTTTTCTTCTAAGAGAAATCATATTTTAAATAGAAACATTTTGAACTTGTTATTTTTGTAGCTTCCATGAAACAGTATGTTCCTTCCTGGTAATGCAATGTACTTTCTTTTTCCCTTGCCCTTTTTTTAGCTTACTTTGGTGCCACACTGAACAGCTTTATCCATGTCCTCATGTACTCCTACTACGGATTGTCCGCCGTTCCAGCAATGCGTCCTTATCTGTGGTGGAAGAAGTACATCACTCAGGGGCAGCTGGTGAGTGATTGCTCTTCAGTGCTTCAGCAGGCTCTTGTATTCACGGGAGGTCCTCTTGTCTTTACTGAGTTAGGAAATTTTGGCAGGGGATAGAAGAAGAGAGAACGAGAGGTTGTACCTTCTACATCTTGTAGTACCTACATCACCTTAGAAATCCAACTTCTGCCTGTCCCTTTGCTCTGTTTTCAGGACAGTGGGCAGCTGGGGACTGGTGAGGTACATGAATCAGTGCTGAGGTCTGTGGGATCTTTCTCCACCTCACCATGTTGTGTGGCTAGATGTATTTGGGACTTGCAGTGCTGGGATTTCTGGAGCTCAGTAGCCAGGGAGGAGGCTTTTCTTCCACGCCCTCTTGAGCTAGCCTGCTCTTCCCTGTGCTTGCTTGGTCAGGCTGGGACAGACCAGAAACCAAGTGCAACGCCATCCACAGCTAACAAGGGCCATTCTAGTCCTGTGGGACAATGCCTTTTCTGTCCTACTTTTGCATGCAGTTGCAAATGGTTTATTAAAAACTATTCAATATTTCTGCTCTCTTTCTGCACTTTAAATGGGCAGATTTTTTCTCTCTTGTAGTTCTGTGTTGGACTCCTTGTATCCGTTTGCATTGTTTCTAGTGTGTGCGGTGATGAAGCCTGACCACTGTGTGCTGGAGGTGATAAGAGCAGGGAAATTAAGTAATACAGCACATGCTGTAGTGATACTGCACGAGAACCAGGTTTCAATGTGTACAACATGTCAGAACACCAAAAGGAAATGTGCATGAGTGTTCTGTCTTCCCCATTTTGTAGGGGGGGAAACTGAAACTTGGCCATAAATTATTTTGTTATCTACTTCGCCTCCCCCACCCAGTACCCTCTCAGAGTTGTGAATAGTTTTAATAACATTTGCTGGTGATGATTAATAATATTTACTGCCAGCAATTCACAGTGTTGATTCTCAACATGGTTTTTTAGCACTTTCCTTCCTGAAGGATGGCTAAGTATTGTAGCTCTGGGCTCATTATTTTCATGGAAGGCGTGGGAGGGTTGCTTTGGTTTGAGGTTTGTTTTTGGTTTTCCTTCCAGATTTAGGCTCTATTCTTCATGCTAGTTGTTCAAGTGCTACAGAGTGCAGTGTCTCAGTGCTTCGGTTGCTCCCCTGGCTACTGTCATAGCTGTTTTCACTTCCTTGCCTGCTCTGCATGAATAGCTGTTAGGGCAGCAAAATAGCTGAGCAGAACAAACAGTCTTTCCCTTTTTAAATAAACATTCCCTAATCTGGTAGCCTTCATATGAGGATGAATTTTGCCTAAGGCCCTCTGCAGCACATAAGCCCAAACTCTGTTTTCCCAAAAAAGATAATTAAAGATAATTGGACCCTGATCCTCTTTGCTGACTTCCCAGCTTCCCTGTAGCCTTTACTCCAGAAATTCTTCCACTGGAGCCATATATCAGACAGTTCCTGTCTGTGGGAAGGGATTGCAGGGGTCTCAATGTAGACCAAGTGACCTCAGATCTTCTGCAGCTGAAGCAGTGAGATGCAGATCTACTCCAATAGGATGGTAGAGTCAAATCCCGATGAACTCTCGCTAGGTAGAAGGTTGTCTTTCTTCCTTGGGACATTTATATATCAATTCTGCATGGGTTATTCTAATGTTTTAAAATGGAAAAATACAAATAAACACGCTTAACAGGATACCACAGTCTGAATGTCTGCTAACTCAAGTTTATGGAGAAAATACTTGTCAAACACACAATATTACGTATTTTTTACTTGTTTTGAAAATAACCGTTGAGATTTTGGTCACTAATGGCTTTTTTTCCTCCTTCCATTAATGTGCTCCATTTCTCTTATTTTTGTTTTCTCTCCCCAGATTCAGTTTGTCTTGACAATCTTCCAGACCAGCTGTGGTGTTGTTTGGCCATGTGCATTTCCTCAGGGGTGGCTGTATTTTCAGATTTCTTATATGATTTCATTGATTATCCTCTTCACAAATTTCTATATTCAGGTAAAAGTAACAGTCATCAACTCTTTCTAGCATTCTGCTGGCTGTATCTCACTGGAAGGCTGTTACAGAAAGATATGCTTGAAATGTCCTTTTCCTATCCTTCACTAACATGCGTGTGTTCCTGAAGTACTACGCTTGTTGATCTACCCTCTACTTTCAAATTTTCTGATGTTTTGTACCCATAATTCAGAATGCTTAGTAATTTTAGTAAGCCAGAGTGACAAAAAAAAAATGGCTTACTATTGCAATTTTAACTGCAGGTAAGGGAGAGGAAGAGCTTTATACAAGAAACAGCTTTCCTGTCTGAAATAAACCAGCAGCATGTGAACCTGTGAAGCACCCGAAGGAATTGTTCATTTCTGCTTTTACAAGGGAAAATGCTTGTTTTACATCCAGGGAAACTTCCTAAACTCACAACATGAAGAAATCTGGATTTGGTTCACTTTTACAAGCATTTGTTTTTATTTTCATATGGAAAATTAGGGGGTTTAGTTGTGTTTCTACAAAGCTGATTTCATGTTTGAACAGATCCAGACTTGGTATGTGTTGTTCTGAGCAGTTCATAACTGGGCTCTGTACAAAGATGTACTACTGTCTACAGAAAATCACGTACCACTGTCTGCGGAAAATCAAACCAACACAGCCTGCTGCCCCCAAACAAGCAAACTCTGTTACATGTTTCAAATGTCATTTGAGAGATTTGGGCATTTTGGTTCAGGTGAGAATGATTCATGGGGGGAAACACAGCAGGCTTCCCTGTCTGTTCTTCTGGTACTTCTTAAAATCAGTCCCATGGTTTCTATCACTTGCTGCATATGAACATGCTAGTTAAACATTATAGTATATTCCAGATTTTACTTGATTTTCTTTGTCAATTTTGCTCATATTTTAACTTTTAACCATTTAAATTCCTTTCACACAGAAATTTGGGAAGTGTGCTTTTG
Organism: Pachycephala philippinensis; assembly: GCA_013397055.1. Classification (NCBI taxonomy): domain Eukaryota; kingdom Metazoa; phylum Chordata; class Aves; order Passeriformes; genus Pachycephala; species Pachycephala philippinensis. Next base: position 68,640 of record VWZT01001895.1, on the reverse strand, counting down.
TCAGGCAGCCGAGCCCCTTTGAAAAAAATTAATGTATATTTTTTCACTATCTGTGATTTTTTTTAGACAGTCTCCCTGATCCTGATAGTTTTTGATTCTCATGTTAGCCAATGGAAATTCACTTCACATTTCTGTCTCTGAACTTCCCTCACTGTTACTGTTTGCCTACCTCTTGTTCTGGCTTTGTTCAAGGTGCTGTCACCTGCAGTGCCTCAAACCTCCTTCCCCACATGTCGTTTTGAGTATATTCTTATGCTATAGTCTGCTTCTGAAATCACTTCCCTTGTTTCTAATTTAACACTACCATCATACTGCCAAGCCTTTTTCTTTTCAAGTGAACAACTCCTCTTGCTGTGATGAATGAAAGGCGTAGTATAGTCTCATACACAAAAAGTGGTAGAGCTTGTTAGACTCTTAGCACCGGCACAAGGTCTTTAAAAATGATGAATGCAAGTTTGCTTCTGTGTTTCTAGAGTTACTGTGAGGAAGTGGTTATTTATATCTAATTAAGCAAAACCATGTGTCTTTCCGTGTATTCTAGACTTACAACAAGAAGGCATCCTCGAGGAGGAAAGAGTATCAGAACGGCTCCACGGCCATTGCGAATGGGTACACAAACAGCTTTTCTTCCCTTGAGAACAATGTGAAACAAAGGAAACAAAGGAAGGATTGAAGACCAAACTGAAAAACCATTTTGATAACCCCAACAACAAAATCATCTGATTGTAAGCACAATGAGAGTTGTGCACTAATACTCTAATGGCTACTGTAACTATTCCTGCCTAGAATAGTGTGATTTATGTAGGACTTAACCAGTGCAAACACCCTAGAAACTGTATACAGAACATAAAAGTAGGTTAAAGTTTAAAAATAATTCTGGGCTGTCACTGACCCTGCTATAGACTGTGGAAGGGAGTATTATCATATTATCCGACACTGCTGTTGCCTTACTAGTCGATATGATAGGTGCTGAATTATGATTCACAATTTGAAAACACTGTAATCTAAACCTCCATTTTTTTAACTATAGATCATGCATGTGATTGTAGAGGTAATTTGTATGATGCTGGTTTCAGTAGATAAACACACATGCCTTAAATTAAAAAGCAGGGCCCAAAGCTTATTACTGGTTTAAAAATTAGGGTATGTTTCAACTTTTCAGTTGATTGACTTTTTATTAAAAAGTCATTTAGAAGAATCCATTGATCATTTTACTGTTCTGTATGTGATACACAATGCTACGTATCTCTTACTCGATACAGTGAAAGTGGAAATGGCGCATTTAGTTTTGTATATTTGGCTTTAATTGACTCAACAGTCACAAAACAGATGGAAAAGTTATTTTACCTTTTTAACAGATCTTATTTTTTTATTTGAAGTACGTCACTAACGTAAAAGTAATTGGCGCTTACACAGTCGAGTAAGATTTAAATATTGTCTCTAAAGTTTAGAGCATATACAGGGTGGACCCATCTATTCTTTTTACTTTTTTCCTTTTTTTTTCTTTCTTATTTCTGAGAATTCTTAAATGCTAAATGAAGAGTGGTTTTTAATATGAAACTGGCAGTTTCAAGTGTTATTACCATAGCCATATCCACATTTTAGGAGCTACTGTTTAAGTCTGTGACATATCCAAAAGCGTATTTAAACGTGGAGCCAGAAAGATGCTTTTTGATGGAATTGTCTGTATTTAAGTTGGTATCTGAACTGTTCTTCATGTAGCATACATTCACTTTCAAAATGTGCCTAACACAAAGATGGTTTTTTTTCCCAAACAAGCAAGTTTAAACAGTTTAAGTCATAGCTAATGTTTTTTAAATGTTACTGAAATGTGCTGGAAATGTCTGTTTCTGTAATGTGAGTTGTGTATATCACTGGTAATGTTTTGGCTTGTTATCTAAGGATTTGGTTTGAGTGCTGGTTAAAGTTACTCCTCCTTGTAAAATCCTGTCTTGCACATATGAGGAGTCAGTTGCAAAGCCAGTATCTGTTGCTGGTATTCTGGTACCTGCCATGGTGGAGTCCAACAAGCTCTGAAAAATTGAGTTGTACAAGACATTCTGCTGGTCATTGCTCAAGTTTAACTATTTGGGTTTTTTTGATATTTATATAAATGCCAGTTTTAACACGTTTAATTGTTTTTAAATCTTTTTTAAAATTTTTGCACATCTCTTAAGGAATTAATAAGTTCTCTTAACTAGCCTTGTGGGTTTTCATTCCTTGTTTTGAAGGAGACAGTGTCTGTTATGTTTACATTATCAAAGCTTGTGCGTGTGTCTTCATTTCTAGGTACTGGTTTGCAGAGTCTTTACATAGCTCAGTACAGCAGCTATAATGTTCAAAATAGGCTGTCTAAATGTGCTAGAAATAAAACCTTGGCTCATCTGAATATACTTCATTGTTAATGTTTGACATGGTTTAATCATTAAAACACTTTTGATGATCTCTGCCTGAATTCTGTGGGTTTGTACAGATTTAATGCATCGCCCCATCCTGTGTCAGGCCAAGGAGGAGCCACCATGATGGAAGAACAGCTGCGGATATTCAGAGACATTTAGTGTACCAGAGATCTGGCAATAAATTCTTTACAGAAACCTTTGGCTGTTACTAAACACTGTTCCCTCGCCTGGCTGTAGAAATACTGGTCTGTGTGATGGATTTAACTCCCGCTGGGATTACTGACTCACTGAATGCAGAGCAGCCCGAACAGCTCGAGATGATGAGTGCCAGTAGCAAAGCTTAACGTGACTGAGAGGGATTTTCTGCCTTAGCTGTCCTGTCTATAAAATGGGGATAATACCTCTATCCAGAATGGGAGCATTTTTGCAATTTCTTCATAGCTGCCCTTGCCCTTAGGTGATTGTTTTGGAACCCTCTCTGATTGGAGTATTTAATCAGTACATTGCAACAACCCCAGATAGGCTGGTGATGGACTTTGTGAAACAGAGCTACTTACGTAGCTGTCTGTCTTCTCACTTGCAGGCTCTTAACACAAAAAACCTAGATCAGGGAAATGGGTTTGCACTTTGTGTGAAAGGCTCAGAGGTTTCATACTATGTTGATCTCCTCTGGGAGGGTGCTCTGAATGCCTGAGGTGGTTGCTAAGACAGCTTCCTCACCTTCACATGCCAATTCAACTATGAAATGGAGTGTGTTTCTAAGCAAGGCTCAGTAAGGTGCAGTTCTTTGGATGTTAAGCAAAATCTACAGGAAGTACCTAGAAGGCAGAAGCCACAGCACCAACCTGCCTTCCCCATGTGAGCCAGCAGAGATGGAGCTGCTGCACTGCAAACCCTGTCTTCAAGGTTAATGGCGCATGGTGACAAAACCCAGTGACTTTGTCCAAAAGTGGCAGGAGATGTGACCTTGGAAACATCAGTGGTGTCCACACCTGTGCGGCAAAAACTGTGGCTCCTGGGTTCTCTTCTACAGTCTCAGCAGCAACTGAAAAGTGTCTGAGAGCTGGATGGGTTAGCTCAGACACCATCCTGCCATAACTGATGGACCAAGGCACAAGCCTTGGGTCTGCCCACCAGGCTCATCTTCCAGTGCTTCACCTGACCTGGAGCAAGTAACAGCCTTTGGATTGCCTCAAGTCCCTGATCACATGTGGCTTTCCTGATAGCTGTGATTGGTGCTTGGGACTATGAGAGAGTCCTCAGGAAGGACTCTTTGTGTTGTAAAGGCAGGAGAGGTGAAAAAAGACCAATTGCTGCCAACAGGATGGAGAAGTTTTGTGTAAAGGTGGCTGAGGAGAATGAGACAGTTCAGTGCCTATTTGCAGAGAGAATGACCAAGCTGCAAACCATTAGGTTACGGTCTTGTGCAGTTCATGAGCTGACCAAATCCCTCCCTGCACTCAGGCTCTAAGGCCTGAGTGATGGAGAGAAATGTTAAGCTTTTCTTCAGCTGTGAATGGGATATGTAAGCTCAAATGGCAGAAAACAGCTTTTTTAGGGTGGACCTGGTGCAAAGACCCTGAGTGCTGGGTCATGGATGTGCAGGCCACCCCTGGGACTGGGATCACTCAGGAACTGGATTCCTCAGTTGGCAGGGAGAGGAAAAGCAGAGAACAGTTCTGGAAATCTTTGTGGTTGATTGTGTATTTTACTTGATGCAAGAGAGATCCTAAGTAAGTGGTGGAGCTTATGATAGGACTTACATCCCCAAAACTAGGGTAACAAAAGCCCCAAACCTCATATAGAGCAGTTCTGGGGGTTGCCTCTGCCTTTGATATTTGGTAGCTGTCTTAAGTTGATAAAATGTGTGTTTCTTGTATGAGACTGGAATGTATGTTGTTAAAACATATGCATTATTCAAAAAAGATGTCAAAGTAAGATGGATGCTGAAGAGAAGTATAAATAAAATTGGAGGCCAAATTACTTAAACTGTGTGGGTTCTGCAGGGAATCCCTTTGAGGCAATGCAGGGAATGATGAAATAGAGATCTGTTCAAGAAACGCTGCTCCGAGTGGTATTGGTACAGAGGATTAACTTACATTGTCACTGTCATCCTCTTGCCAAGAATTACTGCACCAACAAAAGTGATTAGTTGTAATCATCAGGATGTTTCACAAACTGATTTATAAAGCAAACTTTGATTCAATTTTCAACTTCTAATCCTTTTACTTTAAATAGATGGATATACAAAACAAGGTCCATATGTTTCTCAATTTCAGTAAAGCACATTCAGTATGAGCAGGGGAAGCTGGAGTCCCCAGGGCCTCCCATGACATGACAGTAGCAGAGGCATTAGTTTTTTAAGTCAAAGGTATATGTTTAAATCAGTAAAACTGGGATGCAGAGAAGGAAGAAAGAGACTTACGTGTCTTGTATTTCAAGGATATATAACATAGATACTATGTTTTCTGTAGGAGAAATGTAAAAAGTCTGGTAGATGGTAGATTTCATAGTGTGATTTCAGTATGATGACAGGTTTTAGAATAAATGGGAAGAATGAGTACAAGGAAGTAAAAAGAAAATGGGAGAAAATGTAACACAGCTTTTCTGGAAGTAATTACATCTAATTGACCCATATTGCTTTTTAATAAAAAAATACCGTGTAGACAAAGGAAATACATCTTCCATCCCTCTGGAATAAGTAGTATTTTTAACCTTGGGAATTATTATGTAAACTAGAGGGTGTGGTGACCAGCAACAGGATCCATGGATAAGCAAGGTCACGCTGATGAGCAGATGGTTTGTCTCAATGCTTTCAGCTGGAACAGAGCCCATTAATAATGCTGTAGGAGAGACCCTGGTGTAAAAAACAGGACCATTTGCAGCAATGTTTGGAGATGACAACATTAGAAAGTACTGTAATCAGGGAAGATTACATCTCCTACAGCAACTACCTTGAAGGCTGGAGTAAGAAATGGGATTACTGTAAATCCCCCTTAGGCACCAGTAACAGAATTTCAGCTGTTTCCATGGGAGTTCTAGTTGGACATGACTGAAGAGGAGAGAAGGAAAGATATATTGCAAATCATCTCTTCAAGAATATAGAGCTGCTACTATGAAAAACAACAGGGGAAAAAACCTCTTATTTGCTAATTGGTCCATTTTTAGTAGGAGGAATGTGCTAGTGTGGGAGGATGAGGCTCTGATGGGACTTCCTCTTGATGAATACAGCAGCTCTCAAGAAAACTGATTTTAAAAGATCTGCTGTACAGAAGAGTTACTGGGATGGTCAGAGAAATGGAGACGTCCTGCAAAACAGATGTATAACAAGACCAGTGTTGAGCAGGAATGTAACCACAGCCAACAGAGACATCACGACAGTAGATTCAAATTTTCATGAAGGGAAATGAGCTATTTTAAGTGCGTGATGCAAATCAAATGGGTACAAGTTACCCAAGAGTCTTCCCAGGCTAGAAATAGGGAGAGTGCCTTTGTTAGTGGAATCTGGCTCTGGAGCATTTTTCCCGTAAGAGTAGTGTGAAGGTCTGGAGGATTGCTTGAAGACGGGGCACTGGCCACTTCAAAGCTGGTGAGACCAGGGCATGGGACTCCCTGGTGTGCTGCTCTGCATTCTGGCAAAAAGCAGCTGTTGGTGCCTCTGTGAAAGTACATCTAAGAAAGGGCAAAACACTGCCAGCAGAGAGAGGAGTGATGACAAAAGTGTGAGAAACAGCCCTGCAGACACCAGGGTGGGAGAGGAGGGAGGGGGAGGAGGTGATGCTGGAGCAGATTCCCCTGCAGCCTGTGGAGAAGCTCATGGGAAAGCAGATATCCACACTGCAGCCAGTGGGAGACCATGAGGTGGAGCAGGTGGACATGCCCTGAAGGAACTGCAGCCTGTGGAGAGCCCATGCTGCAAGTTTATCCTGAGGGACTTCAACCCATGGGAACGACCCACACTGGAACATGAGTAGGAAGGAGGGGACAGGAGCTGCTACGGACTGACCACAACCACCCCCATGCCACATGGAGCATGGAGGAGGTAGAGGGGGTGGGAATGAAGGAGTGAAACAGCCTTGGAAGAACGGGATAAGGAGTAGGTGTTTTAGTTTTTTCATTGTGTCTCACCATTCAACTCTATTTTAATTGGAAATAAATTATTTTTCCCAGAATCCATTTTGGCCATGATGATTATTGCTGAGTGACCTTCCTGTCTTTATCTCAAACCTCAAGCTTTTCATCTTATTTCCACCCCCAATCCTGTTGAGGAGGGTGAGAGAGCAGCTGGGTGGGTGTCTGGCAGGTGGCCAAGGTCACCAAGGTCATCTTTCATAGAAAAAGCTGACACCAGTGACAAATATGCCAGCATTTAGTACAGGCAAGGATGGCAGATCAGTATTTATACAGTGATACAGATTTCACAGCCAGAGACTTTTCCCTTGCAATTGCACTGTAGTACGTTCTTTGAAGACCATGTTTAGCCCCTTCTTAAAAGAAGAGGACTGGGCAGAGAGGTAAGTGTTAGATAAACAGAGCTCCTGACCTGTGTTGGAAACATCTGCACAGTAGTTCCTGGTAGTAGTACAGATGATCAGAGTATAATTGCTTTTGAATACCACATACAAGAATAAACTACTGTGTTGTCTTTTATTTTACTGTTACAAAGACTTTGTAATCAAGAGCATTTCCTAGTGTGGAAACAGGGGTCATAAAGGGAGAGGAGATTAAAAGCAAGCATACCCTACATAATGGCTTTTATGATGCATCTGACCTTGCCACATGGGCGCTTTGTCCTCTTACAAATCAGCAGGTCAGGCAGAAGGCAGCTTCCTTGATCATAGGGAGGATCTGCCAAGGTACCAGGCACCAGAAAGCCTGAAGGCCATCGTGGTACAGCTGGAAGTCTTGTAGACTGGGAAAACATGCTCCCTGAAGTGAACCAATTCCTTTGGTTTTTGGTTTTTGTTTTGTTTTTAAATTATTTTTTTTTTTTCCGGATCTATTCCATGTTAAAGCAACACCTTTTCCAGGAATCTGGCCCATAATTCTTGGAAAGTTTTTAAAGGCAGTGGAGGAACCTCTTCTTTGCTGATGGAAAGTACTGCAGCGGCATGACATGTGAAGGAAGCCTGTGTTCAGAAGAAAGGTCCTGAATTTCCTTGTGAAAGGAATTGCCTCACACCCTTCAGAGGCAGCTGGAGCTGCAGCTCAAACAGGGATGGTCCAGCCATGTGACAAAAAGAAATGCAAAATTGTACTCATTGTCACATTTCATTTGGGAGCAGGTGAAACTTAAAGTGAACTGCATCTGTTGACATTAAAATGCAATCCCATAGGGTTGTTTACGCCCGTGCATTTGCTGCTCCTGCGCTGGTGTAATGGGGAATGCACAATCCCCGTGGCATAATTGCACTTTTACTGCCTGAGACTTGCCTAAGTGGATATTCACAGTGTTTCCACTAGGATTAGCCAGCACCAGAGGTAATTTTATGTGGTGATAAACTGCTTGATAAAAGTATTTACAGTGAAATGAAGTGAAATTTTTTCCACACATACTGAAGCAAGGTATTGTGGTATTTGTGTAATTGATTAGACATACGGTGTCCCATTTAGCAAGCAGGAAGCATACCTTTATCAGCTGTTCTGTCTGCTACTGGAAGCCAAATGTTTACTAAATGCTACTAATTCAATTTTACCAGCTGTTGTAGGAAATCAGAATTTCAACTCACCTACCAGAAACAAGAGCTTTATGAAAAAAAGAAAAGAAAAGAAAAGAAAAGAAAAGAAAAGAAAAGAAAAGAAAAGAAAAGAAAAGAAAAGAAAAGAAAAGAAAAGAAAAGAAAAGAAAAGAAAAGAAAAGAAAAGAAAAGAAAAGAAAAGAAAAGAAAAGAAAAGAAAAGAAAAGAAAAGAAAAGAAAAGAAAAGAAAAGAAAAGAAAAGAAAAGAAAAGAAAAGAAAAGAAAAGAAAAGAAAAGAAAAGAAAAGAAAAGAAAAGAAAAGAAAAGAAAAGAAAAGAAAAGAAAAGAAAAGAAAAGAAAAGAAAAGAAAAGAAAAGAAAAGAAAAGAAAAGAAAAGAAAAGAAAAGAAAAGAAAAGAAAAGAAAAGAAAAGAAAAGAAAAGAAAAGAAAAGAAAAGAAAAGAAAAGAAAAGAAAAGAAAAGAAAAGAAAAGAAAAGAAAAGAAAAGAAAAGAAAAGAAAAGAAAAGAAAAGAAAAGAAAAGAAAAGAAAAGAAAAGAAAAGAAAAGAAAAGAAAAGAAAAGAAAAGAAAAGAAAAGAAAAGAAAAGAAAAGAAAAGAAAAGAAAAGAAAAGAAAAGAAAAGAAAAGAAAAGAAAAGAAAAGAAAAGAAAAGAAAAGAAAAGAAAAGAAAAGAAAAGAAAAGAAAAGAAAAGAAAAGAAAAGAAAAGAAAAGAAAAGAAAAGAAAAGAAAAGAAAAGAGAAAAGAGAGAAAAGAAAAGAAAAAATCTCTAGCCTTGTAGTTCTAAGTGCCTTTCTTCCTTTAGAATCAATGGCGTCTCAAAGCTTTAGGGCCTTTCTCAGCATAACACCTTTCTGTATATTTAGAAAGGATCGCCTCTCTGAAAGATCTTCTGTTAATTTATCAAGTTGCTTTGTTTCCCACAGCACTTGGCGTTGGAAGGGAGTGTGAGACCAGCTCTTGGTGTGCAGGGCTGTTAGGGACTTGAGACATCTTTGATGCAAATGCACTTTCGCTCCGTAGAATAGTGATGAGTTTGCCAAAAAGACCAGGAAATACATCCCATGCATATAGATGGCATAACTATTATCAACTAACTATTATCAGCTGTGTTTCCTTTTAAAATTGCACAGATTTTTGCAAATCATCATGAAAAAGACTCTTCTGTCCTCCGAAGTTTAAATAATAAGCTGAGAAGTAGTCTTTACATCTGACTCTGGTTTCCATGCTAAGCAGACATGAAGAATTGCTGCCCAGTCCCACTGTTATAAAGCAGATTTTTAAATGAGTGGGAACTCCTGAAACCAGACCAGGCAATTTGGTGGTAGATGCTCTGCTTGGTTTCTTGGCATTTTTGCAATATGCAGTATTTGCCAAAAGTTTCCTTGCAACATAGGAAAATAGGAATAATTAACAACTAACTCTCTCGTGGTCAGAAAGGAGCAACATACAAGGTTTCAGAAACCCCCAAAACTATGGGGCCAGCTACCTGTCTCCACTGTCCAGAGCACTTAGAAAAAAATTATAGTCAACATGAGATTTTACTTTTTGAAGTAGAAGTAAAAAAGTCCCAAAACCAACTGGACCAATACCCACCCCCAGCCTCTCACAAACAAACCCCATCCATCTCACCTTGCCAGCATAACACTAAAACTAAACAAACAACCCAAAAACCCAAACACAACTATGTTCAGTTTTGTCTTCTGGCCTCAAAATTTGAGAGAGCAGATCTAAGCAGCATCTCCAGAGGTGTTTTACTTCTTATGCAGGTGATTTTAAGGAGGTTTAAGAACGGTGTAAGCAAGCACAAGGGTTTTAACCCAAGTCCTCCAGTAGTCAGGTCTGGTTGAACCCAAGGCTGGTGTCAGCCTGGCTGGCTGAGAGGGGCAGGGGAGGAGGCGGCTGCGGGACCCGTGAGTAGGGGAGCGCCCAGGGCAGAAGGGGGTGCGGGGGATGTGCGGGGCATGCCCGGGGGCTGTCACCCGAGCGGACGCGCTGTGAGCCGATGCCCTCTCCTGGCGGCACCTGTGAGGGGACAGCTGGGGACACGCTGCTGGTCCTGCAGCCCCGAACCAGGAGGATTCCATAGAAAGATGCGGCTGACGCCAGTGACAAATATGCCAGCATTCAGTACAGGCAAGGATGGCAGATCAGTATTTATACAGTGATACAGATTTCACAGCCAGAGACTTTTCCCTTGCAATTGCACTGTAGTACGTTCTTTGAAGACCATGTTTAGCCCCTTCTTAAAAGAGGAGGACTGGGCAGAGAGGTAAGTGTTAGATAAACAGAGCTCCTGACCTGTGTTGGAAACATCTGCACAGTAGTTCCTGGTAGTAGTACAGATGATCAGAGTATAATTGCTTTTGAATACCACATACAAGAATAAACTACTGTGTTGTCTTTTATTTTACTGTTGCAAAGACTTTGTAATCAAGAGCATTTCCTAGTGTGGAAACAGGGGTCATAAAGGGAGAGGAGATTAAAAGCAAGCATATCCTACATAATGGCTTTTATGATGCACCTGACCTTGCTTGCACAAATAACCTTGGGAACTCTGGCTTTCATGGAAAAGCAGGACCTGTTTTGTTTTAAATTATCAGAATACTGATCTGTGCATCATGATACCCAGGAATATTTCAGAGCATTTTATAGGTGAAATTTATGTGTTTAAGCAGGGAAGAAAAAAAAAAGAACAAATTCACTAAACTCAGCCCAAATCTCAAATCAAATGTATTTTCTCATTAAAGCTTAGCCTGTAATGGTTATTAACATAATACATCACCAGCTGTCCAGCACATGCAAGTGACTGGTAATTATTTAATAGCACTAGGTATTTATCATGCTTTATACTAGATAAATTTAGGTGAGCAAACCCCAAAATGTCTGGCCGTGGAAGGAGACCATGAAGGGTGATGCCAGGACAGCAGCTTCTCTGTATTACAGAAGACAGCATCCTCCCTGCTTTGACACCTCAGTAACAGGAAGCTAGTTTGGAAAAAATGAGGAAACAGTTCAGAGGAAAACATATAAAGAAAGCAGAAAACACACAAAATGCCAGGAAAAAAGGCTAATGAGGAGAGAAACTCTAGCAGGCAAGAAAGAAGGATGCCCTCATGGCAGTTTTGAGAAGAAGGAGGGACAGGAAGAGAAACTGGAGAACATATGAACTGAACTGCTCTCATTTTCAGCAAGGCAAGGGAGATTACGCACAGATGAGAACACGACACCAGATCAGTTTTCTGACTGGCTGCAGTTACTGTCTCTCTCAGCAGTAGGTGTTTGATGAATACCCAAAACTATCCCCACTCTCTGCAGAGCAGCCACAGCTCGGCCTCAGAGCAAGGGTAGCTTTCCCTCAAGCAGCATTAAGAAATGTGTTCCCTGTCTTTACTCCTTTCTTCCTTTGGCCTTATGTCAGAAGACCATGCTCCCCATCTAGGCATGGATTTTCTTCTCATGACATCAGCCTGGGTGCAATGATTGCCAGGTCTGCTGGCCTGTGCCTCCTCCTCCCATCTGCACAGAAACCTGGGGTTGCACTTCCACCACATACGGTGATGTTGCTGCTTGCTGCAAGCACCTTCTGGACTGGGCTACCAGATCATATTTTGTTTACTGAGAGGTCCTCTGCATTTCATACCCCTTGTCTCCAGTCTTGATGGCTCCTGTTGAGCAGAATCATTTAAAGTATCTGTAGAGGGAGAAATAGGTCAACACTGGAGAAGCATGAATGGCATCCCAACACTGGTGTTGAAACAAGTGCCACAGATCTTCATGGCCATATTAACCCTTTACACCTTTAAGGCAGTGCAGCTTTGTGGGTTGTGTGGGAACACCTCTCTCCTGGCACCAGGCCTCTGTCCTGGGCAGTGGGAGCTCAGCACAAGCTGAGACCAATCCTGCAGGAAAATCAAAATACAGTGCAGTATGGGGGCAATGGAAGAGGAAGGAAAATGGTTGCTGGGCTTTCACCTCCCCTCATTCCCACTGATCTTCCTGGGCCCATCCTCAGCACTAGGCTGTGCTGGATTATCCCCTGAGGAACTGAAGATGGCCAGTGTCTGGGAGTGAGTTTTCAGTCTCTCTCCTCGCTGATGCTCCTGCAGTAACGTGCTGTCCCTTCAGATGCTCTTACTGCTTTTGTCTGGCAACTTCCTGGGAACCCTCCCCCAGGGAATATCGTATCCATTGCCTGAACACCAGGTGTCACTGAGGCCCTAAGATAATGTTTCCTCGCTTTTTATTTCAGCTGGTATTTTTCAGTTATTTTGTTGAAAATATCATGGGTTTTTTCCCTATGGAAAAAATACATGTCTCCATTTCTGTCAAAGCGATTTATAGAAAAACACAACACAAAAATACTCTCCCACAATCAGTACTGAAACATAACTTGAAAAAGAACACACAGCCTTGAGTGTCCAGAAGCCTGCTTGATGTTTGTCATACTAAAGCAGCCATCTATAAAAACAAACCTTGTCCCAGCAGCTGCCGAAAGAGCAAATCACTTCAGTGAAGCAACTTCTCAGAATAATGATCAGAAACATATTTATGATTGGACCAGAAGTGCACTTTTTTTGCAGAATTGTAATAACTTTGCTGACTGTTGAGATGCAGGATCCTCTCAAGGGAAAGGTTATACCTTAATCATTCATGGTATAATGTGAAGAAACCAGGTCATAAGGAGACTGAACATGTTCTAAAAATAGTGTAATCTGGTGGAGAAATGAAGAAGTCTGCAAGATGCAAAATTAGAGGACACTCTGACTTGACTCTTTTGTCCTTTGAAACTGGAGATCCCAGATCAAATCCTGACTGGGTCTTCTGGAGTATAAGAACTGAATATGTAAAGGTAGCATCCCAGGTTTAACCTCTGATTGAGTGAGGCTGTGTATCCTGCCCACCAATGTTCAGTAAGGGTGACCTTTTTTACTGACTCTACGGGGCTTTTAGGCAATTTGAGATATTTGGAAGTGGCTTATCTGTACCTAAGGTGTCTGAAGTCTTTCAATTGTCCTCACGTTTCAAGGATGCCTATTGGCAAAGCACCTATGTTTCTGGGTCCTCTGTCTGCTGGAGAGCATTGAGATTCAGAGAGCTACAGAGTAAAGATGGGGACACCTCACTGCTGTTCTCAGCTGCCTGAAGGTGATATGGAGGAGGATGAGCAGAGTCTTCTTGGTGGGGCACAGAAGAAGACCCACATGTGCAATGAGAGGACAAATGCGTAAGTTGCAGCTAAGGAAGTTCAGATTAAATGTATGGAAAAAAAATCCTTCACAATGAGAGCAGTCACAGACTGACACAGGCTTTCCAGGGAGGCTGATCTCCATCCTTGGAGATGTTCAACTGGTCAGGCCCTGAGCATCCTACTGCAACTTTGAAATTAGCCTTGCTGTGAGGTAGGTGCTCTCCAGAGGGACCCTTTATCTCAAATTATTCTGTGATTGTGGCAGTGCAGAGAGACAGAGGAGACAGACATCTGAGATGTAGTTTACAGGGGCAAAGCAACTGTGATAAATCCACTGCTCTGAAAAAGTGGAACGGAGTGCCTTGGACTCAGCCCAAGCCAAGCAGGCCTGAACAGGAGTTGCTGGAGTGGAAGGCTGGTGACAGCTTTGTAGCATATGAGCTTTGCATAGATGAACTCTTAAAGTGACTGAGAGAGAGCCTGGTTTGTAACCAGCACTACTGAACTACCCATTAGTAACCCAGAGGTGCTTATTTGTTCTTCTCTCCTAGAAGGATTCAGCCAAATAGAGGAATGAGCCTTAAAGAAAGGCAAGTTATAAGGATAAAAGAGAGAAAGAACAAAGCTGGAAGAGAAATGTGTTGCACACTTGGGGATAAGGAGAGAAGATGTTGCCAAGGGCTTGCAAGTGATGTTTTTTGGAATTTGTTTCACCAAGGGAACAGCCTGCTATCTCCTGCTCAGGGAAATAAATCATTTATCAAAGGTATGTTGGTCTTCTTCATCAATGCTATATTGGATTGCATCTGGGAGATGGTGCTGCTCTTTGTGACAGGATCATGGCCGATGGGACCCACGATTCCTTCTGTTACTGATTACATGGTGTGCCAAAGCAGGCATGTCAACCACTCTTACACTGGCACACCTCTCAATGTCCTGACTGTCAATACTTGCTGTCTCCAGGCTGTAAGTGGTGCAGAAGACAGCTTTGTTCCTGCCCTGGGACACTTTGTCCTCCTGCTCTGCCAGAGCCCCGTGGGAACATTGCTGACTCCATCCTGTAATTGCCTACACGTGGCAAAGTCAAAGACTCCCAAGATTAGGGAGCCCAGATCACGTTTGGTGGGGTTTTGCCCTTTTTTTTTTTTTTTTTTTCTTTTTTTGGTCTGTGTTCTCTTTCTGTCCACAGACTGTAAAAATATCCAGATCTCTATCAGTTTAATACTGTTAGGAAAGTAAAAGCACATGAAGGAGGACAAAGAGAAGAAAAAGGCCAGGGGAGGGGCAGGCTGGGTGCGGTGCGTGCTCACCCATGAGCACAGGGCTTGCAGTGACTCACTGATACGGCAGCGCTGAGGCACGGGGAGCCTCTCCAACATTTCCAGCTAGAGAGATCATTTGTTGTAGTGAAATGATTCAGTGACCTTAAGAAACAGCCAGATGCTTTCTCTGGAGACTGCTGGAGAGGCAAAGTAATCTAATAGATGGGAAACTGCACTGAACACATTTTTTCTTGGTCTTGTTAATGATCTCAGCATGCACAGCTCATTTCAGCACTCTGAAAATAGTTGGCAAGTTCTTCTTGAGATTTTCCAATTTTTTAAATTTTAAGGCTGGTACTCAGTTACCACAGAAGAGTATAAGAGATATTTTAGCTGTGTAGTGTTAACTTTCCAATGTGATTTTTGAGGCCTTTTGTAACATAGGTGTCCGTTTCTTATTTATTAAGGTCACTACAGAGCACTTTAACAAAAATAAAAATCCACCCTAAGGCAAAACTGGAAAAGCACAGTGTATTTGGGCACAAACTGCACACAGCTTGGAGCAGAAAGAAGCAATTCAGACAAACAGTCACTTTAGGTGACTTTTAAAGTTTGTTACTCCCAACTCTACAATTCTGAAACATTTTTTAAATTCCATGCAGCTGTGCTAAATATGAAGGCACAGCACATGAAATGGGAGCTAGTAACATCCAGAACAAGCAGACAGTGTCTGTCCACAGAACAATTTCAGCACCTTATACACGTCCCTTTCAAACCTGTGCTTAGGAATTGTTGCTTAAAGTTCCCCCAGGATTCAAATGGGGATTTGCTCCTTGTGCAGCTCAGGTGACATGGTGATTCCTGGAGTTATGCTGGAGCACCCGCAGCATTGTGGTGATGGTTCGCTGTTCCATCTCTGTAGAAACTGCCGATTTCTCAATATCCTGAAAGTCAGGCCAAGTCTTCTGCCGTCTGTAGACTACAGCAAAGCTCTGGTTTCATACTAATGCCGAGCCAGTACTGAGAAATGCATGCAGGAAAACTGACAGGGGCACCTGACCACCCCACAGCATTTTAGCTGGGGATACTTACTGGGGCTGTTCAGCCAAGGAAGGGTTCGAAGGTGGCTAGAAGTTGCTTTAGAGTGTGAACTATTTCCACAGTTTGTCAAAGACAGGGACAGAAAATGGACAGGAGCGGTGGGTAAGGACACATTGTGCATCCTGCACCTGCACAAAGCCCTTTCCCATCTTGTCCTCTGTTTTCCTTCTGTGTTTCATAGCATGATGGGTATGATACGAACAATAGATGTTTATCCCAAATCCAGTCATTTATTTTAATATTTTCCCTGAGACGTTGTTTGTTCTGAATGAGATGACTGATTCAATTTTTTTCCTTTTGAAGAGTTTGCTGAATGGAAGTGAAAGAGGCAGCTTTGCATTCCAAGTAGTTTCATGTTTCTACTTCTTTTTTTCTGCTGTTATGTGACTAATAGATGTTGTAATGGTTGCTATAGTCATGGCTGAAAAGTCCCTTTGCTCAAGCTCTTTGTATACAGATAAGTGAACTGTATGGCTTAAAAAAAAAAAAGCCTTGGTGAGTTCAGCTGTTGCTGACAGTGGCAGTCTCCACCTCTGGAATGGTCACTCACTAAAGTTACCCAATCCTCAATTTCCACATGTGCCTCAGAGAAGCTGCATGACCAAGTCTTAATGCTAGTAGCAAGTATTCACCCTTTTCTTGATGCTGCTTTTCTCTATTTTCCCATAAAAAATCTTCTAGGGATTCATTTCTGTGATTTGACTGCCTTAAGGGATCAATACGTTAGAAATTTTGTGTGCCCAAATACACACAAAGTTAGAAGATACCGTTTTTATGTCCAAGGTAATTCACAAGAGAATCTCTTGCTTGTACCTACTTAAAAACTTAGATATTTCAAGTATTTTACATTTTAAATGAGGAGGAGGAACAGCAAAATTAAGTGTGTAAACAGCAGCTAAGAATGGAGATCATAATTTGCAAAGCCAGAGGACTAAGCAATAGTCACTACATGTGGAAAGGAGAGAAGGTGAAGAGGGGATAGTGGGAATTTGTTTCTCAGCAGGGTGCAGGCAGTGAGCTTTTGAAGAAGGTATGAAAAGTGCTGCCAGTTAGAGCACTAGGACACTATTTTAGCAGCACTCTTCAAGTTGTAGTTCTTCATATGGACCTTTCCAGATCAATTTGCTGCCTTTGTCAAGGTGAATTGGAGTCATGCACATACTGTGGAGGGAATGGACAAGAACATCCCGACTTTCTTTGTCTTTCTTACTTTGCAATAACTTCTGCTTAGCAGCTTTGAAGGTAGTTGGGAAGGGTGTAAAATTCAATTTTCACTTGTTTATCAACAACAATTAAAACCAGGAATTTTTGCCACAAAATTAGATGATCCCCAGAGAAGCAAGTTGCTAAAAGGTAGCTAGAAGAAAGGTAATTCAGAAAATAGCAGTAAAATTATTTTGGTCTCAGTGCTTTGAAGTGAGCTGTATAGCACCACAGGTCCACTGTTTCCATAAGGTTAAGATGTATAAATAACACCATAAAATAAGTAGGAGCTCCTGCCATAGGCTGTGAGTGTTCCTGCAGGCTTCTGCCCAAACACACATGTTCCCTGTCTGCTGCTGCCTCTCATTTGTTGCCTTCCTGCTTCTGGTGGCCCCACAAAGCCAAGATCTGGGTTTTCAGGACAGTCAATGACAACTTGCTTTTGGTCAATGTGCACCATGCTGTAACTTCTGTCCTTGGTCTCTGCTGTTCCATGTCGATGCCAGTAGCAAGGTCCCTGGGTCTGTGGCACCAGCACCACGCTGCACAGTGCCCTCCCTCGCTGCTGTCACAGACCCAAGTCCAGAGACTTTCGCTCCATGCAGTGCAGAAAAAGCTGCCGGGCTTCTTCTTCATGAAAGACAAATGGACAAGCAAAATGCAGAGAAAATGAAAGGCAGGCTTGTCCTGTGCTGAGAGGAGCACAAGGCATAAGGAAACCCAGTGGTACTTACAGATTCCTGCTGCAGTTTGTGCCACAGCACAACAGCAGATACGTAGGCAATCACTGGAGTGTGTCATCAGATTGCCCGGACATTGCTGCACCGTGTTATTAGATACACTGAAAACTGCACTGTATCTAGTTTCAAAGGCACAGTCCAACTTCTGAGAGGGCAGTGGTTTGTTTGGAGCAGTCTCAGAGCAACCTGCAATGCCACGCCACTCATGTGGATGGGCTTTTATAGCAAGGCTGGCCTGACATTTGTCCAGCTGGGCAGAGACAGAAAGAAGTTCTCCTGTCATGATGCAGTGCCAGACATAAAAACTAGAGCCAGCAGAGCTAAGTAACCTCGGCAGAGCAACCTCGTAATGCAGCTGCACAGCTTCCAGCACCTAACCAGCTACCTTGCTTTATGGAGGCATACCCACTTTCTGTGAAGTGGGGGATCAGGTTGCAGGAGTGCCTGCAAGTTAGTCAGTCATTCTGCAAACATGATTCAATCAAGGCAAGAGGGGAGGTCAGCCTCAGAGCTCAAGAACAAACCAGGCATCCTGGGCTACTAGTTTTGCTGCCTCTTATTCTATACCAGAAAAACTACTTGGGAAATCTGTAGGTAATGTAGACACTGTACTGTGCACTCTCCAGGGAGCTGGGGATAGGTGAGTGTGAATGGAGAAAGTGAGGCAAGGAATGTGACATGGGGAACAATGCTGCTGTGACCACTTCTAGGAAATTAATCTGTTAGCATGTAAGGACCTTAACTGCAGTAGAGAGGCCACTGTATTGTCAGAGAACAAGGTGTTGTCTTGTGCCATTGGATTGCATTACTGGAGTTACAGGTGTCCTAAGATGAATCCATGCTGCCAGTGAAACAAGGTCTGCAATGTGGCCACCACAGCTAGAACCAGGAAGAAATACAGGGAGGGTGCACAGGCAAACGTGGGGGTGAATTCCCACCCACAGGGGTATTGTAGGTGTCAGAGCAGCTCAGAAGCCTGAGAAACTCCATTGTGTTCCTTCTCCTGGAGGAGATACAATAGCAAGGACAAGCAAAACTTACAAGAAGGGAGATTTTCTCAAGCCGATCTTGAGAAAGAAATAGCTTAGATGTGCACTAGTGTGATAGATAAACACTGAACGAGAAAAGAGCATGCTGGCCATAATATTGACAAAGAAAGATGCAATAATTATCACCTGATCAGTATAGGCAGGGGCTCCCCACGTGGGTGGACACATCTGTCTGGATTTGGTTTGTTACCAGTTTCCATAAGGCAGAAGTGCAGCTGGCCTTCACAAGTTTTGCTAAGGACCTACAGAAATAGTTCCTGGGAGCTGCTATGAAGGTCAAGGAGAAAATTTTTGAATAGAGGGTATTGGAGCAGCTTTTGTTGGGTTGCAGCAGATGAGACCAATGGCATGGAGGAAGCTGAGAATTCCAAGGTGTGACAAACGATATCAGGAAGGTACACCAGACTGCCAAACCTAGGCTTATAGCTGGGATTCTTCTCTCCTAAAACCAACAGAGACAGAACCTGGAATCAAATAGATAATCAAGTGTAATCCGGCACTCCTCAAATTGTAAAAGATCTGATCTTGTGTCACTGTTTAAATTTCCACCAGCCTGCTGGACACTGAGCCCAGCCCAATAGGAAGAGCAGCTATGATTTCCCAGGAGTAAAGCAAGCTACGCTCTGTTGCGAAGCAAGCGACCAGAACACAGCCCTGTTTCTCCCCCACAGGGCCCCTTTCAGCACCCAGGCTGTGGCAAAGTTCCTCTCATTATTGAAAGCATGGCAGTTAAAGTTTTACAATTCCTCCTCAACGCTTGAATCTATGATATATCATAGTCTGTAGGAAGAGGAACACATACAGGATGATCTCCACAGCAGCTGATTATACCAGAAACTGGCTGTTCGAAGCTAGGGCATGGTTAACTGATAGGAATTTATTTTGGAATTACCTGCAGCTGAGGATGGATTCTGTAGATATGACATTCCACCTAACCACGGAGAAAAGCAGAGCATGCTGTCAAAGATATCAGAAATGAGTCATTTCCAACAACACAAAAATTAGAATGCATATTGCAGCAACAGAGTGGGAACAAGGAAAACAGCAATCATAGTGACATACCAAATTCCTGTTCTGAAGCAGAGGGACATGAAAGACAACTCATTTAGCAATTACATATTCTTTAAATCACAAAAGGGAAAATCACAGAATTGTAAGGAAAAGAAAAGTGCCACATTCAATATGTGAGTGTCAATCCATGAAATGAGATTTTGCATCCACGTGACGTTCACGCCAGGCAGAACTGCAAAATTAAATGTGTTTGTACCAGATGCAAAAGCAAGATGAGAAATGGAATATCAGATCAAGAGACAAAAGGAGTGAATGCCTTCGGCTTTGAAAACTAGCAAAATAAGAAAGCAGAATGGCCATAAACTAAAGTAATTTTTGAATTGCATCATAATACTGTCACTAAGAGATTGTAATTTTCAAACATCACACACAAAAAGCATTCCAACAAAAGTTTTAGATGATCCATAGAAACCAGTGATTCCAGCTAGAGCATGTGAATTTATGATCTTAGTGAAAAAAGCCACAAAAACAAACAAACAAACCAACAAATCCCACAAAACAGGATGGAGAGTTTACATGGTCAGAAAGATGAACAAGTTAACCCAAAATTTTACCCAGACCTGAGTTTTTTACAGCATCACAACATTAATGCTGTTATATTGCCATGGTGGCTTTGTCTCTGTGGAATAACTACCATGAATTTTACTCCAGGAAGTTAATGTGATCTGCAGAACATCACATGTTTTGCAGAGTGTCTGGTATGTTAAGACAAAAAAATTAAAGGGATCAATAAAGTAAATAAAAAACCTAGACTTCACTGCCAAAGAATTATAGCTCACAGCTCTAATAGAGATACCAAGAAATAAAGTGAAATATGTATTTGCATACACTCAAGCATTCCAAACAATTATTAAAATGAGCTCAGGCCTCAAAACTTTCACTTGGGCTATGTTCTTCCCATGGCAGAAAAAGACACATTCCTAGCATTTGATACTAAAACATTGTCCTGGAGAAAAGGAAAAAAACTTTACAGATTACTGATACTATTCTGTTCAATAGTAAATCATTCAACTAGAAGGCTCTCAGCTGAGAACACTGCTTGGGAGCTAATGCAGATGTGGATGAATATCAGTTTTCTCAAGAAGAAGGACTGAGAGACCTGGCAAAAATATTTACTCTATGGAATACAAGTGTGTGGACATGAACCTCATGTGGCAGAGCCTCTGAAAAACCATGCCACAACTGCACCTCTCTGCTGGAAATAGCCAGAAAAGTAAAATGGAAAACAAAAAATGAGAGTATTGCAGCCAAATGACTGTTCCATTGACACAGAGGAAAAACTGAGATGGTTGCAGGCTGTTGCGTAAGAGCAGTTCAAGAAATTACCATCCCACCAGCAGGATTTGAATATGCCCTCAGTAAGGTTCTTCGATGGCCTGTGTGCCCATCCCTGGTCTGTGCAGTACGGGCAGGAATACACAGCACCTCCCAAGGGCTCTGGCAGGGACACCCTGAGTGTCTGTACTGAGTAGTGGCCTGAGCCCATGAGGGCAGGAGTGATGCAAGATACAAGTTTGTAGCCTGAGAAAAAAGGGGCCAAGACATTAATCAGTGTTTGAGCTTTGAGGTGAACTCTGTGCTAGTCTGTCTGGTTTACAACCTATGGTGTAGATACATCTGTGTTACGTGATGTGACCACCAGAGAAGCCTGCAGACTATGTCACCAGAGACAGCACTCTGGAAAGAGGATGCTTGGAAAAGGTAGGAAACCAAAACTTCTTCTAAAAAGCATTTTTAAAGAATTGTTCAATGAATGTGACTGAAGCAGCAAAGCCAGGAGAACTACACCACCTACAACTGATTTCTTATCCAGAGCAGTCCAGAATTCAGAAGGATGGTTACTGAACAAAAACAGGAGCTCATCAGCTGGTTCAGATCTCAAGGGATATTAAAATAACAGTTTTGAGAAAAGAATTAAAGAGAAACAAAGGATAAACAAAACCAACCAAGGATTTAAAAGTACTTCCATCTCAAAATACATCCATCTTCCCTCTAAGACCCAGGCCACAGGGGAGAAGCTTCCACCTTGGGATACTGAAAGGTGAAGACAGCATAAGCATTTCCAATGATGTTGAATATAGAGGCAGCCAACTTGAGGATATGTCAGGACATATCTGAGAACAAAAGCTTGTCTCATTGCTTATTGAAAATAAGCAGCATCCCCAGTGCATTTTTCCACAGGCGGAAACTGTCTTCTCATTATAAATGACACATCTATTTGCAGTGACTTTATGCTCTGCATCTGGGAGATAATCATATTGCTTCATCCTACTGCCACAGTTATCAAATAGAAAGGCTGAACTGGAAGATAGAGTTGCTATTTTTAAGTTTACAGAATGTATTTGAAATGAAAAAAAAAGAAGTCAGGCCAATCTGGAGCAACATTCCTCAAGGAGTATCAGTAGCATCTTTGTATAAGCATGCACGTTCCTTGGTTCCTGTGGAGCAGCACCAAGAAACTCTGCAGTAATAAAAGTGGGACAAGAAGCATGAAAAGGCAAACAGCTGCAGTGGACAAGAGGCAGGAGAGCTCCCACCAGCAGGGTGAAACTTTCAGTGTCAGAGAAAATCATGGACTTGAGGCAAGGCGCAAAGGCAGCCATGGAAGATAGTGCAATATAGGCTGTTGGTAAGACAGGTAACTCAGCCCACGTAAAGCTCCACTGACTGCTCCTGACATCACTTAAAAGTTGTCACCAAAAGATGACAGCAAAGAGCAAAAGGAAGACTGATGGCAGCACGGGCTAAAGCACCTTCTTTGTGTGCTGGTAAAACAATACAAGAAAGGAGTCTGCCCTGGTGACTGCTCTGTGACAGGTGACACCCACGTGTTCCTGCTGCCAGCCATCGCCCTGCAGCAGAGCCTGGCAGCCGGACAGCAGCAGGCAGCTCCTGCAAGGACAGCTGCTTTCCTCGGCGCTTGTACTAGTTTGAAAACAAACTAATGGGAGATCACAAGTCAGAATCATGATTTAATAGGAAAATTTAAAAAAATAAATGCAATAGTACAAGAACACTGACAGAGTCAGGATACAACCTGACACCCTGTTAGTCAGGGTGGTGGTAGCAGTCCAGATGAAGTGGTCCTGTTGAAGTGGTGATCCTGTAAAAGGTCTGGTTTTTCACTTGACGGTCCAACAGTACCTCTTGTCCTCTGGAAACCCAGTAAGTACGGCCATTCCTGCTGTTCCAAACCCCAGATTATATCCAGGTGGGAATGCTTGGCTCCTCCCCCCTGGGCGGAGCATCTCACAATGGGCTGATGTAATTCCATGAGTCACGCAACGGGTCATTGATTGCCCCTTAAACAGAGACAGCCCCGGAGGGAGTTATCAGGGATGAGTCACGGTAGGAGATAACGAACACTGCCCCACCTGCTTTAACAGCTTGTGAAGGTGATAATAGAATACATGCTTTTGGTTACATCTTACATTGTAACCTAGGTCGGCGCTGCTCTACAGGGTTTGCACAGCCCTCTCCAGAGAGGGAGCCTGAAGGCAAGATTCAGGCCTTTACAACTCCAGGCCTTTTTCCAGTCCTCAATCTCTTTTTGTGGATGGCTGCTGAAGAACTGCTGAAATCTATCTGTGGTTATGGTCTGCCAGACTGCGCTCCCAAATAAGATCTCACAGATGATGTTGAATTAATTTAACCTATAGGCTTATCTAAATTGGTAATATACATAATTTCTTCTAAAAATTCATAATCCTTTTGCTAAGTGGTCAACACCAAGTACTTGTAAGGAAAATTGAAGAAATCTTCCAAATCCTTGCTAATTAAGTCACAAAATATATGGCTTAATATATCTTTCTAAATGTAATCTATGTCAGATGTTATATAGAAATAAGAACTAAATAGCAGATCTTGAAATGTTATCTGTTTCCTATGTTTTTGATTTTGTCTTGCCTAGTGTTCAACTTTCATGACATATCACAGCAACACTCTTATAGCACGAGAGTATAGAGAAATAAGTAGTGCAAAGCTTTACCTGGAAGTAGCTAAATATGTTTGATTCTCTCAAACTTCATTTTTTTCATGTATTATTATGAAATTATCCGTGTCTTTCGTTAATCTTTATGTTAATATTTAATTATTGTTTTAGCTCTATTAATATAGTATAAAGAAGAAATACTCCATTTTCTCTAATGGAGTAAATTAAAAATCAATTTCCAAGCCATCTCATTTAGAAAAGTAATTTTAAAAGCAATGAGACCATCATTTTGAATTATGTGACAAATCATTTCATGTTTTAGAGCACACAGTAGTCAAGGGTGATTTGTTTAGCAAATTCAACTCAGTTTTCTAATGCAGCTCGCATTTCATTTGTCCTGACGTTACTATCTCCATTTTCATTGTAGCACAGTAAGAAAATACATGAAGACCTGACGTTTCTTACAGGTGTTTTTATTTCTGATTTTTTGTGTTCCCTTCTCCTCTGGTTTAACATCTCGTTTGAACCTGTTGGTTGCCCTCCCAGTACAGTGCCCTCAGTTCAGATTCCTGAAAGCACTGACTTCCAGGCACTCCTCTGTGGGGGTCTTTTTCCATGAAGGACATTTTGCTTCTTTCTCCCCCACAGACTGAGTCACAACATGGGGCAGTGGGGCTCTGACTATGCTACCAAGAGCACCACGCAGCCAAATGTCTCAAGTGCTCTGCAAATATCCACTACCTCTTCCTTTAGAGGTGAAAATATAACATGAAAAATTAAGATCACAGGTATTTTATAAATACGTAAACTAAGGACATGGAGGCTAAATCACTTTACAAGGGCCATACATATACGCAGGGCCAGAAGTAACAACAAAATATATTATGCTTTTGAAAGTCTATAAAATAGACTATCAGGTAGATTTTACTTCTCTCACTACTCAGTAGTCTTCAATAAATCCTTAACTGGCATAACTACAGTGCCCTTCCTGAAAACATAGAAACTTTCCCAGTTTCCAGAAAGAGAAAACTGATTCACCTTTTCTCTCCTTAGCAAAGGGGACAAAGTTTTTCATGCATGGGATCCCTGAGGATCAAACTTAAAAACATCTCTATATTATCAACCCTGTGTTCAGAACAAATCTGGAACAGCCCCATACCAGCCACTGTGAAGAAAATGAACTCTACCCCAGACAAAACCAACACATTATTTTATTAAGCTTGGCTGGTACTGAAATTCAGAGTAGGGCAGCTACATACTTTAAAAGATTTCAGGGCAAACCTGTTGGTTTTAACAAATGTACCTTGGTGGGTCTTTTTTCTTCGGTCTGCTCTTGAGATCGGAAAATGCAGATAGCCCAGCCTCCTTTTGTATACTGCCCTGGTGCAACTGGTAAGCTCTCAGAGATACCAGCAACATTTGAAATGGTTGAGCACCATTTCTTCTAAAGTGTTGGAGCAGACCCCTCCTGTGCTCACCTTTGCTACATGCAGAGCAAGAGATATCTTATGGGTAAGCAGCGACTCAAAGACCCCTTAACAGCTGCTGAGCTGCTCGATCAGTTTGGCTTTGGGAACATAGAGCCAGAGTTGCATCAGAGGTACAAAGAGCCTGTGAGCAGAGTTACATGGCTATAAACTTGGTATGAGAGGAGATTGAGCAAAGCAAATCAGATGCCACAAGCACGATTTGCTTGCTGTTAGAGATGTCTCTGTAACATCACAGGCTATCTCTAAGCTATATTTTCCACTGCCTTGCTGGCTTGCAAAACTTTTAATGGAACAAGTTTTTCTGGCAGAAGAACACTGATTTTTATCTTTAATGAGCAGCCTCTCTATCATTTAGCTTCAGGAAACAGCTTCCTGGTTGTAAACTGCTTGAGACTGCTGACAGCCAGGCAACTTCAAAAGCAGCCAGGAGCTACTTTCTTGCTAACTTTGGGAAGGAATTCAAAAATGCTGAAAGGTGCAGATGATTCTCTTATGGAGCAGGAGGACTCTGCTTCCCAACATGGAGAAATGACAAATTGGGATATCAATGACATCAAACTTCCCCAGGTATGTATCTGTGTCTTAGAAATTTATTTCGTTCTGACCAGTCATCTCCACCACTGATCTTAAATGCTTTCTCAGTCATCTATGCCTCATTGCCTTTATTCTCTTCGTCATCTCAAGGTATGGGGGAGTGTTTTGCTAGAAAATATTGAGAAAATATTGACATTTCCATGCATTTCTCCTTGAATGTATTATTGAGAGAGCTGTTGATGCATGAAAAATAGCAATGCTGCAGAAACATTTTCACTGGTGGATTAGGTGCAGAGAAAGCAGAGGGGAAAAAAGGTGCCTCCTGCTGTGGGCACTAAATTAGAGCTGTCCAGGACTTGCTTTTTGCCCCGGGTAGTGCTTTATGAGAGGGGAGCACAGCACCCACAGTTGTGGGTGCTCAGTCTTGCTGCAGATTGGGCTCCAGCTCCAGGGTTGTCTTCCCACATGGAGGCAAGTCTTTTCACGAGCACCTAGGGAAACCTTGCTTCATGTTCACAGATTTGCTGAGAGGCACAATAGTGATCTTCCCCTCCCTCTGTTCTTTTCTAGTTCTCTTAGCTACAAGTTTCAACCATGCTCTCCACTGAAAGCCCACACACCCTGCACACCAATGTCACCTCCCTGTCCCTCACCTCTGCGTATTTCTGCCAGATTCCTCCTGCTGCAGTCCTTCAGCATCCAGCTCTGCCTTTCACCTCCCAACCCTGCCTTCTTACTGGATCCCAGCCTCTTCCCTACTATGACAGTGCTGTTTGCACAAAGCCTCCATGTTCCAGGATGTCCCCTTCCCTGCCCTTCACCTCAAGGTCACCTTCACCTGCATTTCAGTCTGGAGGCTTCATTGACACCCTTCCCTACACAATCCAGTGGCTACCGGGGGAGCATGGGAGTTTTTCTCTTCTTGGTTGATGTTCTTACTGCTGTCATGGCTCTTGGTCCTGGGATTAGCAATTTAAAGGGAATTTCTACTGAGCTTTCGTATGCCTTACAAGAACTTTTCCCTCAAAACCACCATCAGTTATGATAGATGCTTTACAGCTTACTGCATTTTACTGTATGGACTGTACCCACTGATGTACACTGATGTACTGATGTGATGTGTGTTTGGGCCTTTGGGGTTTTTTCCCAAGTTTTACTTTTCTTGCTCCTTACTGTGTTGTCCTTGAGGTTTAGTGTGTGTTCAGGGGTTTTTTTTTGGTGGTTTTTATTCTTTTTGTTTGGTTGGGTGAGTGCGAACAAGCTCCTGGCCAGGCCTTCCTGATGCTCTGGTGCTCGTGGGGAGCCACAGAGATCTGTGTTTTTCCTGCCTTATCTTCACTGCTCCCTCCTGACCACCAGCATCAGCTGCTGAGGTGCTGGAGTCACCTAGGCTAGAGGACACCCAGCAGAGGTCCAGTTCTGCTCAGCTCCTGGACGAGCTCTTCTCTTCCCCAGCCTAAAAGGTGGCTTGCTTTTTTCTTTCCGCAGCATATAAGCCAGACAGACTGGTTTCAAGAATGGCCAGATTCCTATGTAAAACATATCTATAGCTCAGAGGATAAAAACGCTCAGAGGCACCACAGCAGCTGGGCAATGAGAAACACCAACAACCACAACTCTCGCATCTTAAAAAAGTCCTGCCTTGGGGTGGTGGTTTGTGGTAATGACTGCTCGACCTTGGATGGGAGGAAGATCTACTTAAGACCAGCCATATGTGATAAAGCCAGGCAAAAACAGCAGCGTGAGTACGAACATGGTAGTTCATTATATGGCAGTTCATAAGTGAACACAACAGAGAAGAAATCAAAGTATAGGATACCCTTTGGATTACCCAGCCTTCCTTGTGCCCTTCCTTATATTCCAAAGCAGCTCTCGATTTGCAACAATGCATATCACACTTCTTACTCTTGGGGCACAGTCATCTGCTTGTCTATTTTCTTTTTTTTCCCTAATAATTTTTTAATCTCTATTTCTGCTGGTTTCGGATGGGTTCCCAGCCTTCTCAGGCCCATGAGTGAGGGTACTGAGAAAGCTGTGCAATGCAGGCAGCTTCCTGCCCTGCTGTTCCTGCACACCTGAGTGTTGGCTTCTTTATTGCACTGGCCCAAGAGTAACTCAGGAGGCAAGTCCTGCAGGGAAGAAGTTGCTCATAAACTGTGATGAGTGGAAAATAGGCCTCACAGTCCCGTCACTGGAGCAAGACAATGCAAATAGAGAACATGAGCTGCACGCATATTTTTAACAAGACCATTCTAAACAATTGTGATTGCTCAGTAGAGCTAGCACATACTGATTTCTGGATCTGATGTACATTCTGGCTAAAGAAAGCTATTACTCAGGCGCTCACTGAGGCCAGAATAATGTTCTCTAGAAAAGTCAAGACGAGTACACATATGGCACTCCAAACACTAACAAGAGAAAAGCTAAAACTGATCATGATAATAAATGATAAAATTGTAATATTGTTATATAAAAAATTTTTGAAAGTTATATTTAATAATGGACAGAATAAATGCAATGATTAGTTCGTTTATATTGAATTTGCCTATGTTTGGAAGCTTTTTGCATAGTTTCTCTCAGTGTAATTTCTGAGCACCAAACCAGAAGTGGCAATCTGCCATCAATGAACCATTGTATCACATGGGATTCATCTAGTCAGTGTTGCATAGAAAATGTTTCCCTCTACCTTTGCTCCAGGAAAATGCTGTCCAAACTGCAATGGACCGCTGCGACTCCTTTCCTGCCGAGGCCACGGTGGTTACCCGGTTACCAACTTCTGGAGGCATGAAGGCCAGTTCATATTTTTCCAGGTTGGTATAAAATTACCTAACATTATTCAAGTTAATTTTAAAGACTGGTATTTTAAGTTTTATTCAGCAATTTTTTTTTGTTCCAACAAATAGGGGTTATTGAATATGACAAGGTCAAATGACTGAAAGGAGAAAAATTTTCACAAGGTCCTAGCAACCTGATCTAACTCTGAAGTTAGTCCTACCTCAGCAGGAGATTGAGCTAGAAGGCCCTTCCAGCCTAAATTAGTCTATGCTACTATGATTTTACAGCATAGTATATTTTTTATTTAGGCTTCTGTGAAAACCTGTTGATTTTGAAGTGTTTTGCCTCAGGTACATAGGAACCAACAAATCCTCAGAAGTCAGAAATACCATGTTATCTCTTCTCCAAGGCACCACACATAATCATGAGGCAATCTTGGAGCAGAAGATGGTTGTACCCAAGGGACTGTCTATGGAAAATGCCATCTGCGTATTATATGTAACTTATATCTGGAACACAGTGTATGCAAGTGTTTAAATAATGGGCACTATTTCTGGAAGCTGTAGTCCTAATTTAGTAACATAACCACTTTCTTGCTTTCCAGTCTTTCACTTACGTGCAGGCTAAATAAAATTAATTCTCTGTGGAAGCTAATGGAAATTAATGGTCTGATAAACATGTCTAAACTGTGAGAGGAATGAAAGTGACTGCAGGGACACTGTGGCCAAACTGCAGAAGACCTCATAGCTTCAGCTGGGGGTCTATTGTGGGGACCATCTTCTTCAAATAAATGTGGTGCACTGATTTTATCATTTCAGAGAGTGCCTACCCCATCCCTCTTCATCTGGGATATGTTCATTATTTGAACTCACAGTAACTGAATCCTATTAAATACAAAGCATTAAATTAGGCCATAATGTGTGGTTTTGGCCTGTGCTATAAATTCTGCTCCCTTAAGATTATTAACAAGGTTGCCTCTACCTTTAACATATCATAATTCTTTCTAAAGTCCAAAGGAGCTCATGACCACCCACGTCCAGAAACAAAACTAGAAGCAGAAGCAAGAAGATCAATTCAAAAAGCAAAGACAGCTTTTTCTCCAACTTCTCTAAGATTAAAAAGAATCCAGGAGATTGAGGTAACTCTCGGTATTGGTCAATGAAATTTTGGTCAAACGATATGTGGTTCAAGGCATAGTGGAAGCTATCAGGGCTTTGGGTCTGGGTGGGAGCAGGCTTTACATCTCCACATTCTGCATGCCCATGATCAGGCCAAGAAGGACCAGGGCTGTCCTGAGCATCCTGCTCTCCTTAGCGCTGTCATCCAGTGCCAGCACCCCCTCTCCAGAGTAAATTTGTGCCTGGTGACAGCAGGAGATTACATCTACACTGGTAAACAAAGCAGGGCTGCAGGGCAGGCTAAGTTTCATCGCCATGCACGTGGAACTTCCTGTGCATCAGTTTCTGCCCATTGCCTCTTGTCCTGTTTCTTGGCACCACCAAGAAAAGCAAAGGCATCCTCCACCTCTGCTTGTTCCCCTTGAGTTTCACCAAGGTTAAGAAGGGGAAGGTGCATCACCTATACCTGGTTTGCCCTCTTTGCTCCCCGAGTGTCCAGTAGGGCTCTGAAGGCAGAAGAGTGCTTTAAAGGACTTAGTGAAGCATTGATGTTAAAACATCAGCTCTGATGGGTGTGGAAACACTGGTGAAAGCATCTCCAGAGATCCCTGGGACTGCTGCATGCCTGATGGAGGGAATCAGGCTGTGGTGAGGCTGTCTCCAGTGACCTTCCTTGCAAAGACTGTTACACTCAATTGTCATCACCAGTATTCACATGCACTTTGTCTTTTGCTATGTTAGAGGTGGTGCATATCCCCAGCCTGGTGTTAGGGATAGTAATCCACACCCCTTCAGCCACAGACAGAAGGGGTAATTGGTCTGGTGGGGACAGGTTTCTTAAAAGGATGACATGGAGAAGCAAGGGGATCTGGGAACCCAAGAAGTAGATGAAAACTACACACAGGAAGTTAAACCCATTTGAATAGAACGTGAATTTAGAAGCTGCAGCTATTTCTACTGGAAATACTCAGGAGGACACTAAAAACCAGAACCTCTTGACACAAGTGCCTGGGAACAAAAGCATAAGAAAAAACAGCTGAGCTGTCTAAATATCTAACAAATACAGTAACAATGCTTTCCCTATCACTGTTTTAGTTCCGTCTCCATGAACACTGAAAAAGTTTTCACCTAGCAAATATTACTGAGCCACTGGCTTTCCTTCTTTTGTAACTGAGCCTACAGGTCAGCCTACTTGCTTAGGTCAAGTTCCCTGTGGACATGCCTTCATCTTTCCCTTCCTAAAACATCTTCCTGAGGCTTTCACTTTCAATTGTGTGGGAGTAGAAACAGACTAAAAATGTCACAAATGTCTAATAGTAGAGCCTGCTCTTTGGCTGTTCTTACTCTGTACAGTCAGACTTAGACCATTTACCCACAGCTGGCTTTGCAGTTCATGGCTCTCCAGCAGGTTTTCCGTGGGAATAACCTATCATTTTGTGTTTTGCCAAACTGGCTATGATACAACTAACTCAGGAGTCTGGTCTGTCACACAGAACCTGTGTCACTCAATCTGCAAAAATATATTCTGAAAAGATTCAGTTTTAATGTGCTCACAAGAGATGAGGGAGGAGAGCTTTAGAAAAAGGTATGAGCCCAAAATAGAGCGAGTGATATATAGGATGTTCTGTCTGTAGCATCAGCGGGTCTGTAGCTGAAGGTGGGCTAGGTCCTACACCAGATTGTTGGAATTTTTTCTCATAGTGAGTGGAGAACAGCTGAAAGGAGGTTTGCTGCTCCAGCAGTCTGCAAAATCACTATAATTAAATTGATGAAAACGCAGAATTATAAAGAAGAGAGACCTGCACGTACTCATCAGAAATGAGTATTCTGAAAGGAATTAAAGTTTCCATAATTATAATCCAATAATTGGGCCAATTAAAGAAGTTGTGAAATATCCAGAACAAAAGACCCAGAAGAATAATTCTTGTGTGCTGATCCCTCCCTGAATGAAATTTCTGTGTGGGGGGTAAAAAAATGTAAAGATAGGAAAAATTTATTAGGCAGAAATAGACTCTAGAAAAGCTGAAGCAGAATATTACTGTAGTGAAAAGATCACTTCAAAACAACCAGTACAAAAAAAATCATACTTACCTTTTCCAAACTCCATAGGAAAAAAAATAAATTCTGTGGTGTCAAATGTATTAGCATAATTTCATTTTTAGGTCCTCCTTCAGTATATGCTGGCAGTGGACCCCAAGGACTGTGAATGCAAGGTCTAAACAACTCTTTCAGTGCAAAACAGGCTTTGGGCAAAAACTGGTGAAACAAATGCAGAGCCATGAGCTGGGAGCCTTGTTTAGTTTGCCCCTACGGCCCATGGGCACCCCCCCTGTGGTGGGGGAGGCTCTGCTATGCCATCTGCTTTGTTACCTGTGTTCATAGAACCACAGAATGGTCAAGGTTGGAAGAGGCCTCTAAGATCATCAAATCCAACCATCGCATTAATTGAGTGCCTTTGTAAGCATCTCACAGAGGAGAGGTGCTACGCCACACCTTGTTTTACTAACCCATGCCTTGCTTTCCCAAGTCTCTGACAGGTGCAATGCCAACACAGGAGGCTTTGCCTTTGCTTCTTTCCAAGCCGGATGCTCACACGTCACCTGCTAATTTGGGGGGACATTTAAGCAAAAGCTCCCAGGAGCCAATGCTGAGCAGCAGCTCTGGGCGTCTGCCATACGCAAGGACAGCTGGGGAGGCCGGGGCCTGCGGAGAGGCACCAGCCTGGAGCCGAAGCCTGTCCCTCGGGAGCAGCCGCGGAGCCGAGAGGCTGTGCAGTGTCCCCGCTGTGCCCTGCACAGCCCCTTCCCCCCAGCAGTGCGCCCACCTCAGCACCCAGCACATCCTGCCCATAACAAAGGGTGGCCACGACCCCTTCAGGTCTAACGCGGGCCCTTTGGGAGACGGATCCCGCGGGGAGAAATCCCCCCTGGCCTACAGCGGCAGCTGCCTCTCTCTGCCGCCCTACCCCGCGCCTCAGGGCGGCCCCGGCCCCATGGCGGGCGCGGCACAGCCTCACCGACAGCTCTCGGCGCCTCCACGGGGAAGCGAAGGAGATGGAGGCGGGGGAGGGCACCAAGTGTGTCTCAGCTACTGCAACAACGACATGTTTTTTAACCTGTACCCATTACGGTGACCGGGTTCAAACGTCCCTGCTCGCCCCTCCTCTGGCAGTGGGTCCAGTTCTCCATCCCTGTGGCAACACGGATGTGAAAGTGCTACCACAGGAGGTCTCGCTTTAGCTCCTCTTGCAGGCCCCAGGAGGGGCTTTCATACCTGACGGCTTGTCTTTGTTCCTTTTTATTTAACAGTCATATTGCCCCCCACTGTTTCATGGAACTAATAAAAGGTATCAGCTCCTCTTACAGACTGCCTCACTGCCGTCCTGGTTTGGTAGCATTTCAACCCTCCTCGATACACAGCTTGTTCAAGCCTGTGGGACTGTGGAAGGTGTAGATGGATGACTTCAAGGACCACAACTCTCATGTGCAACCTTCATCACTCTTCCAGCTTCTTCAGGCAGTCCCTCTTCAGACCTAAGTCCCCCCACCGCACCAGCCTTGCACACGTGTTGTATAGAGCTGCATGCAGAACTTCACATGGGATCTCATGAGAACAGAGTAGATGAGGAGAATCCTCCTCTTCCACCTGTGGCCACATTTCTTTTGATGCAGCCCAGGATACGGTTGGCCTTTTGAGCTGCATATGCACACTGCCAGATCGTGTCCAATACACCAATTGCCCTAAGTCCTTGTCTGCATGGCTGGACACAGTTTCATACATGTATATATTCAAGGTGCCTTGCTGCTTTTTCCAGCCACTTTTTATTTCTTTCCTTGCAGACTGTAAAGAAAACGTCAGCATCCATTCCATACATCACCCCCTTTGCTGACCACTACCATAAGCTGTATTTCAGCAGGACCCATCAGTTCTCTACATTTCTTTAAAAAACTAGGGTGCCAAATAGGAATTTTCTTGCCTGAACTTAGTGGCTCAGACACCTTTGGCAAAGATTCCTTTACCTTTTCCCATAACTGACATCTGCATGACTTTGCTGCATCACTGGCCTCTGCTGCTCTCTACCTGGGTTTCAGGGGCCACCAACCTCCCCTGCAGAGGCAGGCACTGACACATAGCCCTGCTGCCACCTCTGCAGGGAAGAGCTGAGGGATGTCAGGTACGGAGCCACATGTAAGGGATGGTTTCTTTAACCACCAAAGGTAGAGAACCTCAGCTCCAGCGGCTGCCCAGATGTTGGTTGTAACTAACCATGCCCTGCCTTGCCTGGGGAGCAAGTCATGCACCAGAGATCTGAGAAGAAATAAACCTTTCAGTGGGATGAGTCTGGGAGGACAGTATTACGAAACAAGTGGCAATAAAAACTTCATAGTACCTCAGAATGGGATGTATCTTGTGTTCATCAAATAGATTCAGTCTTATGCTTTTTTTCTTTTTCCTTTTTTTTTTTTTTGTGCTAGTTTTTATCTTTTTAGATTCTCTCTCTTTTTTTTTTTAAGACTTTGGAATATATTAGTTGCTAGGGAAACCACTCTCCTGGTGAAGGGTGTAGTTCAGAGATATTTACAAGACAAGAGTGAATTGTATTTATAGAGTGTTTCAAAATGTTTATTGGAATTTGTGAAATGGGATGCACAGTGATTTGTTTTAAGTGGAAAAAAATCCAAATGTAGATCACAAAATAGCAGTGTACTATTGTACACGAAAGTCAAGTCACCAAACTATTTTTAAGTCAGTGAGTTACTCCCACACTAATTCCAAACTCGGCATGTTTTATGATGATTTTTTCAGATCATTAACTCAAAGAAGGAAACTTTGATCAACATTTGTAACAACCTCCACCTCTAAAACAGGAAAACAGAAATTAATAGGAGCCATGAGCACTTGTGCTGCAGGAGGTGATCTGCAGGATTAGGGACAGGCAGGGCCCCAGGGCTGGTGTCCCATAGCTGGGATTCCTCTGCAGCTGCCAAACCGGCCACACCGGTGAGGGACCGCACAGGGCATGGCCCTGCCACTGCCATCTGGCTCTGTGTCACATTGTCTCTCCTCTGGATTCCTTGCTTCTCCACTGCAATGCTGCCAGCATCACCTCTCAGCAGTAGCACCATACAGATGTGTGGCTGGGAGGCTCCTTGATAATTGTTCCCACACCAAAGTTCTCTCAGTTCCCTTTAGACTCCCCAACCACTTCCTCTGTTTTTAGAAACTTCCAGCAAAGGGGATTTGATAACCAGTCCTGTTCCATGGTTTCTCTGTTCCAATCCAAGCTGTTCGCATTTTTTCACTCATATGATTTTCTTTCCTGCAAATCAACCATTTCTTCAAGTATTTTTAGATGGGTAGCATGCAGTTACTGTTTCACAGGCTTCCTAAGGGACTATTACAACCAAACCTCCCTAAAAGATAGTTACTACCAACGTTTCTCCCTGCCTGAGAAGGAAGTACCATTTTGTTGGCTTGCCTTTGATTCTGAATCAAAAGGTTTCCAAAATGAAACCCATTCCTGTGATCTCAGCTCTCCTCAGTAGCTCCCTGCCATAGAAGAGCCATGCCTTCTTGCAACTTCCATGCTTGTAATCCTGCACAAGCAGGACTGTGCCACAGTTTGGGGGGGCCCCCAGCCCCTGTTCATGCAGCGTTCATCACACCCAGCATGTTTCTGAGAGAAACGCGTTCCAGGCTCAAGGAGGGCAGGTTATTCATTTTTAAAATGGAGGAAACTAAACTTTTATGATTTTTCTAAGGTTAAACACAGAAAGACTTTCCAGATTTATAACCTGCCAGGGTAATTTTGACCTTTCCAAGCTCTTGTAGTGACTTCTGTGCTGGCAGCACCCCCCTTCTCTTTAGGTACGTTCAGCATGGTGGGTCAATATAGCACCAAGTTTGTCTCTGTTTTGCTTGACATACAAAAATACCAATCCCGTCTCTGACCTTCACAAAAATTAATTTTTCAATGTGTTTGGGATATGTGAAAAGAAACATATATGTATCACTGCTTTATGCCTCTTTTAACCAGCTCTAAGATATTGTGCCCAACCGGGCAGTGATAAGAATAGTAGAATCATAGAACGGTTTGTGTTGGAAGGGACCTTAAAGATCATTTAGCTCCAAATACCACTGCTATGGGCTGGGACACCTTCCACAACAGCAGATTACTTAGAGCCCCATCCAGGCCTCCTCTAGGTACTGGAAGGTGCTATAAGGTCATCCCAGAGCTTCCTCTACTCCAGGCTGAACAGCCCCCACTCTCTCAGCTTGTCTTCATAGAAGAGGGTTTCCAGCCCTGTGATCAACTTAGTGGCCTCCTCTGGACTCATTCCAACAGGTCCATCTTTCTTGTGCTGGGGGTCCCAGACCTGGATGCAACACTCCACTCTAGGTGTGGTCTCACGAGAGCAGAGTAGAGAGGGACAACAGAGGTGAAAGAGCACCGGATGCATGATCCTCTGCATTTTTAAGAAAATTTAATGAACGCTCAGGTTATTCAGATTAGCTGCAGGAAGAAACACCAATTGATCTGTGAGGATCTGCCCACAGGTAACCCTGCAACCTTGTTGTCTTGTGCAGAAAATGGGTTTCTGCAAGGCACAGCTGCAGCAAAGCATTAGAAAGCCAGTAGAGATGCGAGGAGGTCAGGATGTGAATGATTACACAGGGAAAATGGTTTGTTCTGGCTTATTGCTGTTTCTGATGGCTGTAGCTGCTGCCAAAGTTAACACAAATCCCCATATGTGGCATGGATGATCTACACTGCTTTTATGAAGTCTTAGCTCTGAAAGCACTGGCCTCAGTATTTAAGGGCTAATTCCTTGGGAGCATCCCCTATGCTTGCTCTCAAGCAAGTACTTTTATATAAAAGGGCTCTTTTGAGGCCATTAGAGAACTACAGCAATGTTCCTCAGAATCCTACGTTAGCCAGGCTGTATCTTACAGAAACACAGCTTTTATGTTTGGGGGTTTTGACTCATTTAAAGGTGAAATATAGACATATCATGATAAGGAATGCATAAATAGTACAAGGCAGCAACTGGACACCTCCATTTATTAGTGTATTTATCCTGAGAATACCAGTTTGAGAAAGAGAAATGATTTTGTGTCAGTCACACCAAAGGGGAAATGAGAAAGCAGAACAGGGATTTGACCCACATCTCTCCAGCCCTGGGAAAATACACTGTGTTTCTTCCGGCCTTCCTCTCCCCAGGGCCTCTGCTTGTGCATGTGAAAAGAATTGCAGGTCAGACTGAGCAAAGATAGGTATTTTCCTTTTCAACCCCTTATACAAAACTCCTGTCCCTGAGGAGATTGGCAAGGCTATGGACCATTTTCTAAATATGGTCCTAAATGTATTCTCTGTATTTTTAAATGAAACAAGATTGTCAAACTTCTGGTGGTAGAAAGGGCTCCAGCTGAGGAAGCTTTAGGACATACACCTCGATTCATTGTAGAGAGCTTTTCCTTCCTTGTGGCCTTTGGGATATTTAGTAATCTGTTTGTCTGGTACTCCTGGCAATTTTGCTCTGCTTTCCCTCAGGGTAGTAATTTGGGGCTTTTTAATAATTATGGTCAAGTAGTCAGTGTTTTACTTCATTGCAGACAATATGTAGAAGTGGCCCCTGTGGTGGATCTCAGCAGGGATATAGCCAGGAAGAGGCACTGTACTGAATCAGGGTCAGCCAGCATAGATTGCACGAGTCAGGTTCAACTGCTTTGGGTATTTAGATGTGTAATTTCAATATGCTATTCATGCTCTGCTTTGATTACTAATTGCATCTATTTTTACTCTGACACTGGCAGACTTCCTTAATTTTTCTTTTTAAATGAACTGCATCATTTTCCCATCCTCCTCTGCCTCTCCTGGTTCCTCATGCCATGTAAAGCCTCTTCCTCCCTGAGCTGCAAGCACTAAGGGGTTTTTGTCTTTGACAAGGTGAACTTCCCCAACACTGTTAATCTCCTGAAGGAAGGAGGACTCACCATCAATGTGGGGAAACAGGTTAGGGAACACTTAAACAAACCTGACATACCTAAGTCCGTGGGCCCTGATGGGATGCACCCATGAGCACAGAGGAAGCTGGCAGGTGTTATTGTGAGGTCACTCTCAATAATCTTTGAAAAGTCATGGTGATTGGGAGAGTCTGAAGACTGGAAGAAAGCAATGTAACTTTTGTCTTCAAGGAGAACAAGAAGGAAGATCTGGCAAACTACACACTGCCCAGCTACACCTTGAAATGTGCAAAGGTAATGGAAAAAATCCTCTTAATAACACTTTACAAACACATGGAAGACTAAAAAGTGATTAAGGCCAGTCAGCATGGATTTATGAAAGGGAAATTGTGCTTAACCAACCTCAGAGCAGTCTACAATGAGAGGACTGGCTTGGTGGATGAGGGGGAAGCAGTGGGTATTTTTTATGTTGATGTTAGCCTAGCTTTCAACACAGTCTTCCAAAACATCCTCAGAGACAAGCTGATGAAGTATGGGATTGTTAAGTGGACAGTGAGGTGGACTGAAACCTCTGCTCTTTTGTGATTCTGGTAACACTTAGGATCAGCCATAGCTCTCCTCATGCCAGGGAGCTGCAGTCTCCAGATGTTTCTGTTTGAATTAGACATGTGCAGTGCAGGATATCTGGAAAGTCATCTGAAATCTGGTATACAAGAGACACCCTGGGGCAGCAGGACACAGCCTTTGTGGCCCTGAAGACAGCAGCATTAGCATGTTTGCTCTCCTTGTTGAGTTATTTGATTTCTGTGAGCAATGTGAGATGATCTCCTGTACAGCACAGATAGTCTCTTAGGAGACAGGGCAAGCCAGGAGGGTCTTTGGCCAGCTTTTCACTCTGAGCTCATTTCTGCTGTTTCCAGTTAGTAAGTGAGGAAGCAGAACTGTCTTGGAGGGCATGTTTCAGGCAAGTGTTTTTTATTTCTCAAAATCAGTTGTGTCAAGATTTAAACTTCACATCATTTGGCAATTGTATCATCAGTGATGTGGCTTAAGTATTCTGTTTCCAAGGGTTGCCCAATCTATTTGTTCTTCTGAAGACAGACAGTCATAAATAAAACAAACCACAGCACGAGTGGCCTCTTTGCTCAGTGCTTTCTGGCCCTGGTGGAAACGGTTAAGCAAAGGTCAAAGCCACATGGCAACTGGGCATCCAGCTCCTTTTTGCTTCTAGAGGAGACAGCAATTGCCTGTGGCAGGATCAGGTCCCTCACTCCTTCACCCCGAGCAGAACGTCCTTACCAGGACACGGCATGGACCAGTTGGTGGGGCCTTCTCCTGCCCCAAACACCAGGTGGGGAGTGGAGGCACAAGGACATCCTGCCGACTTCGTGTCTGCAGCCTCTCCCCTGGCACCTGCAGGTGGCAAGGTGAGATGGTGGCAGCCTTATGCTGGACTCTGGCACCTACAGCAATGTAATGACTGCCACATGAACAGCTGTGACCAACCTAATGTCTGTGGATACTATAAACATTGGGTGTGATGAAAAGCTGTTTGCCAAACATCCAAATTTCCTCTGCTCAAGTCACAGCAAGGATGGGAGGTAACAACCATGATCTTCAGTGCAGACAGCAGTGGCTGTGGGCAGCGCAGGATCCCTGGAGGCAGGGCCCTCCAAGCTGACAGCAAAAGCAGCAGTACATTTCAGGGCAGAGAAGGGCTAGTTCGTGTTCATTGCCTCTAGACTTCCCTGATTCCCCACAAAGAGGAGTGGGATTCCCTGCCTGAGAGGCTGGAGACTGTAGGACAAGGTGGTACACATGGCGTGACTGGAGACTCACTGACTCCTGCACTTGAAGGAAAGTCCAGGGGCAGGAGGAGAGCAGGAGAAAAAAGAATGAACATCTGGTCTTGGGATGGGTGAATATAGGATGAACAAACAGACCTTGGCCAAAGTGAGTTTAAATAAAAAGTAAATGGATGGTGTCTTGCCAGTTTACTCCACTGAAGTCAATGATACATATTGGTCTCTGTATGCACAGGAGAAAACTTTAGGTCACACTGTAATCCTGCCCTGACCTTCCTGCATTTTAATGCACTTAATCACCCCACCAAGAAGGACTGAACTTCCCAGCAGCCCCAGTTACCTGCCAAGAGCCACCCCTGGAGAAATGAAAACCAAAAACTGTTCCTCTTTGCACAGATGGGTTAGTGCTTGGTGCTCCAAGGCAGTGAGCCTCAGCCAGCAGAGCAGGTATGGCGGTTCCCTGCTGATGGGGCATTCGTGGCAGGGTGCAGGATTACCTGCACAGACCACCATCATGCCACCAGCATTATGGAGAGTGAGAGATCAAAGCAGTGAAACACACAAAGCTCACCTGAAGAGCATCACCCAGCAGGTTACTGCCTGCTGGTAACCTGCTCTCCTCTCTTCCTCTTGCTCAACACACAACACACCACTGGCAATGGGCAGAGGGCACAGTTCAAGCAAGGTATGCTCTGGGGTTTTATTTTTTTGTAGCTCAATAGTTAATAATAGTTGTGTAGATAATTTAACAGGGGTTCTGGTGTTACTTGACTTGCTCTAACTTAACTGAAGCACTTAACAAGGCACTCACTGAGTACTTCATTGCAACAATACTAAAACTCTTGTCATGCACCAGCCTCCTCTTGTGAACTTCCAGAAAATGCTCCTTCAAAGATATTGAATTATTTACAGCTTAACCCTGCTCCCTCCCCGTGCCTTGTGGAGCCCTTCCTTGGGGACCAGAGGAGTTTGCCTCACTTGTTAAATTCACTGTTAACATTCACTGTTAACGCCTTTATGCACAGCAGTACTGATGAATGTAAGGAAAAAAGGTTCGTCTTCAGTCAGCTGAAACTATTCTTCATAGCCATGATTTGCACAAGGAGACCACTCACAAACATGTCTGTGTCCTTCCCGCAGCACAGCAGTGAGTCCTAGCGCCCACAGTGCCGGCTCCCAGCCCTGGCAGCAGGAGGAGAGTGCTGCTCCATGGCACGCAGCAGCCGGGCTGGGGTGGCCTCAGCAGTTTGGTGAGGTTGCAGACTCTCCACACAGCAGATCTTGCCTGACCCCATGATAAAGGTCTGATTTGCTCTTTCCTGTAAAACTAATGCTTTCTCAGAAGGGTCTTTCTAGGTGCCCGCCAAGGGATTGTTTCAGTATTTTTAAAAAGTTGGTCTCTTGAAAGCCCTATTCCAGTAAGAGAAGAAAACCTCATTATTCAGCAAGAAGCTTAAAGTTTTTCTAAGCAGATCCTTTTAACCTTGTCAGTGGGTTTTTCTTGGCCACCCACACCCCCTCAAACAATATATGGCTACTCTTCTCCATGCCTGATCACTCCTTCATACTGGAAACCTGGTGTCCTGAACTCCAGACAGCCTCCTCCCTCCCTCCTGTCATTGCACAAAGTGGATTTATGGTTTTCCACACTTATTCTTGAAGTTTAATTTCACTTTAAAAAGCTCATTCAAAATTTTACCTACTTGATTAAAATCTTGGTCTTACATGGCAGAAATTGTGAAGCTGGGCTTGGCTTCCTCTGCCAAGCTCTCCCATGTGAGTTCTTTGGGTTCTAGTAATGGAACAGTATTAAAGTGCTATAAAGATCATTTGTGATTATATAAATAAAACATGAAAAAAGATGTTCTATAGCAGGCTTTCTTTCCATGGAGATACTAGAACTGTGTCTCTTTCCCCCCATTGCCTACTTTCATCATTGGAACTTGGTGCAACTGAAGCTTTGGTCCATCTGTCA
This sequence comes from Pachycephala philippinensis, assembly GCA_013397055.1. Taxonomy (NCBI): domain Eukaryota; kingdom Metazoa; phylum Chordata; class Aves; order Passeriformes; genus Pachycephala; species Pachycephala philippinensis. The sequence continues at coordinate 27,335 of VWZT01001895.1, read as the reverse complement.
AATTTATTTCAAAATTGGTCAGCAAGTTTGAAAGCTTTTGGTGGAATCTGTCAGGCTTGACAAGATCACTGCTTAACATTCATTTTGTTAGAGAACTGGATAAAAGGCTCTACGGAGGCATCTGGACAGACTGAATTGATGGGCCAAGGCCAGCTCTCTGAGGTTCAACAAGGCCAAGTGCTGGCTCCTGCACTGGAGTCACAACAACCCCATGCAGAGCTACAGGCTGGGGGCAGAGGGGCTTGTTCTGTTACATCTTTTGGAAAACCTTAACTTAGGCTTACTGTAAACCCGGGGTAACCTTTTCTCTGTTCAGGTGCCGTAAGTTTAAACCTGGTTTAGGTTACAGTTTTTGTATAGCAAACCATCTTCAAGGCCTGGTGAGAAGCTGAACTGCAATTTTAGGACAAGATGATCAGGAATGCTGCTGTGCTGAAGCTCAGTGGTCACCAGTTGATCAACAGTGCAACCCATTGTTATTTTCTTAAATTCCTGTGAAAATCAGTAATGACATGCTGACAATACACTGTATGATTATGGTCTCATAAAAGACTCTAATTTGAGTCCTTCGAGAAGAAAGAAGAAAAACTTGATTCACTATGTTCCACACACCCAGACAAATATTCATCTCATCATCAGATTACTTTTCAGGGCAGTTTTTCAGGTTCTACAGGCTTTGGTGGGTTTTTATGTGAAATGATTAAAAAGGCACACTTTTTTAAGAGGGAGCAGATTTCAAACAAAATTGTTGGCAACTGTGTTAGCCCCCCCACAATCTTCCCCCTCTATTACCACTGGGAAATGTGGCTGACTTTAATATCCGTAAGTTTATTTTTCTCAGACTTGCCAGATCACCATCTGTCTAGACACTGTCAATTACTAATATGTGTACTCAGGGCAAGTGTAAGGGTACTCAGTATTTTCTTTTTCAATATTTTCTTTCTCAATATTTTCATGATTAAATTTACAGGGAGAACAGATCCAACCCACTATATTCATGTTTGTCATTTAAGGCAGATGTCAAATTATCCAAAACAAATTGAAGACCTTTGCACTGATTCAAAGTACAGAAGTTGTGATAAGTACCCTGAACCTCAAAGGTTTTCTTGAAGGTTGTATAACAAGAACAATCTTTTCTTTGGTCCCCCCCCAAAAATCAGTAAGGCCACACCCACTGGGATAAATCAGCTAGTAAAAAACCCCTGATATATATACTCTTAATGAAAACTGGTTGTAGCTGATTATTACTTTCATACACATTTATCAAATTTCCTTTTTATGGAGAGATTTGTGTCTTTTACTCTACATCAAGCCACTGAATCCTACTCCCCAACCCTGAGGTGCCTGGTCCTCAAGTTGTCTTGAAAGCAAAAGTCAGCTGTTTGTGTGAACACTGTTCGAGTCAGGAGGCAATGGAAAATGGGTTCTAAGAAAAAAGGAGAAAAGGGACCAATATTTTGTAGGTTTTTTTCCTTGAAATAGGCAACTGAGAGCTAATAAAACTTAATGCCCCTATAAAATAACCTTAACTGGCCATCCCAGGTTAATAAACTCTGAAGTGTGAAGTACTAGACCTAAAACAAATTTCTTATCTGCATAGATAGAAAGGAGCTGCCTGAACTCTCCTTGCAGTAAGAAACCCCTACAGTATCCTCTTAAAAATATGAGAAGGGATTGCTCCTTTTTGCTCCCCAAAGACAGCAGGTGATGCAACATCAAACTCTGGTGGAGATACACACCTGCAGCTCATGGGTTCACCTCTCTGCTCTCACTGAGGCACCCCATTCACATCCAAATTAACCAGTTTTACAGGGGTCCTGGGGAGGTATTTGTTATGCCTTATTAAAGCTGTTCTATAATAGATTACTTGCACATACTGCAGGGCAGGATGTCCAAAACCCTCAAAAGCACGTCTGCTTGGCCCTGGCTGGGGCCACCAACCTCGGCCCAGCAAACAGACTGAACAGAAATGTTCAGAGCAGGGCAGGGACTGAAATGATGAGCCCTGCTTTGGGAACACACATTCTCCAAGTGGCAGTGGTTAAACACACTTCTTTTCAGTGAATCCATCCATCATATAGGGATGTTCCCACTTTTCATATTGGCTGCCTCAGATTCCATTTGGAAGCCATGATTCTGTGATTCAGATAATAAAAATCCCTTCTAAGAACTGGCCTTTCTGTTTATTCCCATTTAGTTGTGTTATCGTGAATGTCTTCCTAGAGCAGAAACCTCAGGAGATGAATGCTTGCCAGGCCAAATGTAATGTGTAACGATTGCTTGGTCAATTTCCTCTATTTTTCCTGGAATGTGCTCAAACTTCAAATAAGTTGTAGGGGAAAATAAATATACTTAGTTTATGAATTACAAAGGAAAGCTTCACACTGTAGCAAGCCACCTTACGGCACAACAGCAACAGTGTGCACTGCCCCGGAAAACACAGGAAGCTGCATCCCAAAGCTCTGGTTTAGTACTAAGCTGCAACACATGCAGGGGCAGCACTACGTCAGGAATAAAATAAAATGTAAAAAAAAACCAAACCAAACCAAAC
>VWZT01001895.1:11539-24774 GCA_013397055.1 Pachycephala philippinensis | reverse complement strand
AAAAAAAAAAAAAAAAAGTTTGCTAACAAAACCAGGCAGAACTTTTTGTTTTAGCAACTTCAGCAATCTCTTACCCTCATGGAAGTAGAATTGATTAAAAGAAATTTACTTAGTGTGTAAATTCAGTATGGAAACTTTGGGGTCATGGTGCTTCTATGTAAAGGGAAATTAATTACTTCAGAAATAAAATGTGTGGAAAAAAATGTCTACTCATCTTGGCCTTTTGAATAAAGTATTTCGTTTGGCAGGATTTAATAGTCTTAGTTTCCTTACCTCTGCATCATATCCAGCTGTTTCTCATAGAGCATTCTGAGGCTAAATTAATAAATGTCCTACAAGTATCTTCAAAAGATGTCAAAAAACTTGCAGTTGCCAAGGAAGGATGCCAATCCCAAAAGACGCAGGAATGTTGTCTTCAGAAGCAGTCATGCTCCATAATTTTTTTCTATTCACACTCTGAATATGTGTTGCACAAAGTTTATGTATATCTGTATCTATACTGTATATCTATATGTATATCTTACCTATACTGTAAAGTTAACACCTGTCTATTACTGCCCTGAATGATAGGTACAGACCAGCACGGTGCACCTTTCAAATGGGCCACCCTACCAGAGCTGAAACAGTTTTAGCTAAGAGAGAATGCCACTTTTATACATCCTCGGAAGTTCCATTCAATAGAACAGTCTTGTCTCTCTTCCCAATCCTTTGTTTCCACCAATATTATATAGGACTTCTGGCTCTAACAGTTATTTTAAGGACTCAGGAACTAGACTCTGGACAGGCCAGAGGCAAGGCAAACCACTAACTGTTCCTTTTAAGCAAACAATTATGCAAGTCATTTTAATAAGGAAGCTGCTAGTCTTAGCATAAAGGACAAAGCTTGAATCCAGACTGAGCAACAATCACATGGCAATCCTTTGGTTTCTCTACAGGTGTTAGTAATATTAAGTAGCACATTTAACAATAATTTCTGAAATCCAAACTTTCACAAACGCATAGAAGCTTTTATGTTTTTCTCACATTGGACCATAGAAAAAATGGTGATGCACCTCAGTTCAGCTATTTTTACGCCAGCAAAAGTTTCCAAATACACTGGCACACATTCCAAGGGAATTCTTTTGAATTAAAAAAACCCCAAACAAAACAGACTCTATTGTTCTCTTTCATTAAATAAACAACCTCATGTAAACACCACAGGTTTTTTAAATCCTGACCAGTTTGGCTTAGGGCTATCGAGTGACTCAGGAGCTGAACTAGCAGCTGGACAATGTCTACTTGCTAGTCCCTTGCTCAGGGTGCTGAATTTCACCATCTCTTTACACACAAAGGTTTAACTGGAGCTAATCTCCAATCAGAGACAAATCCGTGTAACACCTGATCACCTGAGCATCTTCTCTACACGGAAACTGTGCACTCTGCTGTCTTTAATTCAATGCATACAAGAGATCTACAGCTCCAAGAACATTGTTTCTGTCACCTTTTGTAGCCCTCCTTCCACTTTTATAAGTGAACTTGTCTCAGCTCCTTCAGTAAACTCTTGGGAAAAACGACTGTACATCTTTTTTAGTCAAGTTACTAATACAATTAGAAAAGAACATTTTTACAGCAGTAAACTAGTTATACCAACTAATGTCATTATGTGATAATGAAAAGGACAATAAAATTAAATTATAAGAATACAGAGCCTCTAGTAACTCAAGCCTTGGACTACTGAAAAACACTTCAAAGAATGAAGGAAAACTAGGCACCAATTCTTTGCTGAAACTGGTGCTATTTTAATAGCTGCACATGAACGAAGTAATAGTATCTGCTAATTAACTAATTCAAAACACAAAACCAGCTTGACTCTTAAATCACTTAATGCAAGCATATTCATCACAGCTCAGTCTCACATATAGAAGGCTCACATAATTTTCTTGAAGGAATATGTAATATAATCTCAAAATAATCATTGCTTGAGACTTCCGTTGAATCGACATCTCTATTTGTAACTAGCTAGCTTTTCCTTACACCCAGACTCATACATGGCCAAAGTAAGTAAAAACAAAAGGTCAGAAGAAGCAACTAAGTTTTGGTATGAAAAGAGCTCTGAGTTCAAAGGCTCCTCTATTACACCCAACTTCCTTACTGGACACAAATCCGCCTAAATTAATAATCAGTATCATCATCTGACTCTTGTGGCGAAATTTTGACACTTCTCAGCAGACAGAACCAGACCTTTACCTTTCACCCTCAACAAAAAGTGTAGCTAATTAACAGATTTTCCTGTTTACAAACTGCAGTATTTCAAGACATGAACCTGATATTCCAAGCAGTTGCTTTTGCTTTGAGCAATGAGAACACAATAGACTCCTTATTAAACATCTGTTGTAGGAAGTGATAATGCAACTGCAGTCTAAGGACGCAGACCAAAGTCTTGTAGGCAGAGCCTTATTGCAGTAGCTAAAAACATCATGAACTTTCAGATGTACACATCCTTATTGAGAAACCATGTCCCTGAAAACTGCTCCACTTTTCTCAGCTAATCTGTAAGTAGTGTAATAAAAAGTCATGAAGAGGTTAACTCTACCTGTCAATCCTGCCTGGCATGTAGTTTATGCATGGTAGCTCATAACTAATCACCATCAACTGTATGAAAATCAGGATTTCTTGGGAAAATAAGAAATTGCAAGGGATTGCATGTTCAAAATCATGATTTATTGATGTATTGTTTAATCATGTAGCTCCTTGCAATGATACAGTTTATAAATTATAGAACAAGTATAGTTCTTTCCACAGCTTTCACATTTTAGTCCTCAAGTCCAGGTCAGGTCAATATTTTGAAACAAGATGGTCAAAGGTAAATTAAGCAAAATGGCTAAAAGAAGACTACACTAAAAAGCTTCAGTTCTTCCAGGATCCAAGATACACACATAATAAGCAGCATTACAATGTCTGCACTACACCCCCAAGCGATATATGCAGGAGAAGCAGCGTACAGTACCTGCACCAGACCTCAAGGTACACTTCATGATTAGCAGTACACAGCACCTGAACATCTACAGCAGCCTCAAAATTTATCTTAGTAAAACAAATGCTCAAAGGGTTTACAGCATGTGTGGCAAGGTTAGATGAAGGGTTGTAGCACATTACAATCGTGTCCAAGTGAGCCCTGCTTACCTGTGCATTCACGCCAGGCCAGTGCACGAGCAGTACACACCAGCATTTCACCCCTGCACTGTGACACTCCCCAAGCAGGGCCACAGACCTGCAAACTCATCCTGCACTACAAGGGAACAACTCACTGCCCGTATCCCTCTCCCCTCCATGCACATCCCATGGAGAAGGCAGGCTCCACTGAACTTCTACCAAGATCAAATTACATTGATGACCAACTGACACCACTGCATTGGTGGGGATGTACCTCTGCAGTTAAATTTTAAACTTCGTGCTCACTTGCCCTTGATTTTCCTTAAGGTTGATGTTGACAAGATGCCAGATCTTAAAGGCAAACAAAATAAGTTTAATTTAAAGAAAACATTTATTTGAAGTTCTTTTAAGTCACACAGTATAACAGATGACAACTTTCTCCCTTTCACATTTCAAGTCTTCACCAGAGATCATACACATTGTCCCATGGACAATGAGATTTTCCTATTGATTCCTTTTGAACAAATTGGTGTCTAGGCAGATGAAGATTCACATTTTAAGCAGACTGATTTAAAAATATTTAAAAAAAAACCCCAACACAACAAAACAAAACTTTGTTATCAAATTCTTATCACAAATAAAAGGTGTTTAACACTCATAAGCTTGATCTCAAAACAAAATCCCAGCCATTCACAATCAAATAGAACATACTGCCTTCAAAAAAATTCCCAGAATTTTAAAATGCTCCAAATATATACACATTTATAACTTAAGTGCTTATTAGCTACAACCTTTTACTCATGCAAAAGTTGTGAGAGGAGGAGGTGTTTCTTAGAGTGGCTTTTCTGAATATGCAGTAAAACTCTTCACTCGTGCAAAGAACAAAGGGGTGTACATTTTGTCAATGTCGAAAGTAGTAACAGCTGTCTCACCAGTCGATCTGCAAAGAGCATTGTAAAAGTTAAATTAGACACAAGTTGCTGTTTGAGTCCCTCAATAAAGCAATCCTGTTCCATAGCACAGTGTGTGCACCAAACTACAGTTGGAATAAAGTGTCTTTTGTAATGCCTTGTTCTGAAAGCATTTGAGTATTGGCTGAATCACACTATACAAAATTCACTTCTACTTTCATATCAAAGAAACCACTTTCCCTTTCCACTCTTATTATGAGTTCTAAGACCTGAGCAGTAGAGAAACTTCATGCTCAAAAGAATGTCTGCAATATGCACACTTCTTCATAAATTAGGTATGACAACATTAGCTTTTACAAAACCAATTTTTCTGTTTATGGAAGTTACCTATACTCCCAACCATCAGTAGTTTATTTCCTGTATTTTATATTCTTACAGCTCAACAGCTGAGCTATGTTCCTGTAAAAAAACTGAGTATCAAGATTAAGAATACTGGAAGACAAGGCCTAAATCTACCCTAACTGCCAACATCAAACATCTGGAAAGCCAACTTGCCAGTAATTTGGAGTGTCAGGTGCAAGAACAGTGGTCATGGCTCCTGCCTGGTTAGTGATCAGAACAGTTGGTCACATGCTCATATTCTGCACTGCTGAATTATATAGTTAGTAAACATTACAGTTCTCACATGACAAGTACAGACATCTTTAGTTTGCACATCCACAGAGGAAAAGATATATATCTTAATGAATATACACTTTCCACACCCCCTCACTACCACAGTATCATCTCATTCAACTCTGATTCAGTTCTGAAATCAAACACTCTGAATAAATCCTTTAAAAAGCTAAAATACTGAATTTATACTACTTAGGAAACTTCCTATTATCATTAGAAAAGGTTACTAAAACCTTGTGATTTCTTTATGTAAAAGTTCAAATCAGGACCAGTTACTGTTTTCATGACATTTTGTTAAATCCACCTAAGTTTCAGACTCTTTACATTTTTTGTACTTAGTACTGGACAAACTAACATCACCTTTAGTTCTACAGTTTAGTAGCCTTCTTTGCACGTGCTCTCCATTTACTCACCTGCAAGTGATGTGACAAGAATGATGTATCCACACAAGTTTGTTGAACCTCTGGCGCCCACTGGAGCACAACTGTAGTCCTACATGGAAACTGTGATCTGTTTCTTGAGCAGGAACTCGGCGGAAATACCTGTACTTGTGGTAATCAACTGGTTTCTGTACAGAGAAATAAGAAGTTTCATGACCTACAGAGAACACATTGTGCAACTATTTATCCTAAGTAACTGTGAGACCAGACTGGTAAAACTCTCATACTTAAAAACAAGTACCACTGTTCCTTCAAAATACATAGTTGTGTATGTTAATGATGGAAGAAGTTTTCAGAGAAAGCAAAACAACCACCCAACTGTGCATACTCACTGTAACACTTCTTACTCTTCACAAGTTTCTCTTGACTAGCACTTTGGTAATCAGAAGAATGCGTAAGTAAGTTAATGAAATCATTCACAGCTCAATTAACAAATACTGCTTATCTAGTTTTACTAAACATTGTGGAACATAACTACACACAGTCAAATCTGATCTCAGAAAATGACCTATTCATCCTTCTTTTCTGTTAACAATAATACCACCTAACAGCACCATACCTGGAAATTAAGCTTAAGGGGGAGAAGAACTGTTTAACTGTGAACCAGTTATTTATTTGCCTTAAAAATTTATTTTTAAGATCTGGGGACAAATGTAAGAGACATCACCAAGGTTATTTATTTATATTTTATTTTTAAACTGTTTTAAAACTTAAATTAATTTTTTAATCCTTTGGTGTTAATACAAATCTTTGGGTCCCTTAAAATATTCAGTCTGAATAAAATCTTGTTAGGAGCCCCTTCCTTACTCTATTTCTCCTCTATTCTATTTTTCTACCTACCTCTTCCTTCTTCTTCATTATTACAGCAAATACTTTGGTTTGATTGTCTGTTTCCTGGGAAAGGCGATAATGGCCAAGCAAGATTGCATCTGTTCTGGAAGGTTAAAAAGAAGGATAATGTCAAGGACATAAAAATATTCTGTGTCTCAAAAGCGTGATGTTCTTATAATACAAGTATCAGCAATGAAACAAAGACTGACTACATAGCACAATTATATGAACTATTTATTTCCAATCAGTAAAGGCTCACCAATGATATTAAATGATGAAAACATTTTGGGAAGTTGCTTTTAATTTTCCCAAACAGGACAGTAAAGTTAAGTTAGTTGGTTCTACCTAGCCTACTGCTAAATATTTACAAATTGCTGGTGAACAGCTCAAACCTGTTTTGAAGTTGCAAATGATTTTCTATGTTTTTATATGCAAACATCAAGAAGTAATAATTTTTGACATATCCCACTGAAATCTTTACTTTCCTTCAGTTATGGAAGTGTGAGAAGGCAGTCAGTAACAAAACAGTATCTTTAAAAGGACTGTTCCATCTACTTGCCTTAAAAATTTCAAATCACATAACCCACAAATTAAATCTAATTACAATATCAGGACCCTAAAATGAAAGATACCTTTGCATAAAAGATTAAAATTTTTTGTAGTTCTTAGGAGAGAATTATCAACATCTATAACACAATATAAATAACATTGTTTTGCTAAGCCAGGATATAGAATCTGAAACAAAAGGAAATAGAAATTGCTAGGTAAAAGTAAAATGAAAACTGTAGAGCCAAATACTTTGTTTCAATTACCTTGTGTTTTTAGTCCGTAAGCGAGGAACTATAGATTGAGGATCTTCAGGAGTTGTTAGCATCATAACTTGACCATCTGGAAAGAATCTCAAATACCTGCAAAAACATAATTACACAATGCAAACCTAGAAAATACATCCATTTCCTGTCTTTTTTTCTGTTTGTTTGCTTTTAAAATCACAGGATGCTACCCAGAAGGATTCAGAACTTTATTAGTAACAGCATTTGAAAACACATTTCTTCACACAGAACAGAAAAAAAGAGATTAGAAATCAAAAGACAGTTACGAATATTCAAAGAGGAAGTTATGAAGAGTTATAAAGTTTTGTCACCTCTATCAAAGTAAGGTGGCTACCCTGGTATCAAAACTGACCTCAAGTTTCTCCATTCCTAGCATCCACTGAGACCAATGCAACAAAATCTGTTATAGTATCAGTACAGAATTAACAATGTCATGTGGACTTTTTCAGGTTCTGGAATCTGATTGATTTTTACAGTACTCAAGTACGGTGCTGATGTTTGAAACTACAGCAATAGGCATCAGGTTCGATGGTTTCTATGAACAGCTTCCAGCCTCAGAAGGGACAGCAGAATGAAACAATAAATGCTGGGAACAGCAAGATAAACAACAGCAGAAAAACAGGCTGAGGAAACAAACGGCAAGGCATCTACAGCAAGCAGAGAAAGCCCAGCCTCTTGATTTTTACAACTGGTAACACATAAGCTGAACGACTAATCTTGTATAATCACATGTATTCTCTTTGCTGAATTGTGTCATGTGTATCAGAAATGTAAAGCAAAAGCTGTTTAAGGAAAAGAAATCTGTAGATGAGTATTAACTGTTGTAAGTGTTGAAGCTTCAGCCACATGACATGGTTTAAGTGAGGATGAAACACGTTTCTAAGCTCATTTCTAATTATCATAATAAATCCTATTTCTAAAACCTAGTCTCAAAACATACACATTGCTTTACACACTGTAGCAGTCCCATTCAGTTTTACAAAATGATTATTGTCTGTGATAGCCAGGGGTGGATTTAAAGAACTTAAGAGAGAGAAACATTTCACTCACTCATTGTACTACAGCTCTACCTGTAATATTCCACTTGGTGCCATGCTCTATAGAAACCATCAAGAGACTGTTCTCCTTGACGTATGTATTTTGTCTTGCTGACATATACACCTACAGAAAAGGAAGATATATGAACAAAAATTAAGAACATAAAATATTTATAGTGAAAAAGCCAATAATCTAAAACTTTCAATATGCTTTTGTTACTTAAACACATGGAAGTTTTTATTTTCATTCCTTGCACCTTTCCCTTCTCTTTGCAGACATTCTACAAATTCAATGCATGAACAAATTCAGATTAGGTCTAACAACAACAAGGTCATAAACATCAAACCCACCTGACTGTTTCTGTCATGGCTACACACATAGTTACATCTATTTCCAAAAGTACAGCTTACCATCAAATCGAACGCGAGGCCTTTCCAAAAACATGTCCCTCCAAGACGCATATGGAACAAGTTTATTGCAGCTCCTGCCCCATATTTTCAAACAGACTTGATGCCAGATTTCAGGATCTCTAGTGAAAATGAGAGAAAAGCAAACCCCATAACTTCCCTACAAACCCTGTTTAGTTTTTATATATCAAAGTAACACTCTCTTACTTAGTTTGGATACAACTAAAAGAAACTTTCTTGAACAGAAATAGCTCATAATTTAAAACCCTTGACTAATTTACTTCATCCTGGAGTGTTTGAAAGCCTTTTCCTCTTCAGTGAAATTTAAGAACAGAGTGTCATTTTCATCCAAGTACAGAACCACAACACTGCAGCACCCTGGCACTGCTCTGTGTGGCTATATGAGGATGACAACATAACAGACCCTACTTTGGAGACCTCAAACTGATTTGCAAACAGGATAGAGCAAGTAATACTTCCTGCTGAATTTTTTATTACAGTAAAGTCATCTATCTCACATACCATTTAGTAGTGTATTCAAAAACTGATTAGCACCGTGAGGAGCTTAACATGAAAATGTCCATGGGAAGGAAAAGCAGGACATACTTAGTGCAAAGAGAAGTTTCACACTAGGTAAATTATCTACAATACCTGGCACAAATGTAAAATCCTCGACAAACGAGAGATAATTGCTCCAATGATCTTAGATCTAAGTCACTTGAAACCACCCATCGGAAAATGTACATTAGTACTTCCATAGGCAATGCTAAAAAGAGAAAAGAAATCCTTGTTAGATCCAAACTGTAAATCAACAGGGTATTTATAATTCCAGGTTTGGCTTTTGACTTCCCATTAAAAAATACTACTTTTCACACTGTAGCCCAATGCCAGAGAACAAAAAAAAATTGTCTTTAACTTAAAAGGTTAGAAGTGATAGATGTGATAGATAAGATGTGATACCCATAAAGGATCCTTTTCAGCCTACTAACTTCTGAAGCAGACGCTCTGATTTTTTAAAAGTTTTCCTTCTGCTATAAGAAAGTCGGTAAAAAAGATACTATAACACAGGACTGGCTGGAAAGCAGAATATAAATCTAGAAAGAGACCAACACTGCTGCTCAAAAGACACATGTCCTGAGATCATTTTAGAGTAATGTCTGCAACATCTTGTCTTTATTGGCAAAAAAAAAATACATTTTACCAAGTATACAATGCACCCGTTATTAAAATAAAATAATTTTTGAAACCCTATTTTCTTTATGTTTTGATTTGCTTCACTTAGTTTATTTTCTTTCCTTGACCAGAACAAAGGAGATCAGGCTAAGATTTCAAAGTGTAACTGATAATTTAGGATGCAGAACAAAGGCATCTGTTTTTAAGAGAGATCATAGCTCATATACACTCTCTACAATTTAGATCCCATAAGCATCATCAGGATAACTGTCCTAGAACTGAAACACTGAAAGTCATTAACCTTCAAAAGACTTTCTAGCTTTGTTATATAGTCTTTCTGAACCTGAAAACACACCTGTTGCAAAAATCTCATACAGAATCAGATAAAATCAAGAAATGTAAAGATGCATACTCTTCACAGAACGCTTGTCTCTTACTCACAGGTAAAAATTGTAATACATATTTGCAACCAAACCAAAAGAACTGGAAGGAAAACTGGAATACACTTACTTCAGCAAGCTCATTCCTAGAAGTTGCTACTTTTAAGTATGCCTCTGATCCTGAAAATTCTACTCAGAAATACTACACAGAAAAAGCTTGTGTGATAAAGACAAGATCTTGTATGAGAACAAGATTTGTTTACCTAGTTGATCATTTTTTCTCCTTTGTTTCTAACTACGGAAGTAAATAAAGAGATAATGTATACACTTCTTCAAAGGTGGCTTTTGAAATAAGGAAACAAATGTTTCAATTGAGTGAAATGTCTGTATAAATTCTGCCTCTCAACTCTTACAATGTATCTTAACTCATACCTGAGATATGGGTCTGGCTGACATCAACTTCAGGCTGACAAAGTTTGACTGAAGATTCCTGAAGAGTTAACTGCTGCTGGAAATCTGTCAGGAGATCTGCCATTTTGTCATCCTCTTTGTTATCCTCAACACTAGAAAAGGGGCAATGCCAACACTGTAATATCGGACAAAACATACCAACAGACGTCCTCATCTTGGCATCAATCCACTGCCTTACTCTCATTCAATAGAGTTGTTTCCTGTATGTTTTTAAAGCAATCTCATTCCATCATACAATAAAATAACTACTGAAATATTATCAAGTTTATTTAGATGTTGCTGGAATGCCTCTGACAGTAACAACCGGGGTTTTTTCATTAAATTCCCATCCCAGTTTTTTTTTGTATTTGAGAGTTTTTCAGTGAAGTCACTGAAGAATTTCTTGACCCTATGAAAAGACAAATCTCATCTGGCACTTTGTCTAAAATATGGCATATGCAGGAAATAAAGTGCTGTTAATGAAAAGTGGTATTTTGTAATCCTTCTCATAATGTAACATATTGGAAACAATTAAGGATTATTTTTCACTCTTGTGTTATTCACTAAAGAGTGATCCTTGGTGGGTTTATTCAACAGTAATGAAGGAAAACTGTTTTTGTACCTATTCTGTAAATAGGCAGAAATAATAAATTCCAGTGGCCAGAACAAGATAGCGGAACAGAAAAAATAAGCTTGCTACTCATCAGTAAACTTGAAGGATTACTAAGTGATAAAAGAACATTACCACATTAAAAAATAAATCTAAATTTAAATTGTATGTCATAATATGATCTTTTAATAGCTGCCTGCTTGCTTGCCCCAAATAACCAGAAACTACATAAAACTCCTTGAGCGCATCACAAAACAACTTCTTTCCCCTGACTTGGTATACAAGCCAATTAAGAAATCTTCCAGTCACTTTTTAATACTATTCAATTCTACTCTAAACAAGCTAATAGAATGAGCTGAGAATATAAGCAAGCAACTAGTAGACCTACCAACGGGTTTTAAAGTATCATAGAGAAGACAATTATGTTTGGGCCTGTCATAACTAAGACTACAGTAAGATGTTGCGCTGAACATACCTTCCTTATTTTGATGAGTATGATGGTCGGTCCCAGTACTTACAGGCCACACTGTAAACTGTTTTTTCAAATCTAATTGTGTAATTTGTTTTTTCTCATCAAGACTGTATGAAACACCTACAATAGTAATTCAGAAAGCACAAACACCACAACTAAAATCTCTCAAAAAAATACATCTCTACAAATACTGCTTTTAACCAATTGAGACTACTGGTTGTTTTTCCCTCACTGCCACATAGTGCTGGGAACAGTACAGCAACATGTAAAAAACGAAATAAAAATCCACAGAATTGTAGAATCATTTAGGTTGGAAAAGACCTCTAAAGATCATCAAGCCCAACCATTAACCCAGCACTGCCAAGTCCACCACTAACCATGTCCCTAACTGCCACATGCATGAATCTTTTAAGTATCTCCAGGCAGTATCTTTTAAATACCTCCAGGCACGGTGACTCAACCTCTTCTCTGGGCAGCCTGTTCAAAGTGCTTGACAGCCCTTTCTGTGAAGGGTTCTATTTGTCCTAATATCCACTCTAAAGCACACCCTGAGGCCATTTTTTCTTGTCCTGTCCATTGTTATTTGGGAGAAAAGAGCAACCCCTACCTCAATACAACCTCCTTTCAGGTGGTTGTAGAGAACAGGAAGATCTCCTCTGAGCCTCTTTTTCTCCAGGCTTAACACCCCCCCTCCCTCAGCTGCTCCTTGTAAGATCTGTGCTCCAGACCCTTCACCAGCTCCACTGCTCTTCCCTGGACTCACTCCAGGCCCTCAGTATCTTTCTTGCAGTGAGGGGCCCAGAACTGGACACAGCACTCGAGGTGTGGCCTCACCAGTGCTGAGTACAGAGGGACAATCACTGCCCTGGTCCTGCTGGCCACACTATTGCTGAAAGAGGCCAGGATGCCACTGGCCTTTCTGGCCACCTGGGCACACACTGGCTCATGTTCAGCCAATTATCAACTAGGATCCCAGGGTCATTTTCCAACATGCAGCTTTCCAGCCACTCTGCCCCCAGCTTGCAGCTCTGTGTGGGGTTGTTGTGACCCAAGTGCGGGAACCAGCACTTGGCCTTGTTGAAACTCACACAACTGGCCTTGGCCCATTGATCCAGCCTGTCCAGATCTCTCTGCAGAGCCTTCCTACCCTCCAGAAGGGCCACTCCCACCCAACTTCATGTAAGAGAGTTTAAATGGAGTAGAGAAAATGATGCTAAATTAAGAAAAGAATCCTATGAAAATCAAGAGTTTTACATGACCATAGTGCGTGATCCAGTAGTTTTCCTAGTGCACAAATACACAGCAAAGATTTCATGCCAGCAACACATTCAGAAATTAAAATAATGGATGTAAATAAAGCACTTAGCTCATCTTGCATTGTTTTGTATTAAGTCAATTGCTGCATTGGAGCTGTACTGTCCTGGGGCAACAAGACTGAGCTAGTAATACCATAGGGACATGGTTGTGCTTTCCTTTTTCATTCTCCATTTTAAAACTCTTGACTTCTTGATGCAGCTATCAGCAGCACCAATGGCTGCTATGAGTAAGCAAGTAACTGGGAAGCTGTTTCATCAGCTTGTCTACCTTAGGCTGAGGGGGCTGTAACAGAAGTTTTGGCCCTCCTTAAACAGAAGTCTTGGGCTCAAGTTACACCAACCTTAGGTCACTACACATCCACTGTACTGAGGCCAGGGCTATTCTGATGCTTGTAATGATGAAAGACTTGACTACTCAGATTGCAATCATTGAGCTTCTAAATGTATTGCTCTACTGAAAATGCTCTCATTTGGCTGTGTTAGCACAAGAACAGATGATTCCATTGCTTAAGTAAGATGCTTATTTCGTACTATGAAGCTTTAACAAATTACTCTTTTTGCCACCTA
>VWZT01001895.1:0-11484 GCA_013397055.1 Pachycephala philippinensis | reverse complement strand
CCCCCCAAAATTAGCTAGCTCCAAACAAGCCTGTTAGTGTCTTCGAAAAATATAGAAAAGTCCTCCTTGGAGTAATACATCTGTAAATGTTCTGTGAAGCAGTCTACTGAGACTAGGTAAGTTTTCCAGATACTAAGAGACTTAAAACTGCATGTTACAGCATAGTATTGATATCCTTCAGAAACAAAATGTCATGTTTCAGTACTCCTATGCACTTAATTAGAAAAATTTCATACTTACCACCTATTTCCAACTCCATCGCCATCTGGGGACCGTGTATAGGTGATCTTAAACTCTATGTCAGGTACAAGCTGCATGGCCAGACGGTAAAACTTGATGGCTGAAAATAAAGGTTTGATGTTCAAACATATCTGATACCCATACTAGCTTATCAAAGCAAAGACTGTTTTCAGAGAGATGGTTTCAGCTAAAAGCACTAAAAAGGTGGAAAATGCCTTTGCCTAGGAAAGCTTATTTAGTCTAAACTGTTAGGTTTAAACTCAGTACAGAGGAGAGAAACATTAAGTACCTATTTCCAAAACTAAAAATACTTTTTCAGAATAAAGAGTTATCTCAGATGTGTTTCAGCTTTTACAGATTTACCTTAATCACCACAAATTCAACTACAGAGTAGAAAATTTTACATTAAAACGTTACAAAGTCCCAGTGTTGTTTGTTGCCCAGCACTTGCAAAGATTTCTCGACAAGCTGTAAAGATTTTAGACAGTAGATCCATAACTAGCCATAAGTTAAATGAAAAAGAAAAATGATGCAGGTACCTTAAGTCCCTGGTATAGCACAGACAGGCATTCAGAAATATACAACACTACAAAGGTGAGAATGATGAATAAAATATTGTTGCAATTTTAGAATTTCAACAATGAATGCAAAACATATCAATTTCTCGATGGAAACTCCTGGGAACTAAAGAAGGTACAGAAGCAAGCCACTTAACACACTGAAGATGAGGAAAGCAGCCTTGTCACAAAACTTTGGGATGTGAAGGAAAACCTGACAGATTGGGTTTTGTACGCTTTTCTAACACACAGAGAAAATACTTCTGCCTCTGGCACTACCAATATCCTACAAACAATGAGTAGAGAAAGAGGTTCAGGAACATCACTGTGGCAACAAACTGTTATTTAAGCTGCAGAATGTCTTTCTTCTGAGTCAGCTCTATGAATCCTTCTTAATTTAAATGAATTGGTTGTATGTACACTGAATCTAATTTAATAACAGTATCAAAATCATGAATGCATTTATATGTTTCTTTGTATTCCCACATCACTATACCAAGATCAGAGGGCAATTCTTCTTCAGCTTGGACTCTTAAAACCAAAACTCAAATAAATCATCAATGAGTGTGGCACTCAGAATTCGTCTAGTGAGTCTAGAAACCTGAGTTTGAGGCTAGTAAGTGTTCCTATTTCTTTGAGTTCATATCAGGGCCAGTGACTGACAAATAGTATCGCTGGCTACTGAGGATGAGAAATACCAGCAGCCAGCTAAATAGAGATCAGTCTCAACTTTAGCATTTAACCTTGCAGACAAGGCCTCTACTGTACTTAAGCAAGAACAAGGGGCAGCACGTAACTGTCTCACAAACATCAGGTATCAGCAGATTTCAGAAGCAGGCTTGGATTCTGGTGACCTGGGCCAGGTCAGCAAATAAAAGCCTGGTCTCAAAACAGATGTCCCAACATGTGCTCAGTAATATATCTGTGTCTGGCATAGGACCGTGCCTCTAAGGTCTCATATAGATCTATGTGTAGAAACAGTTCAGTTTCGTTCTCTACGTCTCAAATCAAATTCAGTTGAGAAAGATGAATTCATATTCATGCAATCCAGATGTCTGAAACACTTTTGTGAATGGAACTCTGTTAGGTATTACTATTTCTCTGCTGCTATGTTTAACATACAAGGAGTGCACTGAAGCAGATGAAGCCACAGCTCTCATTTTATATACACAATGGTTAAATAGACTGCTTTCCTCACCTTTTTTTTTTAATTTCCTCAGAAAGAACCTTCACAATCTACTCCATGATTTCCTAAATATGTACCAGAATTTTAGTTCTGACATATTTTTTTACTGTGCATTTAATCCTAAACCAAACACCCATCATATCTTAGCCTAAAGTAATTTTGCCCTGTAAAAACACGTAATAAATTAGAAACTGAGAAAACTAATTTTATTAACTACAGAGGACTCCTATTTCTCTCAGTTAATATGAGATATGAAACAACAACCAGAAATCCCTTGACAAGGAAGGAAAATTCCCATGGTGGAGTGGAAATTTTGTATTCAGCAGGTGGCTGAGTTCGGGAGCTTCCACAGTTCTCTCAGATTTTTGTATCTTAACTTATTTTGCACCTGCACTTCAAACACAGTGGTCAAACTCTCTGGTGGATGTGCAGGATGGCACATACGTTCTGCTTCGCCTTCTTTCTCGCATCAAAGAAATAGAAAATTGATAACTCCACTACTGACCTACAAGACTTGGAAGTTAGAACAGACTTCTCACTCTCTAGATTCTGAAAACTAAATATGAGAAAGAAAACTTTGAATTTCCATTTTTACTAGTGCTGATAGCCAGAGTGCAGGTAAGCAAGTTAAGAACCTTAAATATTTACAACAAACCTCAAAGACTACCAGACTTAAACATTCACTGCAGGAATTCTTGAAATAGCTATTTTAGCAGGATGTGTTAATTAAACAACAAGCAAAAGCCCCCAAACCCAAACAGCCCCCTCAAAAAAAAAAAAACAAAAGCACCAAAAAACCCCCGCAACCAAACAACAAAGCATTCCACAGATTAAGTAGTTTTGTTCACAGTGGAACAATGAGAACTGTGAGCACAGAAAATACAGTATATTGCCTCGATTAATTATTATACTAATTTCATATTACAGAAGTCACATAAAGAAGCATTCTATATGAAGAAGCAATCTAGTGCTCCATTAAATTGTAGTATTTAAAGATACTGTTATTTTGCCTGAAAGCTAGAAATTCCTTCCTTGATGTCACTTTTAGCTTTACCTCAACCTTAGAACTGATATGATGGCTCCTTCTATAGCATGTTTGTTTTCTTTTGTGAATAACGGAGCTCTCAAATGACTATTAGCCTGTAGTTTAAGTTCACTGGCACCATGCAGATCTGCCCATAAATTAGAGGGTGCTAGATTCTTCTATAGTAAGGGTGTTCATTGTAGACTTCCATATTACCTTCATAAAGGGCCCCATTTCGTTCTTCTTCCACTGCCTTCAGGAAAAGTTCTTTTGCCTGCACAATAAATTACACAGAGCACTTCTTAAATTCCTTATAAATACAAGTGCAATATCACTTGACTTAGAATTATTTTTGATCTTACCTACTGTACCCTATGACAGAGATAAACAAAATTATTCCATAAATAGAGAAGACATGTGCTACAAGACATAACTGAAATTCCCAGTCAACAAACTATGTCTGCTGCTCACCCTTTACCTACAGTCTTTCAGTAAGCAGATTGCAAAGGTGACACCAAGGCAAACATAAAGACTAGAAAAATCAGTGTAGGATTATGAAGACATTTAGTATGGAGACAAGGAGATAATAACCTCTGTTGTTTCTGCAGATTTAATTCAGCATTAGCTTTTAGAATAGTTATACTGGAACACTAATACGGACAAATAAAACCTCAAAATTATGCATCTTTTTCTGTACCTTTTCCTCTTTTGCTATTTCTTGTTTTCCCCTGGCATCAACAGACTTTAGTCCAGGTCCTCTTGACGATGCTCTGCACGGCAGAGGTTCCAACCCACTAGAACTCACACCTGGGGCAAGCTCAAACATCCACTGAGCTCTGAACATCTGCAGCTCTGCCTAAAAAACATGATTGATTCTACTTAGTATCACATATTCAGACAGTGTCTCTTCTGAGGAGAAATTATAAAGTACAAACACAAAAAAGAATTTCAAAACTATGCTTTACGTTTCCAAGTCTTAGATGGCTTCCATGAATTTAGGCACAGAGAGTCAGCAATTGTTTTATGGTAAATTAAAAAAAAAAAGTGCACAAGTACTTGTTCAGTTTCATTCAATAACAAAAGTGCTTTTTTCTGGACTGTTCACCTCAGAAATAAAACTGATGTTTCAAGAAGTGGTTGTTAGTACTACGGTTATGACCTAAGATTCCATAGAAAAGTGTTCTTTCCAGACATGGTCTTGTTTATGCAGAATTATCATAAGCAAGAAGTCAATTAGTTCTTAAAGTTAAAATTCAGAAAACCTAGTTTTTTGTACACAAGCATACTAAGCTCTCTGACAATCAAGGAGGTCATTTATATAATATACAAGTAAGACTTTAGTCTTTTCTCTTTTAAAAAGTATGGACTATGCTCTGTGAAACAAGACAAGTTACAATTCTCGCCATGCCTTTTTTTCAGCATCTTTGAAGTTACACTTTACATGTCTCTTGCAATCATCACAACTTTTGAGGAGCAACTACACAAAAATCTAGTCTTGTATCAGCTTTCTGGTCCAGTAGAGAGTGACAACTTAAACTGGAATTTGATCCATACAGAAACTGCTGTCCAATTTCTACAGCTCTTCAAAGAAATTCTAGATCTGTCACAAACTTTCTTTTCATCTACACAGACAACTGAAGACTGAATTTGACACTTGAAACACAATGCAAAATTAATCTCACTTTTGGAGGGGCAGATAGATTAAGTATTTGTCAGATCAACAAATGTGTGGTAACTAAATAAGGATAAGTGATGCAGCTCAAATCACAGCAGTACTAATGTTTGTAAAAACCCACTAGCATGAGAGACGTACCTGAAGATTTGCTTCACCAGATCTTTCAGCATCATCGGTTCTTACCAAATCAGCGTGACAATCTTCTTCAGCTTCTGCCTGGTGGAGAGCAGTCAAATGTGATTATAGGGTCTGCAAAAGTCCCTACAGCACATTCATAAAGCACAACTGTCATGGACACACATTGAAAAAAACATTAAGCATACTCCCCTTTTGATGATAAAAATTAACTTTAAAACTACTGAGATCAGTTGTACTTCACTATTAACTCAATGAAGATGGGTTTTGCATTTTAGACAGGTTAATCTAACACAGATTAGTTGTGTATCACTTGAAGGCTTCCATGCTTCAATACAATGGCATACCTGACTAAATACACTCAGTATCTATGTCAAAGCGTAGAGCAACAGCTTCAGTATTAAACGATAATGTGCTTTCTTCCACAAATTAAAATTTAATCACTATCTTCTTATTCTAAAGATAACCAATAGTTTTGATTTGTTTAATATTTGCAAGAGGACAAAAGTGCCTTGAATAACAATAGCTATTTTATATATACATGTGAAACTAAACAAGAAATGTATTGGAAAATAAAAGAAAAAGCTAGCATGAGAGCTTGACAGCTGGTTTTATTTACAGTACAGCTGTGAGACAGGTTAAACAAATAAGACCTGAAATAAGACCTTTGACTAAACTTAACATGGCTTTACATAGGAAGTTAAGCCAGCTAGTTTAAGAGGAAAACTTAAAAATAGGCAGATTAATTGTCATTGTGAAATATACTGAGATTTATGGAGTCTATACTAAAACAAAGGAAAACTAATTCTGAGCATCAGTGACAAGCCACTACAATGACAACAGCAAGATGACAGCAAGGGGGAAAAACCCCCAAAACCTCAACTAAGACATTTGTTCAAGGTTCTTCCTGCAGCTGAAGAAAACCAGTTTTTCTACCATTCTGCACTGAAATTCACATCTGTAGTTCTGCAAGTAGATAATGCAAAGTGAGATTACAAGAAGGCAAACCTGACATTACGATTATCACAACTACATTCAAAAGTTTTATTTCCCACTCCTTTCTATTGTACACAGTGCTCAGAGACTTCAAGCAACATTCTGTCAGTGAGATTCTACCAAGATCTAAAAAAGAAATCTCTACCTCCTGCACAGTCAAAGTGCAGAAATCAAAGCATTCTTGTATTCAGAAAATTTATACCATTTTTACAGCATCTGGAAGTTCTGATCAAACTACAGAATACTAGCAAACATGATGGGAAGGCAACCTTTAATCTCTTTGTCTTGGTGACAAGCACCTCCCTGCAGTTTGCATATGTCTTCAGATTCCCCAACGACCACAAACTTACTGGCTTGTCATCTGTAAAAGTGTTTTCACTGATGTCTCAGATAATTTATCATTTACAATTGATAGACATGGTTGGTTGGCTGAAGATAAACAGATATTGCATCTATTTCTACATTCTCATTTTTAATTTCCGTACATTTTAGATTTCCCAGTAGAGGAAACAGGTGAGTCACAACACTATAAAACACTAGTGGCATTAAATCTGAGCAAGGAGTAAATAACTTGGAAATTTCATGGGCTTTGATTCCAGAATTTAATTGCAGGGAGTTAATGCCCTATGAGTTTTAACAGTCCTACCACATTATTAGCATTCAGGAATATTTTGTAGGCAAAGCAGAGCCAGCCTAGGAATGAGCCAGCTCTGAAATGGGAGTCTGTAAGTGCATTATTATGGCACCGGGCTGACAGAAATAAGGCCTAATTCTGTCTGTGCAGAGTGCAAGGCTTCTGGTTTGCAGCTGAATTATGTCCAGTCAGCTCTCCAGTCTGGGCAGAATAAGCCTGGTTTTATCTGCAAAATGCAGAAACTAGCAATTTCTAAACTAAATCAACACACTATCTTCTTGTGCATAAAGGCACGCCCACTAAAACCTTTAACTCCTGAACTCTGTAAACAAACTGATTTAAGCGTTGAAACTACTTGGAAGGTTAGGAAGCTGGATGAAGTTTACCTCATTCAAAAAGTTTTTATTTGACTAATCTGTTCAACTCTTAATTTTCATGCCCTCCTCTCTGTTCAACTACCCGACTTCTTCACTTCTGAGTCTGCGTCAGACATGGTAGTGGACCAACTTCATCCAAAATGGCATTTGATGCTCTTCAAAACCTAAATATGCTCTCAACTCAAACCAAAAATATTATGAAGACCTGGCCCACAGCCTAAAAGCTGTCAAAAACCATCATGAAAATGATTACAACCAAAGTTTTGACTTTTGTCATTACCTTCCCTATATTGTATGCACGTGTGATCTGCAACCTCTCATATCAAAGGTCTATCTTCTGGCAGTAGTAGCAGCCTAAGTGGCCACCCCTCTAAATTTACTGGTAAAGCAATTAATTCACATTGCTACTGCACAGGAATCAACTGGAAAACTGATGTTTATTAACAACCTTTCCACTATTTATTTGACCTTCTGAAACCCTACAATTTTGCTAGGACAAATGAATAAACACAGATACTGTGAAGCAAGGAGCTTCACCTGCAGACAGCTCATGAGATCACACCTAAAGCACATGGCAAAGCATAAAAATTGGCTCCTTGCCCCGACTCTGACAATATTTGTGTTGTACTTATAGTTCTAAAATTCACAACACTGAGCTCTGACTGCTACTTAGCAGATAAATCTAGACTGTGCATCCTTGTGCTGCTGGGCTTCCTCCTGATACAAGTCAGCTGTCACATGGAACAGTGACATCATCCTGATTGAAAGCAAGACATCGTAGTGTGTACTGACTGACTGGCTTGATTAATTTTCCCTCAGAAAAGCAGTAGTCTGTCAAGCCATGAAAAGGTAACATGTCAAAAGTAAACATCTGAATTAGGCTGCGACCTGTAAAAAATGAAGTCAGCTGAATAGATTCGATTCTGATTTGCTCGCAAAGCTTTAGAAATCATTTGCCAAATGCAGAACTAGTTTATTTGCACAGTTGAGTTTTGTTTTGCAATCAATAATTGCATGCTGATTTCCTCAGAGTACATTAACCGCTTACTGAACTGTCTGTAATATCAGGTCCTTTAATAGTTCTGATCTCTGTTTCAGCAAAATAAAACCAAGATCAGAAACGGTTCGAAGCTGAGCGTCACCAGTTGAACAGGGCTATGTGTTATGTGTGAACCACACAGAACTCAGGAGGAGCAAGCACCGCAAAGCGAAACGGTGACTGTCAGCTAACATTCCGCTTGGTTTTATAAAAAAATGAGAAAGTCGCCCTATTTTTCTGTAAATGTGGTAGAAGCAACACCGTGTTCAAAAACAAGACTTTTTATAACCATGGTGAGACATTTTAAGAGCTCCTATGTGATATAAATGCTTTAACTTTGAATGATCGAGTTCTCATCATGGATACTTGAATCCATATTGAGGCGCAGTCAATAAAGCAATACTGAACCAAGGAGTATTTCTGATATGTTAAATAACAAACTCAAATAACTCGAATCCCTGGCCCACAGAGCCCTTTAAATTACTGAGTGACTTTAAGCCACCACATTTTTGAGGGAAGAAAGGGAATGGAAGGGCACGCTCCTCTGTAATGACACAGGGATTTTGTTCACGCGTTCCTACGGACAGCTAGATCGCTCCAGAACCAAGCAGCCCCACTCATCAAAATGCTCTGCGGGAAGCGGCCGTGTCTCGCCGCGGTGGGGCGGGATCACGGCACGTTTTCCACAAGCATCACCCGGTGCCCGGGGGCGGACGGGCGGGCAGGGCAGGGCTGTCTGTCAGCAATTCGGCCAGGGAGCCGCTCCCACGCACAGACCCCTCGTCCCGGTCCCGCCCGGCCGTCCCTGCACGGCGGCCGAGCCACCGCCGCCCGGGCCCGCTCACCATGCTGCCGACGCTCGGGCGGCGCTGTCCCGTCCCGGGGGCTCTGCCCCCCGGCTTGGTCCGTGTGTCCTCCCTGCCCGCGGGGGGCACTTAGCAGAGTTCTCGGTCGGAGAAGCGCACCACGCAGCGGGAGTCCCTGCGGGCCCTGCGGACGGCAGCCATCTTCCCGGCGAGCGGGGCCGGCGGCGGGAGCGGCGGGACACGGCCCGGGCGAACCCGCCAGGTCAGAGCGCCGCCTCCCGCGCGGGCCGCTACGACACGCGTCCGCACAGACTCCCCGCCCCAGTGCGCACCGCGGTGCGCGCCGCCTCTGCCGCCCGCGGCGGAGCGGCGCAAAGCCTGCTGGGGACCGTAGTCCGCAGCGGCACACTACGGAAGGGTGGAGGAGTAAAGGCTGCCGGGAATTGTAGTCTCCTAGAGTGGAAATCCCGGCAGGAGGGATCCCGGGGGCGGGAGCCGAGGTAAAGCGGCGATGTCCGGGAGCCGGGATTTCCGCTGTGACTGCGGTCAGGCCGGGACCTGGCACAGGCGAGTTGTCGACGGGGTAACGGGAGAGCGCTCAGTGTTGCGGCTGTGGAGATAACAGCGGTGCCGAGGCCATTGAATCTCGTGGCCCTAGTCATTTGCCCGTCCAGTTCAGTGAGCACAGTTATCACCTGCTGTCAGCGCACGCCTCCTCAGGTTTTCTAAAATTGGACTAAACGTGCTTTTTTTAAAGCGTATCACAGTCTTTTTGTTCCAAAGAAAACCACGTGTATGGATCTGTGAACCTTTGTGCATGTCTGCTGCCCTGAGCGTTTTCAGGAGGAGGAGGAGGAGGCGGCGTGTGTCTTCTCTGGAGGGGTAGGTGAGCGCTCAGGCTCGGGCAGCGGGAGCAGGAAGTGGGGATGCAAGGGCTGTGGGAGCCGGGGTCAGCAGTGCGTTTCAGATCCAGGTGACTGTAGAGCTGCTCTGTGGGGAGACGTGCGTTTCAGATCCAGGTGACTGTGGAGCTGCTCTGTGGAGAGGAGAGTGTGAGAGGCAAGGGAGCTGCCCGACAGGCCGGGCGCCGATCCCTGGGCGGGCAGCCGGAGGTGGTGGGGAGCAGGGGGGACTGGGCGCTGCTGGCGTGCTGGTCGGCGCTGTGTGAGCAGCTGAGATGACACGGCATGACCACTTGAGGTTTTGATATGGGGTGCTCATGGTTACAACTGGTTAGCATTAGTGCTGCTTCTCGTTTGGAGTTGGAGTCAAAGCTGCTTTTCTCCTGCCTGTGTGTGCCTCTTCTTAGATATTAAACATTAGATATTAGTAAAAAATCCTTTACTGTGAGGGCGGTGAGGCACTGGCACAGGTTGCCCTGGGAAGCTGTAGATCCCCCCATCCCTGGCAGTGTTCAAGGCCAGATTGGATGGCGGGCTGAGCAACCTGGTCTAGTGGAAAGTGCCCCTGCCCACGGCAGGGGGGCTTGAAACTAGATGATTTTTAAGGTAATTTCCAATCCAAATAATTCTATGATTCTTTTGGGAATGAAGAAGCCTTGCCTCTAACAACAGAAAAACGGCGTCCTATGACTGTCGCTGGGCTGAGTGCTAACATGTGGTTATGCACGTGGCATGTAATACAGGTGGCTTAAAGCAGAAAGCTCACGTAAGTGTACACTGCTCCTCCTGGCTTCACTGAGAATCATGCCTGTCTGTTGGAGGGAATTTGAGTCTTTATTATATATTCATGTAAATGTAAAGATTAGCCTCTGACTACATGGGGTAGAGGGAGGCACCCAGAGCTTTGTTTTTCCCCACACCTGTTTTAGCAAATGAATGTCTTGTCCTGCCCTGTAGTCCTGAATTACAGCACCAGCTCATCCTGTCTCTCCATACCCTGGGAATTAACTCTATGCTTTACTTTTAAAACCTAAGGGATGAAGTGTAAAAAGAAGCTGAGACTTCCTGAATCACTATTACAGTTCTCATAATCAATTGTTTTTGAACAATTTTTTGTTCCTTGTTTTCGTTTTTCTGCCATTCCTGATATG
Source organism: Pachycephala philippinensis (assembly GCA_013397055.1). NCBI lineage: Eukaryota > Metazoa > Chordata > Aves > Passeriformes > Pachycephala > Pachycephala philippinensis. The sequence continues at coordinate 762 of VWZT01001895.1, read as the reverse complement.
TCATAGGCTGACCTCGTCAGAGCCGGGGTGACCTGATGGTGCTTGCGTGAGGAAGGCACAGGCCCGTCTAGCAGTACTTAAAATGTCGATATTCTTCCCATTTGTTCACAATTTGGTATTTCTGTGTTCTAGTCTTGTTGTTTAAATTCCTCTCTACGATGTGAGAGAGACCCATCATCATTGTGGGGTTTTTGTTTGTTCGTCTAGGTTTTGTTTTCACAGAACCACAGAACTGTTAGGGTTGGTAAGGACCTCTGGAGGACATCTAGACCAACCCTCCTGCCAAGGCAGGGTCACCTAGAGCAGGTTACACAGGAACACGTCCAGGGTGGATTTTGAATGTCTCCCGAGAGGGAGACTCTGCAACCTCCCTGGGCAGCCTGTTCTAGTGCTCTGCCACCCTCAATGTAAATAAGTTCTTCCTCACGGTTCATGGAACTTCATGTGTTTTAGTTTATGGCCATTGCTCCTTGTCCTGTCACACTGGGCACCACTGAAAAGAGTCTGGCACCATCTTCTTGGCACCCACCTTTGAGATATTTATATGCATTAACGAAATTCCCTCCCAGTCTTCTGCAGACTGAACAGGCCCAGCTCCCGCAGTCTCTCATAAGAGAGATGCTCCAGAGATGGTTTGGTTCGGTTTTTCGGGTTTTTTTCGTTAAAACCCAGCTCAGCGCCCCCTCTGCGGGGGGCCCAGCCCGGCGCCCCCGGCCGCAGTCGTGGGGCGCTGTCCCCCCGCGGGGAGCCCCGGCGGGCCGG
>VWZT01001894.1:11342-52264 GCA_013397055.1 Pachycephala philippinensis | reverse complement strand
CCCCCTGGATCCCCACGGGCTGCAGGGGCACAGCTGCTCCACCACGGTCTGCACCACGGCCTGCAGGGGAATCTCGGCTCTGGCACCTGGAGCACCTCCTCCCCCTCCTTCACTGACCTTGGTGTTGCCATGTTGTTTTTCCCTCACATGTTCCCATCTCCTCCTCTTCTCTGATTAGAAATAAACTGGGGCCCCTTTCTTCTTAAATCTATTATCACAGAGGCGTTACCAGCCTCTCTCATTGGCCCAGCTTTGCCCAGCAGCATGTCCATCCTCAGAGCCATCAGGGATTGGCTCTGCTGGACACAGTGGAAGCTTCCAGCAGCTTCTCACAGAAGCCACTTCTGTGGACCTCCCACTACAAAAAACCAGGCTGTGAAAAACCAACACACTAGTTTGACTGTTTCTATAAAGAACTACTATGAAAAACTAAATTTTGTCAGCAAAACTCTTGGAAAAGGAACAAGTATAATAACACTTCCTTATGATATGTAAACAAAAAGTAGTAAGAGCTCTGAAAAAGGCCATTTGTCATATTTGAAAATTATCCAAAAAGGTTATTGTATAATAAAAGAAAGACAAAAATACACATATTTTTTAACAGAAGCCTAGAAGATTTCAAAACAATAAAATAAAACCTGGAAGATCTGGCCTTAGAAAAATAAAATTTAGGAATTGGAAAGTCTTGTAAGTGATAAAAGCACGTAGGGCCTGGAAAGTAGTAAATTGAGATTGGAAATTGGATGGTGACTTCTAATTGTTCTAGATCCTACCTCCTAGGACAGTGAGAGAAATTGAACAAAAACATGCTGCTTTTACATTAAGTAAACCTCTCTGAAAAGGCCCTGGGTGCGTTGGTTGATGACAGCTGAGCATGAGCCAGCTGTGCCAGGTGGCCAAGAAGGCCAATGGCATCCTGGCCTGGATCAGCAACAGTGTGCCCAGCAGGACCAGGGCCGTGATTGTCCCTCTGTGCTCGGCACTGGTGAGGCCACACCTCGAGTGCTGTGTCCAGTTCTGGGCCCCTCAATAAAAGAAAGACATTCAGGTGCTGGAGCGTGTCCAGAGAAGGGCAACGGACCTGGGAAGGGTCTGGAGCACAAGTCCTGTGGGGAGCAGCTGAGGGAGCTGGGGGTATTTATCCTGGAGGAAAGGAGGCTCGGGGGGAACTTATTCTCTAGTACTCCCTGAAAGGAGGCTGTAGCCAGGTGGAGGTTGGCCTCTTCTCCCAGGTAACCAGTGACAGGATGAGAAGAAATGGCCACAAGCTGAATCACAAGAGGAGGTTTAGATTGGATATTAGGAAAAATTTCTTCAACAAAAGAGTTGTCAAGCACTGGAACAGGTTGCCCAGGGAAGTAGGGGGGTCACCCTCCCAGGAGGTATTTAAAAAACATGTAGCTGTGGCACTTGGGGACACAGATTAGTGGTGAACATGGCAGTTTCGGGTTAGTGGTTGGTGTTGATAATCTTAGAATTATAGAAACAGCAAGATGGGAAAATATCTCTAAGCATGGAAGGTGAGTCTTTTAACTCAACATCAGCTTCTACAACAGAAGAGATCTAGACTTGTTACTTAGAAATTCTTGCCCTATAAGCCCACTTACTTCAAGTAAAGAGATGTTACACTGCCAAATTACAACCACAGCCTTTTAAGAACTGACAAATATTTGAAGAAATGAGGTCTTTTTCTCAGACAGCTTATAGTCTTAGGCAAATAGCTGTAAGTGTTGCTCATTTTTAAGTATGAAGAATGAATTATTTAGAATGAAGGCTACTCATGAGATGTCAATCACTGTCTATCTCAAGTTCATAGCTCCTATCTAAAGGATTCAACAAAATGATAGAACTACCATAAGGATACACAGTACATTCCATAAGCTGGAAGAGTAGCCCATTGCTTTGATTTCAGCATGTTCTTCACTGTACCCTTGAGATGGGATAATTGCATCCAGTATGTACAACATTTTTTCCTATTAACTGAGATTAACATTTGCCTACTTGTGCAAGAAGTTTTTTCTCTTCTTAATTTTCTGTCACAAAGCTACACGTAAACAAAAGGCATAAGCCAGGAAGAGAGCAGAGGTAAGCACTGCTTAATCTAAAGACAGAGTTAAAATCCAGTTTAAGATTAAGATAAGGCTTTTATACAGTGCAGTCAGAACCTTGGTTTAGGTTTCTGTTTTAATAATTTGAGATTAGTTCTAAGTATCCTCAGCAACAGTGCTCAAACTCACTGCCAACATAATTTTTCAATATTTAAAATATAGTGCAAAAGACGTGTAGAATGAGAATGACTGTGTTTAATTTAAGTCAGAGTGACAAATGCAAACATTCTATTTGGTCATATATTTAACTTCACAAAGATTTAAATGCACCCTTCTAATTTTCTAATAAGGAAGTTCAAGATGTTATTGCATTTTTAAAGTATTTTTTGTTAGACAGTAGGTTCATTATACGACATTGACTGCACTTAAATGCCACAGCAGGGAGCATGTTCAAAGATTCAGTATTGCATTCACAAGTAATAAAAAATTCGCAATAAATCCAATAAGATGAAACGCTCTGTTGAATCCTAAAATACAAAGATGATGAAGTTGCCAAACACACTTATTTGTAATTATTTTATTACATTTCAAGTTTAATTATTGAAACACTTAGTGAGAAATTCAAGTAATCTTTATCACACAGACCAAGGACTTTGCTAGTGTCATGAAGGAATCCATTCTCCTTCAGTCTTGATCCATCCAATTTCAACTAACTGTCTGAACTTCAGTTGTTTTCTGGCTGCATTCAATTGTATAACTGCTCAACACAAAATTAGGCCATCATTTTTAAGTAAAGCTTTTATTCTTTTTATTCATCCATAACATCCCCATTCATAGGCTAAACAGAGAAAGAAGGTCAAGGGTAAAGGGGGTGATAAGTTGAAGACTTAAGCCAGAGCACCATTGTGTTACTGGAGTAGAACGGGGGGGATGGGGGAGAACAAAAAAACCCACGAACGCTGACATTCTGTTTTACATATAGGTACCAAAATCACTACCACTGATGCCTCCTAAAAGTCAGAGGCATATGGATTTCATGCCTGTGAAGCCAAGGTTTTATGCTGGATTGATGCCCTGGGTACAATTACACAGAGCTCTAAACCAGCTGTTTCCTATTTTGTTGTAAAAAAGGTTAAATTTGACACCCCTAAAACTGAAGCAGATGAACCCAGAATCTGTAGGCTGGGGTGCTCCTTTCTCCATCTCAATCACTTAAAAATTGGGCATTCTCTTGTATTTTACTGAGAGTTCATAAAAATTAACTAAAATTAAAAGGTTGAAGGAAAAAGAACTCATGAAGGGAGAAAACTTGTGAAATTTGGTTATTTCAAATGTTGTTTCCCCCAATTTATGTACTGTTCATCCAGTCTTGATGTCTCGAGTTTATCTGAAAAAAGTTCCAAGCAACAAATTCATATTTGAGCTGCAAGTTAAAACAAAAGAGATATTGACAGATTTAACTGAAAGATTTTAGCTGAAACTTTTCTGGCATGTTCTTACCAAAAAAAAAAAAACAAAAAACCAAAACCAAACCAAACCAAAACAAACAAACAAACAAACAACAACAAAAAAAACCCCACCAAAACCAAAACTGTTCTATGGCTTTCTTATATCATTTTTCGCTCTAAATCATGAAAGCATGTTAACATGATAATACACTTGGATTTCATTGATTTCATTTAAAAAATAGTAAAGCCTGTAGCACTTGAAGTATTTCCTCATTTTAATCAGCCTTCTAATTCAATAAAAACAAGATTTAAAGATGGGTTTCTTTAATACAGATAATTGGATTTTATTTTTTTAATAGATGTTTATATTTACTTCTGAATGGAACTGAACCAGTTCTCCCAATGCACCTTTTAAATTTCTAACTAGGCCAATGTACAAAACCAGAAAAAAAATATCACAAATCACTACTATTGATTACATGAACACTAAAAACAAGGGAACTGGTAGAGGAATGCTTTTATTTTGTAATAGGGTTGCTTGTTTGATGCAGAACTGTTATAAATTATCGAGGCAGTGTGGCATAGAAATCAGGGTCTAAAAGTTACAAATATAAAGAGGTAGGTACATGGAAACACTGAATATTATATCCTAATATATAAAGAATAAAAAAAAAAAAATAATACAGTGGGGCTGTTTTTTAAAAGGTTTTTGTAATATCTGCAGAGCAAACAAAAGGCAGAATGCAAATGAAGGAGTCTGATCTTTTTCAGCTAGCACTTTCATTAGTCACACATTGTCATTCTAGGATTTGTTTCTCAGATCAGCAATGAATAGTTTAACTGTTACCTTTCTTCTCTTTCAATTTACAAGCACTTCTCTATGCTTCAATAAGCTTAACGACCTAAGGTTTCCTCTTGCATATGCAGTTGTTTTGGGTGGTTTTGTATGTTATGTTAGGAGAGGGAGGGGGATGCATTTCATTATTATTTCTTAAAACTATCAAGACATTAAAAACAGGTCCAGAAAAGCTTATAAAAGTGAAGGACAGACTAACATTATTTCTATTCACCTTTTCAACAGTCTTGAGATATGTAAGTGGCATAAAAAATATTTAATGTAAAAAAAGAATTCTATCATTACATACACACATTGCAAATTATGATCCTTGTGGTTCTCTTTCAACTCAGCAAATAAATAGATATTCCTTAATAAGAAGAAAAATCCAATAAAGGATTTTGCTTCTTAATACTCTAGAAGCTGATGAAGTTCTCTGGCCCTTAGGTCTAGTGAAAGTGTGTTAAGAAAGCATATGCATACTTGAAATTGCTATTCAACAATACTGGCCATGCTGGAGTCTATAAAATATAGCATTTATTTGAATTTATGCATATAGTTTACTTCCTGTCAAAAGCTACTTCAGTTATGCCTCTTAAACTTTTTGGAAAGGACAACATTTGTGTAAAGCAAAATGCTTCCAACTGAAAAGACAGTCCCTATTAAATTACACTTGAATTTTCATAGGGCTTTCTCTCTGAAAGCTTGCAGTGTAAATGGTTATGCTATCCACACCCACTACCTACCTAGCTTAAGACAGACATCTACTTCTGAGATGATTTGACCTTTCCTTTTACAAGTTATGTTCACAGAAATAAAGCCAAACCACAACAGATTTAAAGAGAAATGTCAAGTCCTCTCTGCTTCAAGCAATTTCAGCACTGTACTTCTTGACAATCTAGGCGAGTTTTTCACACTATGATACCAAAACTGACTTTCTCTGAGTCTCACACTCAGTGAAAGTATGAAAGTACCTACCTTTAAGCATGAGGTTAACTTCATTCAAATGAACAGAGATCATCTCCCTTAATATTAAAGAGCTGCTTAACTTTTTTTGTCGACTGAATGGATTTTTGACTAGGTTAGAGCCTTATCCCAGCACCATGTAAGGGAAACTACTTAGTCTTGCTCAAATCAATGTAGATTTTACCATCAACTTCAGCAAATTTGAAATGTCACCCTAGCCTTTGTGCTATCTTTTTCAAAACCACTTGTACGATGTGAAATTAATGGAAAATCAGGAATTCAGAATGCTCAGGCAGCTTTTGAAATTTCAGACCTATTTCTAAGCAATTCAGTTCAAGAAAGAAGAATAAAATCAAAGTGAAATTATTCTCAGAAGTTCACAGCAAGTTTTAGGCAAAAAAAAGCATGTAATGGATATAAGCTACGTGGAAGTACAAAACACAGAAGCATTTCTGATAGATGTCAAACCACAACAGACACAAATGCGTTTTATTAGATAATGTTTCTACCCAACAGCATCCAATCATTAAAGTGTAATACCAGAGCCCTGCATTTTCTACCTAGGTTAACCCAACTGAAATAACAGACTGTCGGAAAATAGTACAGTCAGAAAATACTTCTAAAAAGCAGATTTCCATAGAACTCTCTCAGTGCTAGTTCAGTCACACATGGCCTTTTTGATATGTGTATTGTGAGCACTTCTGGAAAGTAAAATTGTTTTGTAAGCTAGTTTTAGTTTCACATAGTACTGGACGTTACATGAAGACAAACACTGTAGCCATAAAACGTGTCTCTTCCTATATACAATGGAAGGGAGGGAGGGAAAGAAAAATCCCTTGGCTTCTATTTACCTGGTGCCGACTTACTGCTGGATAAGAAATAACAAGGAACACTAGATGAATAACAAAGAACCAGGGTCTATCTCATCTTCATACATTAAGTACTCCCTATCAGGAAGTCCAACAGATGGATAAAAAGGAATATTGAGACACTGATGGAGACAGCAGCATAGACATGGAGAAAGATATGAGTATCTACAATGTCAATGGTAGGTTCACTTTTCAATCTCAAGTGCAAAACTGCACTTGAAATTATGAAAGGTTTAGCAAAGGCTTAAAGACAAATGAGAGAAACAGCTGTGGTGACTCAAATGAAGCCAAAGAAGTTAGAGCATCTCAAACCTTTAAAGACTTGAATACAAGACACAGAATTCAACTTAACAGGAGATGTATCTTAACTGAACATCTTCCATCCTATTTATGTCTAGAGACCTGTCTTAAGGAGTAATCATAAAATGAAATAAGAAAGTGCCTTAGCAGTGGTAATTAATTCAGGTAGTGCAAAACACAAGACAGAACACTGGCTGACTAACAAGGAATGTGTGCACATTTTGCATCTCTGGCTGTTAGTGCTACATTTTATTATAAAGCAGTACTCTGTGGATATTTTTCAGCTGGAAAAAACCCGAAGTATTCACCAAAACCCTAGTAATTTTGCATAGTTCTGCCTCTGGCACTTTCCTTCACAAATGACCAGCAATATACAAGTGGGTTATTCAGGTCAGTACCCAAATATAATACAGCAGTCTGTAAAACCTTCCTACTAATTTCTTGAGTTTGAGCACTAAATTTAGTTATTTATCAAAAAGCTGTAACACACACCTATTCTCTAACTTCAAAAAGTATTACCTTTAGTTGGAACTGAAATATCCTCCATAGTTCTCAAAATTGAAATATCTTCTTGTATAGGCTCTTTAGAACAGTGACAAGTAGTTCTTTTAATTCTGCTTCTCTGCCACAGAAAAAATTCCAGCTTTTTCAGCATTCAAATGAAATAATTTCCTTACATCCTTCCCAAACAACTCTTCAAAACTTCTTGTCTTACAAACCTAAGAAACTGGCAGTCTATACTGACTTGAAATTCCAAAAGGTGTAAAGTTCTGATGGCAGTAAGGGTAGGGAAGACACCAAAGATGATTTTTAAAGTTTATCTCAACAGATTAACTACTTGGATTACAAATAATGTGGCTTCATGACCTCATGACAGTTAAGTGGCCCTTGGTTTTTGGCAATTTCACTGGGACTCTGTTCCAGTTCAGAAATAAAAACATACCAGAAAAAAAAAAAACGAAACCACTTTATTATTATTATTATTAGGCAAAAGTGTTTGCAAGCAACTAAAAGAATTCCTACTCTTACTGTACTCCTAGTTGTACCAGTCAAACACCAGGATGATGTATCCCCAAGTGGGCATTTTGAAGTTATTCAGTATTCAATGCTACTAGTTTGCTATTCTGAGAATAAAATATAGTACTCCTCCAGCCTTGACACCTAGACTGCACATTTTATGTGTAGTGCGTAAAACTAGTTTAGAGGACTATTGCTAGGAAAAATGTAAATGTTATCTGTGTTACTTCTTTCCAGAGATCTACTATTTTCACAGTTTTCACCTACCCATTCAAGATTTTTATTCAGTTTTAACTAGATGTAGACATTAATTCTTTTGTCCATCATGCCATAGTCTCCGAGCTCTACATCTGGTGCTAAACCTGCCATTCCATCTATAAGTCACCATGAAACAATCAGTGGCCCTTACTCCACATTCAGAGGTTATTGTGCCAAACTACACTTATCTCAAAGACAAAGGAATATAACTGAAATATATCAGAGAAAGACTAAATTAGAATCAGCTGTTTTAAAATTCTTGGCATCATCGTCAAGCACAATCACTAATAAGCCTTTAGAAAGGCACATCTGAATTAAGGTGAACAATTTAAACAGATTTTGCTGGTGGTCAGTGCTCTTGCAAAATTGAATAGCTGAAATAGAAGCTGCAGTAACAGAAATGATATTGCAATTAAAATTGTTACATATATATAAACGTATGGTTTTAGACATTATGTTTTTAGACACTGGAGTCTATTGTAGTTGTTAGGTGCAGTAAAACACCAGCAGAGCCACACACACTATTTACATACGTGCACAGTAAGTTAATGTGGATGTGCTTGGCCACATTTGACTGACCTACAGAAGTATATTGACCGGGAGTATTGAGATAGCAAACTATTTATTCCTTTTATGTATGCGTGTATGCACAAATTCATTGTATAATACACTGTAAAGCTACATTACAGCAGATCGCAATGATCTTCATGACATCCAGACAAATATGATCCACAATACATTAAAAATATACATGCAAAGAGCAAATAAATGACAAAATGTGTCCTCATCTAGACTTATAACTTGGAAACCACAAATTTGTGCCCAACTGCAAAAGGAAGAACAAAGAAGAAGATGATTATCTCAAACATCATTGGCATCTTTCATTTTCTAAGAAACTGACTGAGCTTGATGCAGGCTGTTTACGAAGAAAGATAAGAATATAGTAAATGAAGAAGTCTTTCATCAAGACAACTTAGTGTTTTATAAAACTGTATATTCATACATTATTATTCTTCCAAATAGGGCTGCAATAAAAGGTACAGAGACAAACAGAACTCAAAGGGTAGAAGACAATGAATTGCCAGGCTAGATCAAGGTCTAGGACTAGAATTCAACAGGAAAACCTTCTAATAATACACACTACGAAAATGTGTGATCTTAAAATCTGAGCACCGGTGATGTTAAAATAAAGTACTGCTAATCCAGTGAAGAAGTTTACTGCAATGTATTTGGGATTATAAGAAATCCAAAATTTAGCAGTCCAACGTATTAAATGTAACTTGCAGGTATTCGGTCTCAGCCGTATAGAAAGATTCTTCTACTATCCCATAATCCTACCTATTCACACATGAAATAAGTCATACGCACACATAGAATACATCCAGGTTTTCCATTTACTTTTACAGCAAAAGGATAAGAATCAGAACCATTTATTTTTTATTTTGAAATAAAATTACTATTAATCTCACAGTAACACCACCACCACCCCCTCCCCTGATCCAGCTAGAACCCAGGAAAACTTATTATAAAGTTATAATTTCTGGTTTTCAAATTGATAATTTCTAAGAATTTCATATAAAACAAAATAAACTAGAACATACAATCATCTGCAACATATTCTATCACAGCACAATATTTTCTAACCTGAAGTAACACTTTAAACAAAGAATTACTTCAATCTTTACTTTCACCAGTGAGATTTGACGATGAAACAACATATAAGCATTCTGCAGAAATCTGTCCATTGCAGCATCAATAAAAAACATGTAAACATGTAAGAAAGATGAGGAAGCCTACCACTAGACACATGATGCTTCTAAATTAAGACCTCTCAGAAGTTTGAGGCTACTTCAGAATTAAAATACTATGGAAGCATTTAATCTTCTTTCCATCAAAGAGTGGATAGTGAAATAGAAATATTTTGCTTGGGCTTTTGTTAATATCCATGCTGGTACATTTTTTTCTTTTTTTAAATTTCAATTTTCTTTGTCTAGTCAGCCCCCTTAGAACTTTTGGTTAAGTAGCATTATCTTCTCATGTTATAGCTTTTCATAAAGTTTATGGTCATTCAATAATGACAAGTTATTTATATTTCAAGAAAAACTACTGTCTCACCAATCTCTTGCAGCATCAATAACCAATACAAAGTCTTGGATATACACACAGTATATTCCAATAGTCCAGTGGGGGAGGGGAGGAACCACTCTAAACTGTGCTACACTGCAAATATGACAAGAGTAAGAAGGCAAAAAATTTATCACAATACTATTTTGTTTCTACATTTATAATTTCTTACTCCAGAAATAAATTTATTTCAGAAATTTCGGCAGCCCAGAAGAATACAGGCAGGACCTACTTTTAAAAATATTTACAGAAACGCTGCATTTCTCCAAAAAGGAGTCTGCAGGATCCATTAACCACTATATAATACTACAAGCTAAGGAAAACCACAATAAAAGTGGGTAGTCCTAAATCTGCTATATTAAAAAAAAATTCCTCTTTTTTATGAATCAAGAATTATTTAGTGTATGCTATAGTTGTGGCCTGATGTATATTAAAGCCACTTAAGTGTAGGACTGCAAACCAGTTTTTCATACACCTTAGTATCAACCAAGCAAAACCCAAGGTTTACATTTTAATTTTCTCATCCCTATCCACATCTGAAGTTTTACACAAGTAAAAACAGGGGTTGTTTGACAAACAATATAGACAATAAGTTTTGATAAGCAACAGTTTTCCCTGGCCTACAGAGTTTAGGATTTTTCTAACAGCATGTAAAGAATGAACCAATATTAGATAAACCCGAGTTTACCAGCAATTTAAACAAGAATATAAAATTCATTGCAATGTGAGCTGACATTCAAGGATCAGTGGTTGATACAGACAATTTATTACTTTCTACAGCAGTAGGTTTGCACACTGGAAATGGACATGAACAAAAATAACAACAAAAAACATCAAACAACCCCAAACCCAGGTAAGATTAAAAAAACAGAAAGCAATGGATACCTTTAACTCCACTGTTCCATAACAACAGCATATGTTTTTGCAACAAAACTTACAAATCATTCTGAAGCAGTGTCATAATTTTATAACACTTTCCTAGAGAAGACTGGCTTTATTAACTCTGTGCTCTTGAAGGACAAGAGGGTTGCACACAAATTCTCTTAACAAGAAAAATGTGCTGTTTTAATTAATATTTGGGAAAAGGGAGATTTAGCCTCTTAACAGCAGGGAAAATGACAGCAGACATACGGACAACTGCTGAGATTGGTTTCAATCAAAAATTCAATGCATCATTTCTATATAAGGTCAATAGGCAAATATAAATGAAATCTAATTTTTTTCCAACTTTGAAAATGAATGCTAGAAATAAAGTTGCACTGTTTTGGCTTTTCTTGGGTTTTTCCTGGATTACTAGTTTTAGTGAGACAAGAGCCTTTATTAAGACAGTTCAAAAGAACAGTTTACAAGTAATTTAAAAGTTAGCTGAAACAGGTACAACTTTGTCAAGATGTTCAGTCAAGAGTGTTCAGTTTTAACATAATAGATCATTAGTTGTATAATATAGTGTTCTCACTAAAAACACTTCTTGAGCTCCGGCCCACACCATGACATCATATCCCTTTGGTAGGATATGGAATATCCCTTTGGTCAGTTGGGGTCACCTGTCCGGGCTGTGTCCCCTCCCACCCTCCCAGGCACCCCCAGCTTCCTCACCAGCATGGCCAGTCCGAAAAGCAGAAAAGGCCTTGGCTCTGTGTGAGCCCTGCTCAGCAATAACAAAAACATCTCTGTATTATCAACCCTGTGTGCAGCACAAATCCAAAACACAGCCCCATAGCAGCCACTGGGAAGAAAATCAACTCTACCTAGGCCAAAACCAGAACACTTCAAATGTGCACAATTGAAAAAATATAATTTAAGTAGTGAAAACAGAACCAAAAAGAGATAAAGACATTTCTTTCATGGAGGCCTTTTAAAGCCATGATTTCCTAGATTGCTGTCATATAAAATATAAAACATGTCCAGGGACTCCCTAACCCAATATTACTTTTACTAAAAGTACCACCTATAGGGGCTACAGTTGAGAAGAACTAAAAGGTTTCTGTAAAATATGTTTCTAACAGCATACTACAAAGAATTAACAACAAATACGTGTTAATGTACTGAACACAGCAGAGGAAAATTATTTTTAATATGAACATTAAAACTGTAGGAAAATGTAGGAAAATTATTTAATAACCATATAATGAATTAGTGAAATAGATGCATATATTTTATCAGACATAAAACCCTCTATTTAGTCATAGAATAGCAAAACAACCAGAGAGTGTTAATAAATAATGCAGTATTGAAGATATTATAACAACTCTTAAATTCAGGAAGTAGAAAGCTAAGTGGTTTTCACGCTTTCTGATGCATAGTAAGTACTTAAGTAAAGAATTCATTATTTTTTTATTTTTGTTTATTATTTAAATCACACGGAGCATGACAAAGCAAATACCAAGTTGTAGCATCAATAATCACTCCATCAGCCAGTAGCTCCAAGAGAGAATCTCTGAGTACCTTGTGCATAGCAGAAGAAAAAACTGAGCTGGTTCCTTTCGGAACTTAAAACTGTTACCTTTTTTGGCTCAACAAACTAATTTATCCAAAACTGGCTAACTCTACAGTCAGCGAAAAAAACCAGCGTTACCAACAGCTCCATCAGAGCTAATGTTTAGTTTATTAACATTTCTTCTTGAATATTCGGGGAATTTTCTTGCCCTAATGGGAGCCTACAGAAGTCCTACCTACTCTACAAATTTTTGCAGTTATTACTTAATTAATTTTTACTGTTGGAACTGGCAGAAGCCATAGCAGTCACACTACCAGTTAGTTCTGGAGTTGTACTCAACAGAAAGCATTATGAAAATCTGATTTCCTGTGATTAACAGACAATATTAAGTTCTTTTGTGGTTAAAAACCAACATTCGATTAATATTTTGTATTAGGATTCAGCAGAAAGGAAAGTTTGTTAATGGAATCATCATGAGCTAGAGACACACATCTAGGTTCAAAACAGAATACCATAATTAAGTTAAATTAAAGTAGGAATTGAGTATGTCACTGAGTATGTAAGTAGGAATTTTGAAGTATGCCAGCAAAGAAGCTAATGTTAGTCATTAATTGTTGGAGTGAGAGCTCCTCTGGACCCAGGCCCAGAGAAAAGCCAAAGCACAGGGGTTGAATTAAAACCTTAGGATAAGCTGAAATACATGAAGNGAATTTCTTTATTCTAGACAAAACATAGATGGAACTATACTGTTCACATTTTTTAGATAGAGTGTTCACATAAACAATAAGAGCTGATAGAAACTATATACAAAAATTTGTGTAATACCTATGTCATACTTGTGTAAGATTTATGATTGTTAGAATTAGACCGGGATAGGTTGAAAAAAGAAAAACTAGAATCGTGTGTTAATCTTATTGGTAAATTAACAAATATAATCCACACTTCTGTAAGTTTAGGGAGGAAGAAGAAGCTGGTTTTTTACTTGTTGTTTGCCTGCTGCTGCTGCTGTTGCTGCTTGACCTTATCCCCTTTGAACTCTACCTTCAGAGAACTATGTGACTATGGAATAAAGAACTTTAACAGGACAGCAGCCTCCTCTGCTCTTTCACCCTCAGCCGAAAGGGAGGGTGGCCTGTGAAAAGCTCAACAATTAATATCCTAATCTATTGATCCTGGTACCTAAAAATACTTCTCCAAAATTACCTGAAGAGTTTAAATTTCACTTGCCTTCCCACGTTTCCAGTTTCCCATAAGATGCTAACCTAACATGCTCAAATCAAAAGGAAATGTTATTAATATTTACTGGGTTTAAAAATAAAAATAGAGGACAAAACCTGATCATCAGCAGGGAGTTGTCTGGAAATATATATAACTATACCCCAAAAATACAAAACTACAGACTGCATTATTGACATCTGTAAAATATAACCTGCCCAAAGACTCTCTGCACTTGCAGAATTTTTCTCTGTAAACTATCTGACTTTATCCTGTAATAGACATGAAAGTCATGGAGCCTTTAGAAATGATGAAAAATGTTGGACATCACATATGAATGAATATTTAAAGTGTTTGATTCAGGTACCATAACCAAATTTCTTTAAATAAGTGACTGTTAGTATAGAATTTGAGAGAATTTCTATACACAAAACTCAAGTCACTCTGCAAGGAGAATGCAAAGAAAAGCACAAAAATGTGAAAGACGGCAAATTTAAATTACAGGTATTTGAACTAAAACTTTAGAAGACCATTAGACTATGAAAAAAGGAAAAGCAACAAAGCTAAGATGCTTCTTATCCACATGTGTACATTGACAAAACCCTTTCTCATCCAGCTATGGCTATTCTATATCTTTAAGTCTAAACCAAACTATTTAGTTTCTGTAAAAAGTATTTTAATTGCAGCAGATGGTAGAAAACCAGAAACTTAACTCAATATTTACTTGCAAGAATTGGGCTGCTAAGCAGAAACCCTGATTTAGACACCAGCCTTACATTCTCATCCTTGAAGTCTGAGAAATTATTTACTGCAAGTCAAAGGCATTTGTGTCACTAAGTTCTGTCAGGAAAATTTACTTTTAAATAAATAGCTGCAATTAGGAGTTTGTTAAGTCATTTTAATTCTCACCAATCAAGAGTTATTATTAGAACTGTTACCTTTTTCCTTCCACTTTGTGAAATTCTTTGTGACATTTTTCATAGAACGTTGTGACACCATTAAAAAAAAGTGTTTCAAATCCATCTCAATTTTTCCCCCCTTACCCAGAGTAATAAAACCATACAGCTAAAAAAGAATGTTTTCTGTATAAGTGTGGCTATATTGCAAGACTCTCACACAGAAGAAAAATTTAAAACAAGTTTACTGTTCTTAAAAAACAGATTACCTGTGCAATACTAGGAAATGTAACACAAAATGTCTACATCAGTAATATGGGACCATTTTTCTTCTCTCACAGTTATATTACAGCATCTATAGACCTATGCTATAAATCTCACAAGAACAGAAATTGTTCTCTGTCAACTTTCAAGCCTGCACAGATTCCTAAATATTTCCAATACACCTGGAGAATCTAAACAAGTTATTTGTAGTTATTAGTATTGCAAAAGCCAGCTTCTTACATCTCCTCAGCTCATCAAGCAACTTAGGAACTTAGTTAAAAAACTTAGGTGCCAGAAGCTAGAAAGTATGTTATCAATTTAAAATAGAATCCTCTCTGCACTAAAAAATAAAGGTTTTCCTGCCGAGTTTCTAGATCCTGACAAATCCCAATCTTTAAAGATCCAGAACTCAATACTTTAACTCTACCTTGATACTTTTGCCTGAATTACAGGAAGGACAAAAATTGTTTGACCATTCCAATATACTCAGTTACTGAACAGACCCGTTGTGGCGGCTGAGCCAGCAGCAGTGGAGGCCAAGGAGCCAAAGAGCTCCGGAGCAGGACAGGCCTCTTGGTGGGCCAGCTCCAAGGTCCAAGATCACCCCCTGACTCAGGGTGAGAAGCCTCCCCCACCAGGCTTTGTGGCTCTATGCAGGTTTGGTCTGTCTGGTTGGCCTGTTGGCCATGCGCCGCTTTTACCCCTTAAAAGGTTGTAACCCCGCCTTCCCTCCACCCCTGTACCCTCTGCCCATCTCCTCTTGGTTCTCCTATATAAGTTTGTCACTGCGCTCAGATCGAGTCTTTTGTCACTAGAAACCTTCACAAGTGGCTGAAATAAATCTACGCTGTGGAATTCTACAGGGGAGACCCCTCCCAGTCTTTGCCTCTGGTAATGCATGAGCTATCCAGCTCAGTGTGAGTGTGTGCTTTGTGCCTCCATCGGCACGGGTGAGAAGTCAGCCAGCCAGTGCCACACAGCATCGCATGGAGTGATCCCTTGCCAGGGAGGCTTTTGGGAAACACAGCGACCTTTCCACCGTCCACCCACACCGCGTCAATAATCCATCCAGCCTCCTAAACAAAGGCATTTGTGGCAAGTTTTTGTTTAAAGTACCTGTGGTAAAGATCAAATGAACAAACTCTACTTTTGGTTAGCTGTTTATTTTTGCTATGAGTAAATGTTGAAGATAGTGGCAAAAGGAATAGATTAACTTACCTGACTTGGAATGGCTCTGTTTTATGACTTAAATTTTAGCAAATAGCTTTGACCATCCAAATGTTCTGGTTTGTTTTTGGTTTGGGTTTTTTTTAGTTTGGTTCTCCCCAGTTAATTTAAATTGACACCTCCCCCCACTATTAAAACCCTTTTATCCATTTATGCCAGATCTATTTCAGTAGTGTAACGATATTGATTTTAGCATATTTTCCCTTAGAACACTGTGTATCTTAGTCTTTTTGCAGAGTCATGTCTAAAGTAACTAAATACCTATACGGAAATACTTCTCTATGACAGGGTAGGATACTACACGTCACATTTATTCCTTTCTCTATTTGCTATCTCTGAAGCAATCAGAATCCAAGGCAGATGTTTTTGACTGCACAAGGACTGTCATTCTCCCTGTGTTTTCCTTCCCTCTTTCTTCATCAAAACCATTCTTCTTAAGAGACAGAGACATATGCACACACTCACATATGTAGCTCATATAGAAAAAAGCTTTCTCTGAAAAAATGTTATTCTCTTTGGCCAACAATTAATCCATTAATTTAAATGGCTGACACTGAGTTAATTCACTAGGAAACAAGGTAGGAACAATTCTAACTACATGGGGAATGTTCCAACAAACATTTGTAACCACAAATAGCATCCTTTCTTTCATGAACGAGATGTTTAAAAGCAAACTTGCAATGAAAAACAGATACTAGAAATCCCTAAGGGGCAGAGGGAATTGAAGTGGTGACTGAAGCTTAGCAAAAAAATTATGCATTTAATTCACCCAAATTTTAAGTGACCATAAAAGTAAGTGTTTTCTAATACGTTATCATTCAGCGATAACGTTATTACAATTTTCTAGTATTAAAAAGTATGAAGAACCTCTCGTTAAAATTTGAGACCATGCAACTTACTGCAGTTTTGGGCAAAGTCCCCATATCCAACACTAACAATTCAGTTGTCAGACTGAGAAACTACAAACCAACCAACCTATCGCCACACAACGAGAACTTTCCTATCTTATACAGTCAGGCAAGAGTGGGACAATGCTTTATAACACTGCTCAACATCAACATGCCTTAACACTCAAATTGTATTTCCTTAAGTTTTAAATGAGCATGGTTCTGGTATAGTTGGCTATCAGGAAGGAGCTAACAGGAGGCTGTTCATAATTTTGTTAAGAGGTGACTTAACTGTCAGTATATTTCATAGAGAACAATATCTGAGGTAAAGTTTTCAGCCCTTCTCCATTCAATAATTACACTGTGCACATCTTATATAGAAATGCAAGACCTTTCTTTTTTACATAACCAGCACCTAGGGTTGAGAACAATTCAGCCACTTTGAGCCTGGGCTCAGTCTTGGTGGTTTGAATCTATACTGGAGATACTGGCAGCAATCAGTTTCGCTTTTTTGTTGTGGCAAATTTTTTGAACATTCATTTAATTAGGTCATATTTCATTAACAAAAAAAATGGCTACCACCATTGACCTATTTTGTGCTTCGGTCACCATCTTAAACTGACCAGGTATATTCAAGCAATGGAAAAGAAACAAATGCACAACAAAAAAAAAAAAGCAATCACTTTTTTTGTTTCAAATATAAATTGAAATGCAAAAATACAGCAATTATACAAATATTTATTACCACCTGCACTTATCATTTATTGTAGCACACCTACAATAAATTAGCCAAGGATGCCAAAGTAGTTGTGATTTAATCTGTTCTTACTCAGAATGGCTTTCTAGTGAAAACTTCATCAAACTACTCAAAGAAAAAGGGACCATTTTCAAAATTTGGGTTTCATTATCATCACATGCAGCGTGAAATGAAATTGTATTCCTGTTCTTTTAAGTAGATGCCTGAAGTGTAGCTACGTTTCTTAGTACTATTTACACCGGATGCACCTGAATTGAAACCCCTGTCAAAATAATCTATACAGAAACTTTTTTCCAGGGGGACAAGTGCAAGTTCCTTTTTCCTCTAAGCTGAACTCATTCAGTCTCACACTGAGCTGTTATTTCCACCTTTGTAGAAATACATTAGTCAGAATGGCAATTGGGTAGCCACAGGAGTAAACCTCCAGCAACCAAGGATTTCCATGAGTTAGAATAGTACATATTTCCTCAGGTGTGCAGAAATCCAAACCCCTTTCTCGTCTGTCCAGCTCTGAGCACTTGTCACTCCCCACAGTGTTTTTAGAAGTAAGGAACATAGAAGAGAGTTCATTTGTTGGTCCCTGAAGCAGCAGACTCTACAAAGATGCTGAGTGTAGGGACTCATCCAGCAGCAACACATTCACTAAATATCATGTACTAAAGATCACTTCTAAATATCATGTACTGCAAATTTAGCAACAATTCTTCATTGCTTCTAATAATGTGGGGTTTTCTTTGATTTAATTCTGTCTTTCTTTCACTGCAGTGTCATGCTATGATGACTGCATGTTTCCTTATATAAAATGCAAAACCACTGACAAATCTAGATGTGAGGTTATTCTTGGTATATCAGAGTAAATATTGGTTTCCATAGCACCAGGACATGCTGGGAACTCCCTCTTGTTTTAAATACTCCAGGGATTTTAAACATCATCTTCAGTGTCAAGAGAAGATTGCTACTAATACTTGACTGTCATAAAAAAATGCAGTGATAACCAATGGCAATCAAAGTAATAAAATAAACCATGATCTTGGTTTCTTTTTCGTTAAAATAATTTTGAAAGTCACTGTTTAAGTAATCTCTCTGTTTTAATTAAACTAGCATTCAAAAAGGCTTTTTAAAGGAATGGAGAAAAAGATACAGTCCCTCTGGAGGAGACTGGAAAGATTATTTTTCTTTTAAATGCATGTTAAGTGACATCAACATAGTGCAGAGTGTACTTTCAGAACTCTTCTGGGAATATTGACATCCCACCAGCTGCAAACAACATCATGATTTTAACCTTGAGTTGAATACTTAGAGTTGTAAGCCTGTACATGTTAAGGAGTGAGAAAAGAGCTTCACAAAAAATTTTAATTCACTAGTATTAATNTCATTCATAAGAGCTTTCCTTCCTTCCTTCCTTCCCTCCCTTCCTCCATTCCTCCATTCCTCCCTTCCTTCCTCCCTTGCCAATGCTTTTCTGCTTCGGTTAATTCTTTCACGTTTGGTCATTAAATTGAAAATACAGGTTTACAGTTAATTAGACACAATCAATCAATGGTGTCACAACAGAAACAGATTTACCTTGGATCCAGGTAGTACTTTAACAAGCATAGCATTTGAATTTTTCACTCAAATTTTCGTCATAAATCCAGTATACTGCAAAGATGAAAGATGGGCACAAAATTAATATTTTATGCAGGATTAAAGGAAATTACACAGTTTCATCCCTATATGAATACCACAAAGATACATCAAAAGCTACCATATTCTGCTAAGGCATAAATCTAATTCCTAGCAGAAGAAAAACTCTCCCTCAAGAAAGTAACTCAATTACCCTGTCTCCTTCGGTGATCCCCGACAAAATACATCAACTAGAAAACATCAAATTAGGCAGAGCAACAGTCAAAAATAGTGAGAAAAAAGCAGGTTGCAAAAAACCAACATTCCATTTCTTTTAAGCAAAGGAATAGAGGAATATTTCCCCCTTATTTATACCATTCAGTACATTATATTTATGTGTTATGTTACAAAGCAATATTGTTTTTAACTCAGGAACACATCTGTATTATCAAATTCTTGCAAAAGGTCCATTTTGAATACTCAACCAGCTTTTAAGTTCTGACTGTTTCAGTGCCAACCCCTGGAATTTTGAGGGTCCCAAATATAGAGACTGGAGCACATCATTCATCTTCATTGATAGAAGAGATGTTTATTGATTTGGCAAAAAAACCCCTTTCTTCTCAATAGTGTATACACATCCCCAAAATGCAACATAAAACATTAGGCCTCCCAGAATATGACCTCTGAGTGAGTTCTGCATCAGAGCTCCTTGGCTAAAGGAAAGGAACTTTCTGGAAAGTTTTGGTTTTTTGCCTGATCTCTACCTTAGCCAGAGCTTCATCTTCCAAGGCTTGAAAAAGTTCCACGTTTTCAACTGTGTTATATAAGATTCACAAGCACACACATGCTTTATCTTTTGCCAGTAACCTTCGTTTCTGTAGATTTGTAATCATATACACTAGCCCTGTTATTTATTACATAAAATATCTGTGTATTAAGTAATCAAATACAATTACCAAATTCAGATCCTTAATAAGATATTTATGGACTGTTTTTAAGCAGTACATACATCTGAAATGGGAGCTGCTCTCTATTCTCTCTTCCATGCAACTTGCTTAGTCTCTTTGTGTAAAAAACTCTCACTTTGGATTACAAGGTGACTCTTCTCCCTTTTGATGGCAGCAACAGATTACACAACAGCTTGATATTTCCTTATTTCATCTGTAACTAAACAAGATTCTAAAAATTAATTTTGACTTAACGTGAAAGTAACATCTTTCAGAATTTCCCACCTGAAAGGATTGGGAGTTAAACACTTTATTTGCAGAATTTTAATTGAAAATGAGCAGAGGGATTTAAAAATCTCCAAATCAGAGAAGAGAGAAATGTGAAATAACCCTCCCAGAGAAGAGGACAGGACAGTTAACTTGCAGAAGGAGACCTAAGTTCATGCTTGTCTGCTTACTTGCTCCACAACAGAAATTGAGGTCTGCCACTTTACTGCTGTGTGCTAATGGGTTGTATTAGGTATTCTGCATGAGCCCTGTACTGCAAAAAGTGTTTTGTTATTAAGTAAATGTAAAGGAGATCTCAGGTTTTCACCTCTCACACAGGTGTCCTAAAAAATGGCTACAAAGTAATTTTCTCCATCTTAATGAATATTCATTGAAGTGAAACTGTTTCTGCAGGAAAGACAGAAAAACACAATAACATTCTGTATACACATATAAATGAGATAGCATTATGGAAGGGTGAAAATCTTGGTTCTATTTTCTTTTCCAATAAAGAAGAATGAAGAATTGAAATTACCTCTACCAAGATCTGTGCATTGGAACTATTAAGCAAAATAATTTAAAAATCAACAGAGCAGATATTTTTAAACAAATAGGGACCACAGAGTTTTGTCTGCTTTGGAAATATTATTTCCTCATTCTTACAAGATTTAAGTATCTAGCTGAGAGTATCTCTGGAAGTCCTTGAAAAACTTACAAGATTTCTGTGTCTGCAACAAGTCCTTCTGACAGAGGGCTTCACCAGGTACATTTCTTATTCTTTTATTCCTCCTTCCACTCTCCTTATCTTTTGAGTTGTGCAAAATTCTTGCTTTTTTTTTTTTTCCCCCCTGGGCGATACTGGTCATTTTCTGGTGGAAAAAGTCCCTGTTGCCATATCAGCTGAAGTCAAAACCAATGCCCTATTCAGTCATCCTACTATTATAAGCAGGAGTAGTATTTACATGATCTACCCTCACAAAACCCCAGTGAACTCAAGGAAATGTTATGGAAACTTCCAGTCCAGCCATCCAGGAGCCACTCTGGCAATCCCATTCCATCACTTGAGATGGGACTGAGGCCCCTTCCCAGCTACACCCCCATACTGACATACTGATACAGCTGGACCAGGTTTCCTCACCAGCCCAGCCCCAGGTTTTCCATGGCAGAATCTCAGACGTTCAGTTCCTTCAAACATTTTAATCTCAAACAAAGAATTTCTACTTTGGAAATTACTTCCAGAGTACACTAAAATATTTCTGGAAAGATATTGCATGTGACTCTGTTTATCCTAGTATACATGGTTATTTGAAATATGCTTCTCTACAATGCCATAGGAAAGTGATTTTGATGTTAACTAATATGGACGTTTTACAATAAAGTTTGAATTACAGCCTTAAACTTAACATCAGTTAGAAAGGGCATAGACTTGTGAAGGGAAAAAAAGACTGAAAAGGAATTAATAATAATTTTTCAGCCCCAAAAAACCAGGATTACATAATTTAAACTTGCTTATTTAGTTAAATATAGAACTGAGTAAGAATTCACTATCAGAAGAGCATAACTTGCTTGGCATCACAGCTGAGAAGACTAAAACAACATTCACCTCCTGAGACACAAGGTTTGCACAGATTAACAAGTGGGGTTTTTTATTCAAAAGAAAGGTCACAGAAAGTGCCAGTATTTCTTCATAGATTTCTACCAATACTTTCGTCCCTTACTAGAAACAAAACATAAACAAGTCTTGAAAATAATTTTCTGTCTGTGCAAAAAAATGAGATTGACACACAGTAGCCTTTCTAACCATAAGAAAGTAACCTCTGGCTAACAGCACTTTCCTAACGTTTCTACAAATCTCAAACTTACCTGTCAGGAAAACTCTAGGGGAAAAAAGATAGTTCAGTTGCCACATACTTTGTCAGTTGCCCTTTTTCTTGAGAAAACAAGTAACTGCCAACCTATGCCAACTGCAATGCTAGTTCCTGCAGTCTGGAAGCCAACACTGGACCAGGAACATTTTAATTAAGCATCCAACAATCCTTTAACATTAATAGCTTCCTAAGCAAGGTCACATCTTTGCTCATTTGACACAGCAAAGTCTGATAAACTTAGTTAAGTCCATAATATTTAGGAAGCACAATACAATTAGGAAACAGTTGAGATGGGACTGAGCAATTAAATTTAGAAATTAAATTTAACACTGATAATTCAGAGTCACCACTGTCTATAGTACCCTGATTTGTCCAAGATCCTTTATTTTGTCTTATAAGCAAACACATTGGAAGGTACGCACTGCAACTTGAAGATGAGCAAAATCTGAATTGTAATACCTGCCTTTAGAGCACAGTTACAGACAAAGTGTGTCAAAACTCTTCCCCTCCAAAATACAGATGGAATTCATCCCAATATTAACTCAACAGGTAACCTGGGGAACCATTGCTAAAGATGTATGAATATTTTTCATGCCCATTTGTGGAGAAAGATCTACTTTATTCAGATTGGGGAAATAAAAATTATGTGCTTGAATTAATCCTTGCCATTTGTGGTTTATTGTCTTTGAAGACTCTGCATAATATATAAATACAGAAGATGTATGGATGTTCTCAAATTGACTGCTGATATAAGTGGGCACAACTCCACTTTTATTTAATGAAATCATGCCAATTTATTCCAACACTGATTCTGGCCTCTTGCACCTCAGTTGGAAGCAGCCCTAACACATTAAGCTTTATATGCCAATGGCAAGTCTCCAATTTTTTTTCCTTTAGAGATAAAAAACTGCTATAGCTTCATTGTATAGGGTCATTGATATTCTCTGGATCAAGCAGGGAATTGTTTGTTAAGTAAACTACATCTGTTTTTCCATTTGTGAATTGACTGAAAATAAGCTGAAGATCTCCACTGATGCAATGACTAAGGCCCAGACTCAGACCAACAGGGAACCAGAGACATTTATTCAAAGAAACCAGCTAGTTTTATCCACTTCTTCAAGACCCAGTATCTCCTTATATTGTATTTTTCACTAAGCAACCTATCACACATTGCCACGTCAGCAACATGCTTTCTTAATGCCCTTATATGGGGTGATAACGCACTGCCCACCCATCAGGCAGCAGGCTCCTCTCCGCAGGGCTCTGCAGCATGGCATCTCCTCCCTGTGCCGGTTTGGGCCAAATTTGGAGGAAAATATCCTCTGATATAAGCCAAGTTACAGCCGCCCCTCCCACACCAGGTTCGGGAAAGAAATCTTCCTCGGAGGAAAGTGAAAGAGGGGGAAAAAAATAAATCTATTTATTTAACAAACACACAGAAAAGAATAATAATGCTAAATACTAAAATCTCTCGCTGTGGAGAGAAAACCTGGAAGATTTTAGAGTCCTTCTGTGGGTGTGGTCTCTCTCCTCCTCAGAGCTGGGTCGGCGTGGGGGCCCCCCTCCGGACCGGGGTACGGTCTCCCGGTGANAAAAAGTTCATCTGGCTTTTTTTTTCTCGCACCCAATTTTAAAGACACAGAAAGGCACAGAATTCATATCTGGATGATATGGGATACACACCATAAAGTCACCCCAAGACACTCCCCCAGGGTCAGGCGGAGACAAACTTCTTTGTGCTACCATGGCGTTCTACAGGCACATCCCACAGCCTGCAGCTCAACTCCATCCTATCTCTTCCCACACTCCACAGATAAATTATTCATCTAAAATGTAGCCACATGTAAGTTTTAAAGCCAAAAAAAAAAAAAAGGGCCAAGCAGTGTTCTCAGGGATGAAATTATTTAGTGAAAAATTTAGTGGATTTGCTTAGAAGTATGCCTTGAACAAAATTGCATAAACTTCCTTCTATAAGGAATAAAAAAACATTTTTACAGGTTTAGCAGAATATGCGAAGTTCTGAACTTTACATTTAAAGTGGTTAACTCACCAGTCAGTAGATGCTGGGAGGCTCCATTAATAAAGGCAGTAAATGAAATGAGACGGGCCAACATTCTGAAACAAAACTAAAATCTAAAATACATCTTTTGCGGGGGGGAGAGGATGTAAATAATGTCAACTATAAAGAGTTTGGTGCAGGTTTGTGGATTCAGAAATATTGCTACAGTATTGAATCTTGGGCACTACATTCTGTAGTTGCAAAATAAATCTCACATTCTATTAAAAGGCTGCATTAAAAGTCTGTCCTGTTAGAGTCTGACATACTCTAAAACTGTGAATAAACCTTATCTGAAAACATCGCAATTTGCAGGAATTTAATGTGAAACATAAGCTCTTTCCAGGAACTTGTCAAGATCCTGGAAACAGACTGACATTTATTCAAAATGTTTGAGCCTTCAATCAAATTTTGCAGAAGCAATTGAGTTCCAAATACAAAAAAGAAGAAAATTAAAAAAAAAAACCAGAAAGCTTTGCAACTGAAGGTTTCACAGATGTCTGGAGATGTTTCAATGTTTCATACAGTACTTGCTAGCTTGTGAATTGTTTACATTATGACTCTAGAGAATTTAGGTTCTGACAACCTGATTAAAACTGGCAACAGACTCTGATAGACTAATTAAGTCTGGCACAAATGTTATCTGCATAACATAAGTAAAACATATTTTGTCTAACAGGCTGAAAATAATTAAATGCAACAGAATCCTGTGAAGACATCACATCACTCGCACCCCTTTCCTGCCCTCTCTTTCCCCTCTCTTTTAAGTTTTCCATTCCTGCCCCCCAGTTCCTTTCTAATGAAACTTCTGCATCTCATGTTGTAACCTGCTGCCTCAGGACACAATGCAAGGGTTCCATCTGCTTTACACTTCACTATCTTCACATATTTTCCTACAGCAATGTAATTGTATGTCATCCTTTGTAACAGATTCAAACACTATCAGAGCCTCGAGTGACAATGACAGTGATGGTGGAAGGGTGGTCACAAAAATCACAAGTGAGAAAACCAGGACATAAACCCCAAACAACCAAACAATGTACTGGTGAACCAATTTCTACAAGTGATATAGAATTAAATAAGTACAGCAAAGCTTCCATCACCAGGTAAAATACCTGATACTGAACTGTTATGCACTTAAGTTCCCAAGGAGGGGAATGAACAGGTGAGGAAAGTAGAATTTATAAAATAATAATCTAGATCAGCTGGAGAAAAAAAAGACCATAACAGAGCAAATTGAGAATTCTTTGGTCACTTTGCATTTTTAATACATCAGTTTCACTAAAATAAACAGGGACCATTTTCTGAACAATGAGATTTGAACATGGGACTTCTCAGCATGACAGATAAATACATTGCCGAGGGAAGTTGTGGATCTTTCCTCCCTGGAAATGTTGAGAGTCAGGTTGGATGGGGCTTTGAGCAACCTGATCTATTGAAAGATGTCCCAGCCAATGGTGGGGGGGTTAGACTAGATGATCTTTAAAGATCCCTTCCTACCCAAACCATTCTGTGATTCTCTGATCATGGTATCATCATCCCATCCCTGCAGCATATCTGAACAAATGATCCTTTCTGTCAGACAGCTTCTCTTCCAATGACATTTCAGGTTGGAGAAGCCATTTGAGTATTTTTCACCCAAGAAAGATGTGAAGACTGAAAAATCAGGGTAGGACTGACCTAATGTTAGAGAACCCTACATATAATAAAATAACAAGTAAAAAGGAGTAAGATGAGATCTACCCAGAGGGTGAAATGTGCTATTAGAAAGGGAAGCAGAAATAATCACTTGAAAACTATATCCCCTTTCAATATGGTACTCAGTTATGGAGTCTTATACTCCCATCCTTTATGATGAATTGGAAAGAAAAAAAATCCTACAAACTCAATTTTCCAAGACTTCAGTATCATCAAATTAGAATAATCATTTTTTGTCCTCACACAGAGATGAATATATAGCATCATTAAGGCACTTGTATTTGGAATGATCAGTGACAGAACACTTTAAGCAACTTTCTAAAAGAAAAATAGTCTTTGAATTTTTTCTTAATGAGGACTATAAGGAGATCTTTATCTTACTCCGTAATTTTTGGCAATGTACATTCTTACATTTGAGTTTCATAGGTAACACAGAAAGCAGTTTTTTGATAAATGTTGTGAAATCTTGGTGAATAGGTGAAACTTATTTTACCTTTGGCAGGTGAAATAAAGGCCTAGTTTTCTAAGGGAGCAATCTGTTAGGCTGGGAGGTTTTTTTTGAGGGAAAAATCATAGAATGGTTCTGGTTGCAAGGGACTTTAGAGATCATATCATTCCAACCCGAGTGCAATGGTGAGGGACACCCTTCACCAGACCAGGTTGTTCAGGGGTCCATCCAGCCTGGATTTGAACACCTCCAGGGATGGGGCATCCACAACTTTCCTGGGAAACCTGTTCCAGTGCCTCATCACCCTCACAGTAGGGAATTTTTTCTTAATATCCAATCTAAACCTACTCTCTTTCAGGTTGAAGCCATTCGCCCTTGTCCCATCACTTGTAAAAAGCTCCTCTCCATCTTTCTTGCAGGCTCCCTTCAGGTACTGGAAAGCTGACGTTAAGTCCCACCAAAGCCAAATTGCCTAAGCCTTCTCTTTTAGACTGAACAAAACAAATCCTCTCAGCCTTTCCTTGTAGGAGAGGTGCTCCATTCCTCTAATGATCTTGGTGGCCTCCTCCAACATGCAGATGTCCTTTCTGTGCTGGGGACCCCAGAGCTGGATGCAGCATTGCAGGTGGGTGTAGAAGACCTAAGCATGTTCTGTCTCAAACAGTCTGAGTATTGCTACAGGACAGGAGATTAGCGGAGACGGTCCTGCGGAGGTGGAGCAGCACTGTTCTGAGCCAATTTCCTGCTCACCTGGAGACTCGAGCTCAATCCCCTCTCCTCCTCACTTCCTGGAGAAAGGTTGGCTGTGAGAGAAAGACCTGTGAAAGGTCGAATTTACGTAAGAGGTGTGCAGCGAGTTAATTATTACAGGGAACAGATTGGGCCCCTCCCTCTCTTCCTTTCTCTGGCTCTCTTTCTTCTCACTCTTTCGTTCTCTTTGTCTCGCAACCCCAGCTCCAGACCATCCATGTGGCAGGCTGTAAGGACTGGTGATATTAACAAGTTCCAGAGCTTCATACCTATTCTGTAATGGCACTTGGGAAGGTGAGGAATGTCAGGAGGGGATACTCCTACCTCTCTGAGAAGGAACCTGTTTCCGTTCGTCCTCATCTTGTAGGTCCCCTCCTTACTGATGATGAAAAGTTGAGGGCTCCTCCGACCCTTACAGAGCTCCCATCCTTTGCATTTCTCTCAGGGGTTCCACCAGTCTATTTCTCTCTCACACTCCCTGATAATTCTCAGCTTCTCTACTTCCTTTCTTCAAAATCTTGCCATTGAGATTAGGTACCCTACAGAGAAGCATAATTAGGGAGCCATGAAGACTTGTAAACTAATAATATAGGGGTACCCTAGGTAGCTAATTCTTTAAAGAGCTGTATTTTTTATTATGTTAAGCATCCTCTGTACATACACCCAGAAATCTAAGTGAAGAAATTGTACCCATTACACAGAATCTATGGCCTGTACTCTTTTCACTAAAACCTAAGCAGACATTTCTATAAAAGTAAAAAGACACTAAAATATTTTGACTCAAATTTTAATATATAAAACTGGGTGCATGGTTTTCTTCCCCTATTATAATACAGAGAACTAAATATTTTAGTTATTGCACATACAGCACAAATCTTTCATGTTAATTTCTGCTGCATTCTATAGCTTGCAGTTTTCTGATTTTTATTGTCTTGTCATTTTTTTGCATAATGAACTGGTGTTTAAGGAGCTGAAACGAGATTTGGCAAAACTAAACTTTAACATTACAAAGCCAGACACTTCCAGTATCATAGAAAATATAGACTAACATATTTTCTCTTATTTACAATCTTAAGGCTGCAAGGGGTGGTATTAATACAGTCTCCTTTTATATATTTTAGAAGGAAAATTCTAATATAATACACAATAAAAACATATAGGAAGAGGGAAACTAGAAATATTCTTTCCTTTTCAGGGACTGTGAGAATCCTTCAGGAGAATTGCGCTGTATTTCTAAGAGCATATACAGACTTGGTCCATTTGCTGTGCTAATTTACTACAGCTCTGTAAACCCAATGTCTTCAATTTAATTTCTGGTGAAAGCAAAACAACTTCTAGCCTGTGCTATGTTCTAAATTCCTTCTCCTGTCTTTTCTATTCTCATTTCTTTCACTCTGCAAAAAGTATTTCTGCCTCTTTTTTCTATCCTATTCTATTCATCTTTCTGTCGCTGTTGGGGCAGCCGAACGACACACGTAGACACATAGTGCTTTGATTATGGCAAAAAACCATTTTATTAACAAAGCAGTCTCTTTTAGAGACTTTGTCCATTATCATTCGTGTTACATAGTCATTGGCTGCTAAGTTACTACAATAGACTCACTGGCTGTTATTAACTACAACATACTACCATTGGCTACCTATAGCATAAGCATACAGGAATGAAGAAAAATACCAGGTGCTGCTATGTTGCTGTTTTTCTCTTTCTTTTGTTTAACTTTCTTGCTTCTATTGTTTAACTTTCTTGCTTCTGTTGATACTACATTTTCATGGGTAAAAACTAATCGAGAAACTTCTCACAGGCTTTTCTGAGAGTAGAAATTAACCATCTCTGAATTAAGATCTGTGAAGCCTTCAGACTAGCTGTTGGCCTCAATATCTTTCTCCTTTTTACTGGTTGATTTTTTTTCCCAGATGTACCTAACACAAATATTCTCTTATACACATAGTTGTTCATTCATATACTGATCAGGATATAAAAGCATCTTAAGTTAGCTAAGTAATAAATAGAAAGGTGGCTTGACCAATCAACAGAGTGCAAACTGGGAAATGAAGTATGAAGGAGATTTGACTCCACAGGTCTTATTTGGAAGAGGGACAGTTTTCTGCAGATGCCAATTCCAGGAATTTTGCTAGAGATAAGACTGAAAAATTGATATTTCACTCAGTTTACTATCGCAGCTCATAGCATCAGCAGACAGAGCCTTACACCATAGCTATGACAGTGAAAAGGACAAGAAAACATTTTTCCAGGATCATCAATGATATTATGACATTGTGTTGAGGATGGTTTATTATCCCACCCCATTTTGGGGGTTTTGATCTGTTTTGTTTTGTTCGTGCCGGGGGTGGCAGCTGTCCCCACCCCCCATCCTCCCTGGCTCTGGGACTGTCTCGATGTTTGGGAGCCAGGCCGGGGTTTCCTGAGGGAGTTGAGGGAGGGGTGAGGGGCAGCCCCTTCCTTTTTGGTGTGGGCTGTTCAACTGGACACACACTGCCAGTGTCTCTGACCAGGGATCCTGCTGTTTCTGTGGGTTTTGCCTGCTTCGGCACTGTGACTAGGCTTGCTTGTATCCATTTCTCTTATTGACAGAAGAAAAGGGAGTTATTGAAGCCCTTTCTCCTTACAGGAAATGCTCATTCCAGGGCACTTCCTCTTGAAATTTGTCTCAAAACCAAGACAGACACTAATGGAAAATGCTGTTGTGTTTTCAGGAACATTCTTTGCAATGGGAAAAACTGAATGCTGTGGGTGGATAATATTTGTGTGTTGTACCTTGAGAAGGGGGGTTGGACAAACACAAACCTGGAAGACAACGCTACAGCAAAGGACAGATGGATGAACTTCTCTTACATTCATCCTGCTCTTATTTGTTTTTCAGGTTTGTAGCTAACACAACAAGAAGTTCTCCCTCCTTAAGGAACAGGGTTAGTTTCTTGTGAAGAAATTACATATTAGCTCTAAGGACCAAAATGGGGGTGCTTCTCTCCATAGACAGGGTCGGCTCTGATCTGGACAACGCACCATGGGAGCACCCATCCAGGCTCCATCCGAAGATGCATGAACACAGGGTGCCCAGCATCTGAAGGGACATAAGGTTCAGTAACTGTCTATATTCCTCTTCCTGTTCTTTGTTATCAAGTCAGTTATCTTATCAAGCAGTTTTGTTTTGTGCCACTCCCACTGAGATTCAGAAAGAACCTTGCACCACCTCTCCCTGTCACTCTAGTGCAGAATATCATCTAACAAGCCAACTCACAAATAAATAATTAATAAATTACATCACAAAGGCTAAGAATGCTGGTTTTAGCTGCCTTAAACACTAAACTACACAGACAAACTCTACTGGTTATGAAAAAATCATCAGAGATAACCAGAGCTGGTCATGATGAATTCCAAGCTTTACCTTCTGACTTTGGCAGAGCAGGCTGTATTTACCCCCAAATGGAAGACAATTTATGTGGTACAATAACCATAAAATAGATGAAGGTTTTCCAGGGATATTATAGGTTAGCAAGCATCAGGTTTTATTCTTAATGGAATATTTTTTCATAAAGATCACAGTTTCTTTAGAAAATGATGATAAAATTTAGTCAGTATGTCAGAAATGAAGACCACATGGTTATTGTGAGAAATAACATTTAACCTTTCTCTTGTGGCTGATGGAGGCCAATGCAGTATTTTATTATCAACATTGGCAGGTGATTTATTACCACTGTTTCTACTCCAGTAAAACCACATTAGGCTGTGCTTGATGTATCATTTGTTATCTTCGAACTCCCTATACACTTTCTGCATGCATAATCTTTTTCTTCTAACACACTTCAGCAGAAAATGGTAAATATTTAAGTCATGATTCCAAATTCATCAAAAGCTTAGGGACTGAAATACAGTAGCTAAATGGATTGTGCAAGACAAACTTGATGCCAACATAAAGCTTAAGTGTTATAAAGAGTGACGTAATACATCTGAAACAGCAGCCATGCATAATAATGCATTAAGGTAGATTCAGGAGTGGCAGAAAGTGAATCATTAAGAGAGTTCAAAGGAGAACAGAACTTTATAGAATAAACTCACATCAGCTATTGCAATGCCATTTGCTTATGTAAAATTCACATCAAGAAATCTATGAAATAACTTTTGAGATACAATTCTAATGCAATTTGTGCCTGGACTTGGAACACAAAGAGATTAATGGGTAAATTTCCATTAACTGCAATAGCACCAAGTATTTATATTGTATTCAATAGTCAAAAGGTGTTACTCCAGTATTAACAAAATAGATGGTTGTATTTATGTATTTATGTATGCTAACTTTTCTGTTCTCTTCTGGTGATTACCTTAGTACTTTTCGTAAATTCAATCAAAGTCCTAATTTTGTAATAAAATTAAAAGAATTACAGGAGAATATCAGAAACAGAGCATGAATACTGCTGGTCGTGAAAGATATACTTCTTTTGACACTCAGCATTTTGTCCATTAGCTACAAAAGGATAAAACAAGAATTCTGGCAATTTTTGCATCGCTGTTTCCACTTGATTTGACTTCCACCAAATTGTGGCATTACATTTCCCTTAATTTCATTGGTGAGAATATATGACAAAAATTTTAAGCAGTACAACGAAAAGAGTATATAAAAACTTGGTTTACTGTTTTAACTTTGTTGCACGACCTGTGCTTTTAGCAGCTTAATGTAACATACATAGTAAATAATGGGTTTTGCCTTACTAGAAGTGTGGGGGGGTGTGTAATGAAATTTTGTCTGTTGCAATCTGAATTGTGAATCTGAGAACACTTGACTTCAATGAAAGCTCAGATCAGAATCAACACTGGCACCCACAGTCATTTAGAAAATTAAATGGATATTAGTAATGATAAATTATGCAGATTTGTTTGAACAGCTACTTGCAGCAATTTTCTTGGACTGAAAATTCAGTCACATGGCCCTTACAAGTAATACATTAGGTATCACAGCAATTCAAAGGTGACAGTCATTATAATGTCTCATTCTTTTAGAAGGATGTTCAAGAGTCAAAACAAGGGAACAAAAAACCTCTACATCTTTTAATCAAACAATTTCCTTATCTTGTCTAAATTTTGTTGTTGGATATAAAATGACAAAGGCCAGGCTTTTCAAAAGAAAATGTAACAAGTTGCATATAATCACAGTTCAGATCTCATAGGGCTTTCTCATCTCTCTAGATATTTAGGAAGAATTCTTTTCCACATTTGTGGCAAGAACTGCATCCATGCAGATCATCACTAGAGAACTGGAATATTAAAAGTAAATACATAAATTTAAAATTAAATGGGATGGCAAGAGGGCATAAAATTACCTTATATATAAAAGTGATTATTGGTGCATAAAAATGTTACAAGTTATATCTTGTGTCTGTTGCTCTGAAGAGTAGTGCCGTGCAAAATGTTGAGACCCAGGTGTAGACTACAGAACCTTTAAACTAGAGGGATGAAATGTGGGAAGAACCAAAATCCTGATAATGGAGATTTGCATTGCAGGTGCTAATATTCTTTCATCAGGTATTTAACCTGATTCAATATGGTTGGACGTTAGAATTTTTTTTTCCTTTTCCCGTATCTTTGCTTGAAAGCCCTGTAATTTCAAAGTTATAATAATTCGGAGAGAAGGGGGTCATATTTTCCATTCCAAGGGAGGTTCCTGCCTTCCTTGGCAGACACCTGTCTTTCAAACCAAGACAAATGTTTATAAAAGCCGTGACATTTTTGTGGAGTCTGGTTTCTCAAGGAAGCAAGGGTTGTACAAATGCTCTCTCTCTTCTGTGCCCAGTAACTTCTCCATGTGTTGGACAACTTCCTCTTAACTTGAGGGATGGAAACAGATTAGAGCTTTCCCTGAGGAAAATTTGCAGCATGTTACCCATACATTTTCCTGTATATCTGCAGAGTGAGGTCAGGCATATTATTAAAACTAGAGAGAGATTAGGAATACTTCACCGAACAGAGCTCATCTCGTATTAGATATACGGTAACCCAACCGTGAGACATGAAGAAAAACCCATCTTCTAAAAATTTAATTGCACAGTCAACAACTTGTCGTATCTATCCCAGGAAAGTCAAATTAAGTATTTCTTAGTTTTGCCTGAAAATGTACAGTCTCTCATCTTGAGACTTAAGGTCTTTGTCACTACAGTTAGGAAGAAAGATGAACTCTTTTTCTGAAAAGCAGTCAGGAACTGAAATTCATAGAGTTAATCAAAACAAACAAAATCCAATGAATGTTGTATAGTCTAAATAAGAAGTCATTCAGTCATTTTGAAATATTTTATCTCTTCTGATAGGAAAAAACATTAGCTATCTCATTAACGTAAAGTTTTCCTTGATAATGAAGATACCTTTTTTTCATGATCATGAAAAAATAATTAATGGACACATTCCTCTTTTTACTCTCAAAATTTAAAAAAAAAAATCTTATTTATTAGAAAAATATCTGGGAACAGAAGGTGTTTGATTTTCTTTATGATAAGGAAAAAACTTCGCAGCTTTTCTAATTTTTTTGTCTTATTTTCAAAAGCTGGTAAGGATATACGTTGTCGAATAACAAGAAAACTTGAAAACAGAAAAGTCTCTCCTACCTTTGTCTAACAGTTTTTTCTGTTTGGGACAGTTCCTCCTTCCCCACTATGCTTTGCTTTGAAGCCTCATTAGATATGTATGAGTTCATTATTTAGCAAACTGGTGAAATATCTTTTTCAAAAGCTCAGTTTGGCAGTGCGATATTTGACTAAACAAGTCAATTAAACTGAAGAAGATAAATTACATTCCAAAAGAAAGGTACCATTAGATAACTACCACAAATTCCTAGCAATTCATTAGAGTGCTCCTGAGTTTATCTTTCCCAATTTAGTATGCAAGGAGAATGTGATAGTCGTGAAAACAACTCAGATTATTTATTCGCTTAATCAATCAGTTTCAAACTTTTGAGTAAAAGTAACAAGTTTACTCAAGTTAATTGAACTTATAACTTTGTCAAATCCAAGCCTAGTGCAAGCACAGCCAAAATCTGCCACTCCATAATGCAGCACACAAGGAAGGGCTGCCACCTATTGTACGATTCAAAGGACTGATTTTCTTAGGACAATCAGAGATTAATTACTTAATTACTAAAAAATAGAACATTATGGTATCCTCCTGCCTATCCTGCTGAATTGAAAGATAAGTATTACTGTAGACAGAAAATGCATCCAGTCTAATTTTTAAATTCAGAAGAAAATAATAAATAAACTCCACTTCAAAAAAACCACCTTCATTTCTTAACATCAACTAACTTTTGCATGGAAAGGGTTTTATTTGAACTTCAATTGTTTTTTACTGCTTCAAATAATGGGTGTGGTTTTGAAGTAAAACAAATTACGTATATACTCACTACGTATCATCTTGAAACCACCTAACTGTCTTGTATGGGAAGAAAATTAGACAAATTATCTGCAGATCAATTCAGTAAGTAAAAAATTTATTTACTACTATTTCATTTTAAAATGAAAAAGGATAAACCAAACACATGTAGAGTCTAGTTCAGCCATTGTATGGCTGTCTGGACACATCAGACTAACTTCTGACCGCTTCACTTGTTATCCATCAAAAATAAATTTGGGGGAAAAAATTGAGTGCAGAGGAAAATCCAGATCATTTTGGTTGCTATAAAGATTTTATGTTAGCAATTCATAACTATTTCCCATGTGTTCTTCATGGCCTGTGTGTGTCCTGTGTTTCAGCTGAATGTTTGTGACCCTAGCTACTCTTGAATAATTCTTCACATTTGCATGTTTTTCTTCAGTTGGGAACACTTCAGTGTTTCAAAAGCTGTTTGGTTTATTTTACTGTCCATAGTTGTACATTCCAGCACTTCAGTAGATTTCAACAGTGGTGCTGCTGGAGAGATCTGTAAATTTCACGCTTAGGTGGTGGTCTCTGCAGGAT
This sequence comes from Pachycephala philippinensis, assembly GCA_013397055.1. Lineage (NCBI taxonomy): Eukaryota > Metazoa > Chordata > Aves > Passeriformes > Pachycephala > Pachycephala philippinensis. Next base: position 17,120 of record VWZT01001894.1, on the reverse strand, counting down.
CAGGGCTGTAGTTTGCAGTTTGAGCTTTATGGGGAAGACTGATTATGCCTGATATAATTCCATGATAATTTTATCAGGTCCAGTAACACAACCACAGTTTGAAGTTGTTGTCTGTTGCCACATTAAAATACATAAAATTATTTTTCAGAGAAATTAGAATTTCAGCTTTCCTAACAGCATGCAATCCTTTGCGAGGGTGCGCTGTCTGTCACATGGTTCACATCTAGCTGCATGGCATGAGTTCTACTTAAACAGAATAGAAGAGAACATGATCAAATAGGACTTGGCTCAGCCACATCAAATAGATTGTACTGCTGCCTTTGAATAATTTAGATCAGTTCCATGAATTAAAAACAAAACCCCTCAAACGCACAACAACAAAAGACAGCAAGGGGAGAAAAAGATAATGATTCTACAGGTTGTTATTTCATGCTGGATATCTAGTACTAGACCCAAGATTATCAGCTGATTTGGTCTCTCATTATGACAATAAATATTCACAGTGCACAGGGATTGCTGCCTATATAGACTGGAAGTAATGATAACTACTGCAAAGATTCTCAGAAGTCTGCTTTCAATATAAGATTTGGAAAGCAGATAATCACTTGGTTGGGAATCCCCTGTGCTGGTGAATATGCTGCTTAGTTCACTTCCCTGCTGAGTTATCATTAGATGGCACATTGTTATCAAATAAATAGTTCACTTTTCAGCAGGAACTAGGTATCATTTTCATATGAATCATGAATCACTGTAATTCTCCCTTTTATCCTTCCCAACAAAAAGGAAATACTGATTGTCAAAGTGCAGGGTTTCTGAATTCCTGCTGTGCACAATTTCCCCTTCTATTAGGCAGAGAGTGTAGGAGACAATAAGAGACATAAATGAGAGGAAGAATATATTGGGGAACAACAGGAACAGGATGATGTCTACCTACACCATCTACATATCCCAGTTACCTCTGCATAATGAGCAGTAAGACAGACCTTTTGGTGCAAGAACCATGCAAAACTGTGATGGGAGTTATTTCATTCACAGTGTGCAAGACACACCACTACTATCAGTTGTCCTTCTCTCTTGCTAGTCAAATATACATTTGTGGGTCAGCCACAAAAATGCTGGAAGATAATGCCTGCACAATGACATGGTATTTCCATAAGCTGTGTTTCTCTTCTCATAATGTACAGTGATAGTTGCATTACACTTTTCCCCCACATTTACCTTCCGTAGCAGGTTTAATTTTAAAGTTAATGAAAATTGAAAGAAGAATTTTACAGACCCTGATTGTGTCAGCGGGACAAATTTAAAAAAAGATATTTTGATCATTGTGAACGTAATATGAAAGTATTCAAAGTTATAGTTCAAATTCCTTTTTCAAACTTAGTCTTACTCTAGTTCTGCTTAAGGGATAATGAAAATTTAAGCCTTTTGCAATAGGAGGTATATGCCTGCACTTCACTCATTCAAAAGTACAGTTGACTTTGCAACTCTAGTTGCAATTCAAAATAGTCACATGTTTGAATTGCCTTGTAAAAATAATAATTGTTCTACCTTTAGAATGGTGCAAAATGTTATATGTATCTCCTGCCAAATCATAATTTTTTATATCAAACTTGGTCAGTCTGAAGTAAACAGACTTCTCTCAGCACTCTTTCCAGAGCTTTAAAAGTAATTTAAACAAAGTAATTGTTTTAAATGCAATATAATTAATGGCAGTTAATAAAATGGATTTTTGGTGATAGGATTTGGAGGTGGAAAACTGGAACAGTTGCCCAGGTAAATTTTCTTTTTTTTGTTGTTGTTTGGCTGGGGCTTTTGTTTTGATTGGGTTTTGTGGGTTTGTTGTTGTTGCTCTTGTTGTTGTTGTTTTGGGTTTTTTTTTGTTTCTTCTTTTGGGGTTTTGTTTTTGTTTTTTAACAGAACCATACGTGAGTTGAGAAATATGTGATTGTCAATTTGCTGTGTTTGTTTTTCCACATGTGTCATTTACATCAGTTGATATCTGGTTTCCACTGAATCATAACTGAGACAGACTCCAACACAACTCTCACACACTTTTATATATCCTCAGTGTATATGTTTCCTTTTAAAATTTACTCAGGGAATGCACAGAAAAACTCATGTCTTCCACTAGCAACAGTTAACATCTCACCTATCTTTTACCAGTGCAAATAAAAGAGGACTTTGAAATTCTCTGGTACTGCTGTAGTATTTGCTTTCTTATCCTTAAATTTTGTAATACCGATGTTTGTATAGCTGGGCTCATTACAAATAGCTGACGTGAACATACAGAAATAGGGATAAAAAAAACTTCTAGCTTGTGAGAGCCTTACGTGATTTCAAGGTTTTACTGAATATCTTGATCTACCTTAAACTGGCTCTGCCAGCACAGTTGGAGTGGTGCTGGATGCTGGTAAAAGCACAGGATGCATGGATATGAGCTCCTTGTCTGGGTTCATTTTTCCTAAGAAAAAAAAGGTGTTAAGTTACCATTATGGAACTGCTTTGATAGCAGAACAGAATGTTACAGCAACCTCAATTTTTTTCTGCTCATTAGTTTCATAGTATACTTTCCCATTTCTTAGTCATTTAAGGGTTGCATGTAAATTATGAGCAGTCAGACAACATTAAGTATAATGTATTTTATGACCATGTATAAATATATATAATGAACATATGGTGTTACTTTGATTTATCGAACTATGATTAAATATTAAACTTTTATAGCTTCATCCTCCATGCAGCATAACTTCTACATCATATTCTATGTACGTTGCTCTATAATTTCAGATAAGAAATATTATGAAGTGTGTAATTTTGCTGTTGAAAAATTGTCAGCAAAACTAATTAAAGTATTCCAAGATATTACAGAATAACTTGATTTTTTTGTATTAACAATTATAATAAAACCTGCTCCCCAAACAGAAAGACAAGTTAAACATGATTTCCATGTTCTAAATCTTTAACTACCTACAATTTGTATTCCATACCTATAAATTAAAAAAAAAGCTGTGAATAACTCTTTCCCAAAATTAGAAACCTTGTGGAATTGGTACTCTACAGAGGAGGCAGAACCTTTCATATAAAAGAACTATTTCCTATAAAATCTAGACACCTCTTCCTGGATTTACAGTTTGGAAACCTTCCTTGATGGTGCTTATCTTAGGAAAGGTAAGCTGGAAGGTATTGATTTCTGATCCCCCTTTTCACTTCATAGCCAGAAAAAAAGTGTAGAATAACTGTAAAGTTAAATTGGCTTGGATTCAATCAAGAACTAGGCTCAGCTTCAAACTGGTTTTAATTTTGCCCACATTTAGTGGAAAGGAAAAGGATAAAATGCAGTTTGATGGGTTACATGCATAAGATCTGTTGTCTGTGAGAAATAGTAAAATAGTTCATGAAGAGAAGGAAGAATAGAGGACAGTCTGCTAACATGCAGTTATATGCCCCAATATTCCATGTCAAAACTACATGTGTTTTAGACACTTTGAATGTTTCCTTATAATTGTTTGATGATGCCAGAAAATATTATATACTGAGTAATCATAATTATTATGGCTTGTATTTAGTATGGTTAGAGATAGATACATATGTCTCTTGGTGTGGGCTCCTACATGGCTTCACAGGATATTGACACACTACAATACAAGAGTATTTGCAGTTGTTCAAATATGAGAAAACACAGTGTTACAGACTATTTTAGTATAAATGTTGACTGTAAAGAAAATTAGGAAAATTTCTGAATCCAAATTTAGAGAGCATCAGAGTTCAGACTTATGTTCTGCAGACCATAGAAACAAATCAATATTAGATAATGTTCTGATGTATCTATTAGATAGATAGTTATTTCCGTAAGTATTCTCACTAATAATTAAAATATTACGAAAAAAAACCAAAACAAAGTATTTCTAATGAAAGCCAAGAACCATTAAATGAATAACATATGTCACTAGAATTTTTTTACTTGTATGTTTTCCTATATTTATATGCCTGTTATCAAGGTAGAAAAATTAACATTGATGCAGATGAAGGTCTCCAGAAAAACACAAAAAACTCCATGGATATTGACAGCTCTGGCTGCTGATGTGCTATGAGTTTTAGAAATTGACTGTATGGAAGAGAAGAGAGGTAGTATAGCACGGGACGTTGGAAAGATAAGAGTACTAGATATTTAAGGGAAAGGAAATAATTTGGAGATAAAAACTTGGCATTCTCCAAAAGGCCAACTATACTCTCACTTTTTTTTCAAAGCAGGAGTCTTGTTTGCATTTTACAGGTCTGTGGAATTTTCCAGATTATGCAGCAATGTTAAGTTATTGTTATTACACTATATCTAGCAGTTGGAGAGGTCATCCGGGAGGTTTGTGGAGTAAAGTCAACACTACCAAAACCAAAATGTTACCAAATTCTTGAGCATCTTTTGAAGAGTCCTGCCTCAGAGAGGAAAATTAGCCTGAATGTTTCTTTCCAATGGAGCAGGAGATGAAAAGAAACAGAGTGCTTGATGGCAGTCCCACAGAAGTCACTGATTCCTTATTTCAAAATAAGAAATACCAACCTGGACCTTCAAACAGTGACTGGATTCACTGACATTTCCACTCTTCCCTGAGTTCCATGGGACTCGGCATCAAACAACTGGCTGCTCCTACTTGGTTTGGAGAAATCAAAACCTCAGCATGTGCTTTTCATGTTGTTTTCTGTTCTCATCTATTTTCATCCAATACACTTCATCATAAAAAAAAAACATTACTTTAAATTTTAAGATTGCTTTGCTACCTCATGACAGGCTTTTATACAGGAAAAGACTGGGATATCCTGCTTCTAAAACACTGTCTGCTATCTGGAGTCGAACTGACAATTTTGAAAATTATTAGCCAGTAACTAGCATATATTTTCTACTTGTTAGATATAGTTTTAGGATAACTTAATGATGAGATTTAATTGTGCAATACCAACTATTTCTGTATCAATCTGCTGAAATAAACCTGGAGTCTTAGTGATTCTGTGTGAAATAGTAGGTATGATATTCTGAATTTATCTGCTGGGTAGGCAGCTCCTTAACGTAAGATAGATTGATAATTATGTCAACATCATTCTTTCATCCCTTAGAAGCCTTCTGAAAAGAAAAGTCTAATTAGGATGACAATTAAGGAAAGGCCATAATGGAAAGATGCCCTTATGCAAAGGTAATTGTTGATAAGAAAGCTGAAAGCAATTGAGTTCATATGAAAAGGTAATTCTCATTAGCAAGTAAAGAAAAGGTCTCATTTATTCCGTTCCAATAGAATTTTGCCAGTTACCTGACAAAATAGGTAAATAAACAGTAGATAACACAGTACTTTACAGTAATGACAGACATGATGCAAGGGTATTAAAGATTGTGTTGAATGGCCTTAATATCAGTACAGTCGTGGTTTTTGGTGATGGAGGTGTGTTGTTTGGGCACCAAAGTCCTGATAACGGACAGAGGCACTTGAAACTTGGTGGCTAAGGACAATACAACTTTACAGTTAATTCTCCAACCTGAAAACAACTACCAATGCCTGACTTACAATAGCGGGTTTGTGATATAAGTTCTTGTCTAAAAGTCACTTTCCAATCCTTAGTCAGAATGAAGCTTATGTTTTTAGCTGCTTGACCTTAAACCCTGTCATAGTTCCACATCAGCCAGCCACCAAGCCCCATGTAGCCACTCACTCACTCCCCCACCAGCAGGACTGAGGAGAAAATGGGAAGGGTAAAAGCAAGAAAACTCATGGCTTGAGATAAAGACAGTTTAAT
>VWZT01001893.1:150246-179149 GCA_013397055.1 Pachycephala philippinensis | reverse complement strand
TTGGCGGAAACATCCCGTCACCTCTGGGCTTGAATGTAGTGATTGGAAGGCTCAGGGCAGCATGCAGAAGCCTGTGTCAGACTGACAAATGTCCTTGTAAGGCAGTTTATTTGAGTACCCCATCTAGCAATATTTGGGATGAGCCAGAGGTGGGGTTGGGAACTGGAAACATGTGTTGTGAGCAGGCTCTGATCTGAAAATGAGCAGTTAGAGCAGCTTCGTGGTACCGCTCTGAATTTGAGAGCAAGGACTGTCTAATTTATGGAAGTCCTTGTTAATCCCTGATGAACAGCAGAGAATCAGAAGGTTGCAAAGTGCTCTCAAGTCATTTTAACATCCTTTCCCGGAGTGTTTTGTTACTTTTGGCAGATTCTGCATCATGCCTTAGAGGAGCTGTACTGCATCTTGCTCTCTTGCTAAGGTCACCCTGTATCTGCCTGTGTTATCATTGTTTTGACAGCAACTTTCTGAAAGCACATTTCTGTAAATGAAGTCCAGCGATAGTAAGAAAAGAGATTGTGACTGAGATACTCCAGTAAGACTAATGGCAACTGCATTTTCTGATCTGGGGAAGAAATTTATTCCCTTTTTCTGCTGGCAGAAATGAAAGAATTCCATAATTGAGGGAAATATTCTTCCTATCTGTATGATAGACCATGACAGGTGCTTTTTTACAGACGCAAGTGAAAGCACTAGGCAAAGGTGCTTTGAGTAAATGAATAAAACATTAAAACTGAGGTTTACTGTATGGTTCTGATATGAAAATTTGTTCATAGTATTTCCTGAAAATTAATTAATACAGAGGAAGCAGAGCTGATTCCTGATTGCTCATACATAGTGCAATTGCAAGGTGGAAATAAACAAAATAATTAGACAAGCTTTAGTGTTACGGGAATAAGAGTAACATTTGTTTATCGGTATTTCAGCTATACTCCTACCATCCTGAGACTGTTAGACAAAAGCTGGTCTCATCCCTCTGGCATGTTATTTTGAGGGCTTCATGGACCATGGTTGTTTTTTTTGTACTGAACCCACTGAAATGAATTGCCTTGTTTTGTTATCCAGCGCTGTAAGGAATATATACCAGAATTCGGCATATGTTTTTTCAGTTTTCTTTCCTTCTTTTAGTTAAGCTGTTGAAGCAGTCCACCTCACTTCTGATGTATAATCACAAGAATTGTGTTTATTGGTTTATTGTGCTCAATAGATTTGATGGCCCGACGATTATTGTTTGGCTCTGAACTATTTACCTTTGTAAGGCTGTGTATCATCAACACAACATCAGAAACAGAGTCCGCCTCGACTAACAGAAGGTAATTTCAGCTCACATCCTGATTTTCCTCTACAGAAAACTTTGCATCCTTTACAAACAAGACATAACCTTCACCTGAGTTCTGTAATTAGCTTTTGCCTTTAAACTGAGTATTTGTAAAATGGGAATAAGTGGTTAGGATAGGTAGATGGATAGATAACCCAATTAATAAATAATTTGTTTATATAAGCATCTTGTGAAAGTTACCATGATTCTTCTGTCAGATCTTTCTTTCAGTGCATTATTCTTACTATAAAAATGAGAGTTTAACGGCATTATATTTTTCATACCCCTATTTTACTTCCATGAAGACAGTCTGTTTGCTCACAATCAGGAGATCAAACTCAGAAGTAACTTCTTTTTTTCTCATTGCTGGTATTTTTTTACACCATGTAGTGATCTAACACAATGACACATTTAAAATCTCTTGAAATTCTCATAAACTGGAAACTCTAAAATGGGCAAAAATAATAGACTGTCTTGTAAAGATTTGAATGTGTCTTCTATACTTACGCGTAAACTGAGTTCTGCATGTGAGCTTAGATTTTTTTATTAATTATGTATGTATTTTTATTTTTTGTAAACTGCTCCACTTTTTTCCAACTTAGGAAAATTTGGTGTTTCATGAGAAGTTGCATGACATCTAATTAACGCCAAATATAAATTAGTCTTTTAAGATAGAGAATTATGCAAAAGAATGTAAGAGGATGTTGGGTAATTGTGTTGAGGGGTGATTCTTTGTAACATTAAACCGATCCTACTCAAACTAATGAGATTTTAAGGTGCATCAGCACCTTATCTAACAGCTTCTAACAGAGAAAAAGGAATACTCACTCAGAACACAGTCACTTTAGAAATCACTCTTTGTATTACTCTTTTACATTTATTCAGTGAGCCTAACATGGCTCTATGATCCTTCAGTCAAATGTAGGGCTATGACCTATTTTGAGAAACATCAGTCAGAAATGTTAGGAATTCAGGCAAGGACTGATGTTCACGATTACTCTGACATAGTGTTCCAACACAGGAAATGGCATGGTGACTTTTAAGGAGTGGTCGAGTAATAGGATTTCCTGTGCTTTGTTTTCATTAGTGGAGGCCAAAAAAGCTTTCACTCTAGCCTTACTCACAGAGCCTTTCATGCCATTGATGACGATGAAACTATGCTTATGTTTTATATTGTTCCCAAAGACAAATATTTGACAGACAGCTAAAACACTGTCCCAGTCAAATCTTCTAAAAGATGTTGGGTATCTCCACATAGTAGTGAATTAGACAAGATTAGGGAAACTTGATGGGACACACTTGTGAATTCAGTTTGTAGTACTACTGTTGTTGTAAGCATTTTATTTGCTTCCTAATTTTAAGTCCTACAGTCATATATGTTTCTTCCAGGTATTTTCCAAGACATCACAGTTTGTTATATTAACCCTAATTTCTCTGTGGATCTATCATGTCCATATTTTGCTGATCTTCTCAGTGTGCAACTTAGTGCCTGGAATAGCACTGATGAGTCTTTTAAGCAAGAGAATCATGCGGAAGAAAGGAAGGGATGTTTGGGGCTGTGTTTTTTGTTTGTTGGTTTAGTTTTGGTTGGGGTTTTGTTTGTTTGTTTGNGTGTGCAACTTAGTGCCTGGAATAGCACTGATGAGTCTTTTAAGCAAGAGAATCATGCGGAAGAAAGGAAGGGATGTTTGGGGCTGTGTTTTTTGTTTGTTGGTTTAGTTTTGGTTGGGGTTTTGTTTGTTTGTTTGTTTTGTTTTTGTTTTTGTTCTGTAAAAAAAGCTCTAATGAGCTGGTATCTAGGCACTGAGATGGCTCTTCTAACTTTGACTCAGATTTTCTATGTTCCCCTGGGAAAACCACGGACCTCTAGAGGTGCAGCTATGAGATTTGATTTTAGCCAAAACCGGCGGTTCATGTGCCCCACGTCATGTGCCAGCCACCTCAGTTGTGCCGGTACAGCTGAGAGTACAAGTCCAGAGCAGTTTAAGCTTGTTCCCCACCTGAACTGTCACAAATTTTACCTGCCTCTCTTCATGCCTTCTTGTCCTTTTTCTTGTACGAGTAACTATGTTGTTTCCGTTGCACAATTAACTAAGAGGTGACTAGGGTAAAATATTTTTCTACTGCCACCACTAAAATATATGTTCTTTACCCTGCTTGCTTTGGGCACCATCTTACCACACAGAGCCAGTACAGAGGAGAAGGTCAGAAGATGGGCGGAGGGGAGCTTCCAGGATTTAAAATGCCTGAGGCTGCTGTGGCACCATACTGCTACATTTGCCCGAGGTGTAGCCAATAAATAATACATGTTATATAAGCCTGTGTAATTTCCTATTTCTGTAAAAACTACAAATACTGGAGTAAGAGAGGAGCATTAAGACTCACTAGATAATATGTTATTGGTAAAGCAGTGTGAAGATGAAAAATTATAGCCTGTTTTTCATCTGTTCTCTAGTTGTCCATGAACAGATTTCGTAGAATCATAAAATGGCTTGGGTTGGAAGGGACGTTAAAGACCATATGGTTCCAACAACCCTGCCATGGTCAAGAACACCTTTCACTAAACAAGGTTGCTCAGAGCTCCTTCCAGCCTGTCCATAAACACCTCCAGGGATGCAGCATCCCCAACTTCTCTGTGCAACCTTGTTCCAGTGCCTCACCACCCTCACAGTAAAGAATTTTTTACTAATACCTAACCTAAACCTACTCTCTTTCAGTTAGAAGCCATTCCCCCTTGTCCTGTCACTATATGCTCTTGTAAACAGTCTCTCCATCTTTTTTGTAGGTTCCCTTCAGGTGCTGGAAGGCTGCAGTTAGATCATCCTGAAGCTTTTTTTTTTCAAGAGTGAACAATCCCAATTCTCTCAGCCTGTCCTCATAGGAAAGGTGCTTCATCCCTTTGATCGACTTGGTGGCTTCCTCCAGACTCACTCCAGCAGGTCCATGTCCTTCCTGTGCTGGGACCCCAGAGCTGGATGCAGTGTTCCAGGTGGGGTCTCACCAGAGGAGAGCAGAGGGGCAGAATCCCCTCCCTCCCCTGCTGCCCACGCTGCTTTGGATGCAGCCCAGGACACGTTTGGGTTTCTGTGCTGGGAGTGCCCATGGCTGGGTCATGTCCAGCCTCTCACCCACCAGCACCCCAAATCCTTCTCTCCAGGGCTGCCCTCCATCCCCCAGCCTGTGTTGATAGTAGGGGTGGCCACGACTCAGGTGCAGCACCTTGTACTTGGTCTTGTTAAGCCTCTTGAGATTCCCATGGGCCCAGTTCTTGAGTTTGTCCAAACACCTCTGTACAGCACTTGGACAAGCTTGTTTTGAGTCTATAATATTTTCATAATGCCAGATTCACTGTTAATAGTTGTGCTACTCATAGACTGCGGATTCCTTGCAGACTCATTTTTTATTTTGTATTTTCATTGTCACTTTGTCTGTCATTAAATGATTTATCTTCTGAGTGATAGCAGAAGGGAAGGGGGAAGAATTACATCAACTTCCTGGTTCCTTGTTTTTTTCTGAAGCAAGTGAAAACTTTCATCTGAGAAGAGTCAGGACAAAAGCACTGTTGTTTGATAGGTCAGGGCACATGTCTGGGTAAACTAGGATTAACCTAATATTCTCCTTTTGTTTTCTATGCGATTTTGAGTAATTTGCACCATCCTTTTTGTGCACCATCTCCAGCCACAGTGAGGTTCTTAATTTTATGTTAGCAGGGCCTGTCTCTCTTCATACATTGTACAGTGTGCAGTGCAAGAGGGGCAATGGTATCTGTCTGTCTGTCTGTCTGTACACATTGCCATAATGAATACCTGATTGCTTCCTGGAAACTCAGACACTATTTGACTAGATGATGACTGGTAAAGTAGTGCTAGTGTTCAGGTTAGATTGAAATCTTAATTCCTTGTAAACTGTTTCGATGCAAGATCAGTCATAGGGACTGCATCTGGGTAATTCTCTACCTTATTTACTTGACTTTTTTCAGTTAAATAGCTTTGGTTGTTTTCTCAAGCCCCATCTGTTCTTACTTCCCTTATTTAAGATGAAAGTCCTTTCATTGGTTTTTTTCCTTCAGAGATCTGGAAAAACTGGTGAACTCTGCTTTCCATCGAGGAGAACTGACTGTGGCATCCATGTGCAAGTCCTGATCCAACTAAGCATACACTTCCTAAGTCAGTGGTAAACTGCAGTTAAAATGAAACACATGCCTTTCTGGATTGAACTTTTAAATGTCAGAGTAATTTTACCTCAGAAACCCTTCTGTTTAAAAAATAAAAATATAATTTTATTTCCCAAAGAAGATCTCTAGAAACTTTTCAATAGATCTAAAGTGCAGATTTCTTTGGTTAGCTCNTGAACATTTTTGCTTTCATTTGGCAGTGTGAAAGAATGTGTCACTTAGCCTTTTTTCCTTTTTTGCCTCAGGGAGCAATAATGTAATATACTGTACATCTTGAGGTTATATCTTGCCTGTCAGAATTTGTTCTAGATCACTAGTTTGTCTGATGCAAGATGGGGTCAAACCGCCTATCAATGAAAAGTGTCTCAGTTGCCAGCGGCAGTAATAAAGCTAATATTCAATAGGAAAGAAATGTGTTAAATCAAGCCAGATTCTTAATATTTTTGTAGCTCCTTGGAGCTAATTTCTGAATGAAGACAAACCTTTTTTAAAGTGTATTACATGAAAGAAAAATTCTAATTTTTATTTGACACATGGAACAATCTTAGGTCTTGTGCCCTCAGCTGTTTGAAATGAGCAGGATGTCTTTCATACTTGTCCTTATTGGCTAACAATGGAGAGAAATACAGAAACCAATTTTTAGGGGCTAGAAAGGAGGAAAAAGAAGTTAAGTTATTTCTCAAAGAGCATAATGCTGGAGACATACTTGTGTTTGCTACACTTTCTCACTGAAAGCGATAGTTACAGGATAAGTGTGAGGAAGACTTAATCTTCTTTCTGGCTTCCGGACATCCTTGCAAAGATAATCCAATCTGCACTGGTGTCTCCACACCTGTGGAAAAATTTGACTTTTAGAGAAGTGGTTTTGTGTGGACAAGGTTAACAAAGCAAAGGTGGAAGAGAGTAAATGATTCTCTGACTTCCAACTGAGAACTACTGTCTGGCCGCTTGAAGTGACATCCTGATGTTGTCTTTCAAATACAATAATAAAGGCACAAAGACAAAGGTCCTTTTTTAGAATTTTGTTTTCAGAACTGATGATAGACACATCATTTGTAAAGAGAGGGAAATACAGTGTTTTTGTTACATGTAGGTGGAGCAGTGCAACCTGTGATGGAGCTAATGGTACTTTTCCTGTGCACCATAGCTGCATTTGTGGACAAATAGTCACCAGCAAATTTTAATTATAGGTTTTCTATTTCTAGTGATATACTATATTGTTACTATTCTTGACATCGAATGATAAAAAATAAGGCTGTAAAAGTAACAGTAATTTATGCAACTCTGCAAGTTGTTCCTAGTACTGCATAATATTAATTATAATTTATCTAGGAGGATATAAATTCAACCCAATGCTCCACAAGTTCTTTGGGGACCAGATCAATAGAAGACAGGGAATATATTAGAGCTTTGCCTTTCCCACAGAGGGAATTCGACAGGGAGAGAACTGCAGTGGGTCTGCCTGTTTTGTGTTGAGCTGGTTCTGGCTCACTAACGAATTGTGTGATTACTGACTCCTGTGTGCTGACAGAAATGCAAAATGAGGGAGAATAAGATGCTTGTTACCTGTTCTGTCTGCCTTACAGAATAGGCAGACAATTTGTGGGCAGAGACAAAAGGATGTTGATTTTATGAAGGGTAGATGATCTGAGCTTTGTTTCTCTGGACATGTCTGTATGGTGATGCTGGCTTGCAGCTTAGGTCAATGTGCCCTCCTCATCCATACGTATGTGCTGACATACATACTAATTAGACTGCAGCCACCGAGTCACACTGGAGGACACTTCAAGTAAGAGATTCAATAGCTCAGTGCTTTTAGCTAGCTAATAAAACAGCTTCTGCAGGTGTTACAACAAATTAGTGTGAATTCCAGATGTCTAGCAAACATCGAACAGAAAAGTAACAGAAAAGAAACCCTTTAATGATCTCTGTGTTGTGCCTGTTTTTCTGAAAGGATACTTCACAAGTCCAGATTTGTACATGTACACAACTTGTTATTTTCATGAAAAAAATGTGAATAAAACCAACTTGACCTCAGTCCTCTGAAATGTCTGACTTAAATGTGAACCAGGCTGGGTTTGCGTGCTTTATTTTCAAATAGACCATTTGAGACTTCAACAGCAGTTTTCTGGTCTTCCTTCCTATAAAATGTTTTCTTTGGATATTTCAGCAGCTCTTCAGATTGTGTCATGGTTTAACCTCTAATGAACCAAGTACCATGAACCACTTGCTCACTTCCTCATCTGTGGGATGGGGAGAGAATCAGAAGGGTAAAATCTAGAAAACTCGTGGGTTGAGATAAAGACAGTTTAACAGGGAAAAACAAAAGCTGCACACTCAAGCAAAGCAAATGAATGAATTCATTCAGTGCTTTCCATGGGCAGGCAGGTGTTCAGCCATCTCCAGGAGAGCAGGCTCCCATCAAAAATAAGAATTATTTGGGAAGACAAACTCCAAATGTCCCCCCCTTCTGTCTTCTTCCCCCTACTTTATGTACTGAGCACCATGCCATATGGTCTGGAATATCCCCTTGGTCAGTTGGGGTCACCTGTCCTGGCTGTGTCTCCTCCCAACCTTTCATGCACCCCGAGTGTCCTTGCCATCGTGGTAGTGCAAAAAGCACAGAAGGCCTTGGCTCTGTGTAAGCCCTGCTCAGCAATAGCAAAAACATCTCTGTATTATCAACCCTGCATTCAGCACAAATCCAAAGCAGCCCCACACCAATCATTGTGAAGAAAATTAACTCTACCGCATCTGAAACCAGCACAGAGTGTCTTCTGTGCAGTGATCTTGCCCATTTTTTTTGGAAACTGCAATCATTAAACTTTTCCAAACAAATTGCCTAAGTATTCTGAACACATCTAAGAACCAAGTGTGTAAAGTCATCTTTTTTCCATCTTCCTTGGGATTTTTCTTTTCTAGTGCCATTTCTTCAGCCAAGAAGATTATAAAACTTTTCAGGATACATTTATAGTTTCAAGTATTGTAGTAGTCTGTTATTCAGTGTGCTCTGTTTCTTAAAGTGGTCAGTGTTTATGAAAAAATTAAGAAAGGCAGGGACAAGTGTGGTGATACTCCCTCAATATATTTTCCAGCATAGACTTTCTGGCCCAGAAGAAGTATGAGTTTGGGATTTTTGCCTCCACTGAAATTTTTTTTCCCAATGTATTTGTCCAATTTATTTTTGGATTTTAATATGCCTCAGTTTTCCACAACATTTTGCAGCAGTGAATTCCTCAGAGAGGAAAGAGAACATACAGCTTGTCACAGATGCATGGATTTGCAGCTGTTAATCCCAAACGTAAGACAATACCTCTCTCTAGTTTGTGGTTAGACCTTTAAAAATTTCTTTCTGAGTGGGATTAGAGTCTCGTTCCTTTCCTGGCACTTCCAACACATTTAAGGAGCAGATTGTAAGTAGCATTCATTGATTGATCAGTGTATTGTTTTCAATAGAGATAATTTTCTAGGCTATAAATTCTACTTATATATGACATAAAAGGGACATAAAAGAAACTGGGCAGCAGCCATCTACAATCTGGATACTACAATGCCTAAATTCCACTTGCAAATCTAGCCTATAAGCTTGAATAAGATGTTTTGTCCTACAGAATATATCTCCTCATACATATTGTAGATCTTCATAATTACACTTATATTAAGCAAGACATTTACCTTCCGAACCCTCTTTTCCTTCTGTTTTCTAAGTGATGATTTTTCTCCTGAACTTATATTATCTATCTTTGTGTGTTGTTTAGTATTGTTTAAAAAAATAAAATAGAATATTTATTCTCTACTTTCTACTTGAAAGCACCGCAAAAACCCACCATGTCAATATATAATTTAATCATGATTTCATATAATGAAAACTGCAGTTTAGACAAAAGGGAACATTTGAACAACAACTTAAAAATAAAATCAACAATGATGAACAAAAGCGCAGAGTTGCTTCTGTACATGAAGACAGTAAAAAGCTGGTATGGATAAGACAGAGGCCAGTAAAATCATGAGTTACTATAAAAAGATGTGAATATTCCCTATTCCACATAATAAAGAACCCTAAGGGCATCAAATTAAACTACAAAGTGTCAGGTTTTAAAAGCTGGGGGCGTAATTGTTTATTAGAGGTATCTACCACCTACCTAACAGACTTGTATCTTTGTATTTTGACTTTGGGAGAGGTTAAGAAACAAATTAAAGGCTGTGAATTGGCATAGCGTCATTTCTGATCATGTAGACTTTTGCATTCAAGAATTGTGAAAGATTGAAGCAACGATTAGGTGAGGCTTTGCACACATTTAAGTGGAGTAGCCAAACTATTGAAGCAGCTTTAGGCAAGGTCCTGAAACCTCTTACATTTGTTCGAGATTAGGAAGGAAGTTAAACACTCAGCTGCATGATTTTGTAAAATTCCCAGATCTTGTCGTCCCTGAGGCATTACCAGTAGTATCTAAACTATATAGCAAAGTGGTTCTTTGAGTTTGGCCTTTATATGCTTTATCCATTCATTTCACTGCTTGCAGTGAGTCACAGGTTTTCTTTCCATTGACTCATTTGCTTTAGACCTTCCAACTGTGAGCTTACAGAGTCGCAATCTGCGACTGAAAGATAACCATAACCATCTAGAAAATGTAAAACGTCCTAGAGGCACAAAATCCTGGGGTCACTGCAATACCTCATCTTTAGGCAGAAGCTAAGCCAGTTTACATGCAGGCACTGCAGGTTTTAACACAATCCAGTGCTGCAAACTGCTTCTGCAGAAGCCAGAAATTGCCAGTGGACCAGGAAATTCTTGCTTGCAAATCCTTGTATCTAGAAATTGTTATTACAGAAAGAAAGGATAGTGTGCATGCAAGCTGGTAAATTGTGCTTCCCTCTTGCAGGGATGGTGGTCCAGTCCTGTGTTTGCTGCCAAGACTGGCTTTAGGTCAGCTCCATGTGTTGGACAGTCTTCCTGTTTTTGTGTGGTGGTGGCGTGGAAACAGGAAAAGCAGTATGGTAAGCAGTATGATAATTTCACTTTTTTAGCCTGTGTGAATGCATTTATTTACTAGGATCCAACAGCTGTAATATAGGAAGTAGATGCTATAATCCTGTGCTCAGTATTCTTTTGTTAAACGTTAGGTGTTTCGAGTATGGCCTGTGTACTCCTGTGTTTTATAAATCTCCTTGTATAGTCACAGTGATATAGAAATACTTATTTTTAATGGGAGAGGAAACTGTGAAAAAGGGCCATGAGAAGATCTGTGCACCTGGAAGCACTAACTTTAGCAAAGTCTCCAAGGGCATTAACATTTCTAATATCTATAGTTAATGTTCTTGCTCAAAATGGGTTTCAGCTGGTATTTTCTGATACTCACTTTCCAAAATGAATCATCTTTGGGGATTGAAAGACAATTACTTTGTTTTCAAGGAGGGATCTAAATATCTCCAACACAATTTTACAGACAGACTAGATCTATTTATAGATGGCTATGGATAAGTTTAATTTTTTCTCTACTGTGTGTTTCTTTTTGTGACTGCAAAGAAGATGCTGGTCTGCTCCAAAAGGACTTGGTTTTTAATGATCTTAAAACATTATAATTATAGACAAGCACCTGTATTCTTTAGAACTCTTTAATTAGCTAAAGTTTTACTGTGCTTAAAAGGTGCATGTTTGTCTAGTCTGCAGAAAGCTGCCCTTTTCCTCTCCTTGTCTTCCAAGAAACAAGGCATCTCCTGGAGAAAGTAGTGACAACATCTGCTGCTTCAGCTAGATACAAAGTGGGAAAGACGCATGAACTGTAGCGTCTGCTTTACTCTTGGGTTGGTTACATATTCCCGTAGATCAGAAGTCCTTTAAAGGCCTTTAGGAAATGCTGTGCAATCTGGCTGTCTCTCTGCCTGAAAAGTAATTCTCTTTTGTTTGGGCAGGTGTGAGGAAAAAGTTGCCAGCATGCATATGCCTGAGAGGCGTGTGTCTGTCTCTGGGATTGACTGTTAACTTCTAGGAACTAAAGCTGTACTGAAACAGTGAAGAACAATACTCTTTCAAGTATACTGAGAGAGCTCTGTAAAATAAACTGGTTGTCTTTATTCAGGTATGTAGGTGTACTACAGAAGTATGTCCAGTAGGTAAAAAAATACTCTGTTGGAAAGCTCTGCATTTTGACACCACTCTGTAGACATAATGTCATATGAGGGTTGACATTTATTTAGGCTGCCTTTGATCTCATTGATTCTGGTTTTTTTAATAGCCAAAGACAAAATATCCTTATATCTTTTTCAGCTGGACGGATTTGTTCTCTAAACACTGTCTTTCCTTGGGCCTATGTATACTGAATTTTTAGTCTTATAATTTGGAAAACAGGAAGTTCGCCCTACTGAAAGAATCCCTTATTTGATGGCAAATACAGTGTTACCAGTGTATAATTATACATACATCTCACAGCCTTGATGGCAAAACTTTCACTGATTTTGATTTTAGTGAGCTAAGTCCCCTTGTGATAACCTCAATAGTGGAGTGTTTTTATGTGAGCTGGGATCAAACCCTGGTGGTTGATGGTGAAAACCAATTGAGATAGTAACCTAAAATGTCTTTAAAATTAATGTTAAATAAAAAATGAAATTATTTTAAACTTCTACTTTTTATTTACTCTTCTTGCTTCTGAGTGGCAGTGACTTAATTACTAATGTCTATGAAACCTAGGATGAGGCTGGAAGTTAAGAGGTGCCTGTGGACCAGTACTAGAATCTCAGCCATTGAATGTAAAAATAATTGGTAGTTCTTTTTCTTAGTAATAGGCAGAAATCTGTATGCATCCTCTGTTACATCCTCAATTTTCCTACTGATTTTATGTATCATTCAAATTTCTCCTGCCTCTGTAGAGTTTAGCAATGTATTTGGTTACATCAGAACTGCAAATCTTATGGGTGCTCTTGTGGGGTTTTGGTCAAGATCCACCCGTCTTCCAAAAGCTGCTTGGATTCTTGTTTTTTAAGGTACTGCTTTGTTTTCTAGGCACTATCAGATACAAGAGACCTGGAAATGATAAGGTGTTGCATAAGGAAGAGCTCTAAATCAGAAGTGACTACTTGTGTGGGGATCACAGGCATTTTCCCATGTCAGAAAGAGTTCAGCATACTCTCTACCTCCCATTACTGTAAGAAAAGGATTGCCTCTCTTCTGCTTCTGCATTTTCAATCTTTTTAGGCATCTAGAAACCAGACGGACTCCAGGAAGAAAGCCTCTTCTCCCTTGCTGCTCTTTGTGCATCAGATGCTTGCCAATCCTTTCCATCAAGGAATTTTTCCAATCTCTGGTGCAACTTGAGGCTGTTTTCTCTCTTCCTGTCGCTTGTGACTGAGGAGAAGAGAATGACCCCATGTCACTATGACTTCCTTTCAGATAGTTGTAGAGACGGGTAACGTCTCCTGTGAGTCTCCTTTTCTCCAGAACAAACACCCCCCAACTCCCTCAGCTGGTCTTCATAAGATTTCTGCTCCAGACCTTTCACCGGCTCTGTTGCACTTCGCTGGACTTGTTTCAGCACCTCAATGTTTTTCTTGTAGTGAGGGGCCCAAAAGACATTCAACAAATCATGGATCCAGGCTTGGATCTTAGGTTCTTATGGAAAACAAATGTTTATGTCCTCCAGAGTCTGCTCTGCTGTTGCTGCATGGATGTACAAGACAGTTTTTGAGCTGCTATTGTGTACATAGCACAATGTTTGTTTCCAGGTAAATGTCACAGGTTTTTGGTTGCCTTTGCATCTGTTGTTTTAGGATCTGATTGGTGAGCAATATGATTTAGACAGAGAGGAGAACATCCTAATCAACTTTCAGAGGCTTAAGCACTCTCCTCTTTTAGTCATAAATCTCATAAATCCCTGTGAATACCAACTGAAATTGCATTTATGGTCTATGTATATAATAGCACCCCCATTCTGTATACTGCGTGAGATGATGTAGACTTGCAAATCTGTGCCCTCCTGTGGCTTGTTTCTCTCGATGTCTGAATTTACAGAGACTGGTAGTGTGGCTGGGAGCACTCACAAAGAAACCATGGGCTGGATATTGGAAGCAAGGAGGCTAAGGCACTTGTTCCCTTTGTTTGTCGCTTGAGGGGTACGTGGTTCTGTGGGGTAAAAAGCTGTCCAAGGAAGGTATTCAATTCCTATCCCCAGGCTGTTCTTCACTGCCTCTCCTGGGCTGGCAATCTGCACCACATTTTCACTAGGGCTTTGTAGATGTGGTATTCAGGTTTTAGGAGCTGGAAAGACGCATGACACAGTAGGGGAATAAGGCATAAGGGCTTGAGAGACAGTAAAGCTGATTTTGTGTACGTAAGTGAAGGACATAATTCTTGGAGCTGGAGGAACAGGTGAGGGGGAAGTGATGGCTTTTTCAGCAAGATGAGAAGCCATAGCAGCATGACTGAAAAAATCATCCCATCTCAAGGAAAAATGTCCTTTATTTTGGCATGTCATTTACCTCTGTGATTGTGACATGAAATAATTATTCCATGCCGATGGCACATGAAAACTCCTTCTCTCAATAGGCATATGAAAGCTTGTTCTCCCAAAAGCATAGAGAACTGTAGTGTGCCTGTACTAAGACACAAGGTCATACCATGAAGAGATTGGGCAAAAGGAAAAGACATCTCAAAAGGGTGAAGAGAACTTGGGACTTTTGTAACAGGTTTCTTTAGCTTACTATATCAGACCAGTAGCAGAGAAATTTCTGATTTGTCTTTAAGGACTGTTACTCAATGCAGTTGTGAACTGACAAGTGTATGGATGGGCCTGCTGTGCCTGTCATGAATATTTAGGATTTAAAGTGATAAAAGCAGGACCCATGAATGGGTTCAACGACAAAGAAAACACGTGTGAATAGCATACTACCAGATCTCTTATAATTTTTATCAGTGAAACTGTGCTTGTACTGGTGAACACTTTTAAGCTAATTTTGGAAAGCGAGTTGTAATCATGACTGTAAAACAACATCTGTCTGATAGCTAATGATGTGGTTTTGCCTCAATGTTAGGAGTTTTTTTATTGTTATCTTGACAGATAGGAAACAAATCTTGCTGAACTTTACCTAGAGTTATCTGCTGATGTGTTGCAATCTTTGGCTGCCTTTAGGCTAATATTTTAATCCTACTTTAATGCTGAGATCACTGGATCAATGTAGACTTGGTCAGTGAAACTATAGACCATGAAGATACCTCAAGGGGTATTTAATGTTTGGTTATATCTAATTATTAATTTTAGTAATTTCTTTAAGGTCTGCCACAAGAGACATAAACTTGGTCTTTGCCTTTAGGTGCTTGTTTCTAGAAGGATTAAGGTCAGATGAGTGTAAGCCAAGAGATACAAAGGGTAATGATAACTTAAGGCATTTAACATATATTTTAGAACGAGTACCACATTGTTACTTTGTTCTTTGAAATACCCTACATTTTCCTTTGCACTAAAAGGTAATATTTCATAGATGTGAGTGAAATCCAGATTTCTAATGTGATCTTCATTATGAAACATGACTTTCTTTTGTTGGTGTTTGTAATAGCCTTTCTATATATGTTGGAAAAACAAGTGCATACATGCTGGTTTTGCTAGATACCATTTTCTAGAACAAGGTTTAGTATGGTAATTGTGTGGAGAGCACTGATGAATCATACAAATAAATATCAAATCACAGCTACTTTTTATACAGAATACATCATTGTGGGAGAACTACTTGTAGGGCAAAACTGCAAGCATTGAACAAATTTGTGAAATTCCCAATATCTTTAAAAGCATGTAAGAATACACTTCCTCATTGGTTTTATGCCAAAGTTTTAATGGGTATCAAGCCCAAAGTGAAACTTCACTAAGAGAGAGTTAAATAAGATTTACTGTATTTCTTACAAAGTCTTTATATGAGACAGAAGAATTCATATGGTTGTGAGTTAATTTACCATATAAGCTCTTGTTTTATTTGCCTATAATTAAAGTTGAAATATCTCCTTTGTAAATTTAGCCTCTCTTTTCACATTATATTGGAATGCGCTGATGACAAGAATCACATTCATGTAGAAATTATGAAAATTCCTGAGAAGAAAGAAATAAATGTATCACTTTGGATTGAATTTATCCTATCTAATTTTCGTTATCTCTTCATATGTGCTGCAAGGTGCTTCTAAGCAAACTTTGATAACTATGGATCATGTTAATTTACCCATCATCATCGTCATTTTTTTCCCTTTTTTTTCCCAATCATACTACAGCCCTGTGTACTTGTGACAACTATGAAAGAGCAATGTTAGACTATTACTGGCATGCTGAAGTCATATATTACTTTAGTGTCTTCTGAAAATCATAAATCTTACTCTCTGCTTCTTTTCCACCAACTGCCTCCACCCACTTGGGGTTTTCTGTCTATTAGCAAGGAAAAGAGCTACAATCATGTGAGCAGCCAACTCTACAGATTAGTTATAAATGTTCAGCTAACACTTAGTGGTCTACAGAGGAGGACTGACTTGCTGCAAAATATTTTTCTCCAAAACAAAAAACTCGGAAAATCCCAAAACTAAAATATCCCTGAAAAGGAGAAAAGATCGGAGTTTACAACACTTACTCTTAACTTGTCTTTTTTTCCTGGAGCCTTGATAATAAAGCCCTTTGAAAGTGGCCCATTGACCATTACTGGTTGTTTAAAACCCCTACATTCCAAATCAAACTTAGAGTTATATTAATGGAAAGGGAATAAATGGAAGAGATTAATAGAAAGTGGATAAATGTGATGTCTGTGTTGTCTTGGTCAACCTTGAGACTCATGATCTGATGTGGGTCTGCTTAGAGGAAGAAAACAGTCTTGCAGAGAGACTGGTGGCATAAAATAATCAGGTTCAACTCAAAATTGAATATTTTAATATTTTTGTAATTTTACTATTAATATACAGTAGTAACAATTGAATAATGTTAATATTGTATGTTAACTCTCCACGGCAGCCAAAAAACTGCTTTGTTAACTTCCCTTTCAACTGAAGTGGAAATGTTCCATTGCATCACCAACAGTATTGACAACTCTTCTCCCTTTGCTGGTAAGTTACCTGGTTGGGCGCTTTCTTCCTATAAAGATGTGTGTGGATTCCAGTTTCTGAATGGCATTAAATGTTTTTCTTTTCTGAACCTATAGGTTTGAACTAGATTTGTTTTTATAAATAGCTTTACTGGGAACCTTAAAAAAGCAAGGTACTTGAGCCCCGTAAAATAGTGTAGCCCTTTAAGTTCTATGATAATATCAGCCATAGGGCATAATTTTGACAAATACAGCTGTTCCATATGCGATCATAAAACTAAACTTGAAAATTAAAATTATTCAGAAGAATACTCATCTCTGAATGAAGCACATGGAGACAAGCCTATTCTTTCTCCTAAAAAAGCCTCATACTAGTGCAGATAATACATTTTTATGATTACTCCTTAATTGTAATATAAGAATAATTATAATTCACAGTGGTTTCCTCATCATGCTGTGACAATAGAAACATTGTATGAAGCATTGCACCTTCACAGTCCAGCTGGGGATGTTTTTGGAATTTAGTACTTAGTGACGATTACTGCAATGACTTGGAAAATGAAGGGGCTAAATTTTGCCAACAAGTTTTCCACTGCAAACACAGAGATCCATCTGTGAATCCTAAGTATGCTTTTGCCATTCTACCACCTTAGGAGGTTAAGTAGCCAAACTGCTGGTGTGTTATCAATACATTTCCAGCTACCAGTGCAAAGCACAGCACCATGAGGTCTGCTATGGGGAAACGAACTCCAGCTCTGCAAGATTAATGTTGTATACTGGGTAGAAAGAGAAAAAATGCCTTTGTCCTTGTATTATGTTTTTCCCTTGTTTTTGACAGACAATATTTTCAAGTGTTTTGACAGTTTATTATGAAATAGAGAAGGCTCATCAATCCATCCCTCATGTGTATGCCCAAGAAGAGACTTCTTGCAGAGAAAGGCATTGTGAGAGTTCTTATGTGTATGGAATTCCTGGTCAGAACAATGATCATGTCCAACTTGCATATTACAATTGCTGTAATGCTGTAATTTGAAAATCTCACAGGAGCATTATTATCTGTTCTTATTTTTCAGTTTACATAGTTTCCTCTGAAAAAAGGTGATCAAAAGAACCAGAGACTTAGTTTTTATATAGCTGTATTTTCAGTGGGGTAATGGTGGAATGGGAAAGGTTATGTGCCTTATGCATTTATACAGCAATGAGGTACCCTATATTGGGTTTCTTTCACCTCTCTCATTAAATTGTGTAAATTTTGAATGAAAGGGCAAGTAGAATCCTGCTTTCTTGTAGTCTTGAAATTAAAAAACAAGGAAAGAAGTTTTGCAGCATTGACTGAAATTTCACATTTTCTATAACTTGACTCTTGGAGCACTCTGTTGACTGGCTCATCAAAGAGGTTTTCTTCTGTCTGTGTCCTTCCTTTGAAGTTACTCATTCACCATCGAATTTTAATGCAAAATGCAGCTGAAGTTCAATATGTATTCATAGGGAAAACTGAGTCTTCATTGACCTTGTGTATGGCAAAATTTGAGAATCTATGAGAAGAAAATGTATCAGTCAGGCACAGAACTTTTCTGTCCCAGTTTTCTCATACCAGTCCCAACGCAGTATTCCTAACAGCATCCCCACTCCTTTTGGTGCACACTCTATTACCAAACTAAGGACCTAACTAAGTTAGTACCTATTTGTTTCTACCCTTCTGTTTTACAACATACTCTTTATTCTCTTGCAAAGCATCCCTATGCTAACTGACCAAATTTATCCCACAGCTGGGAAGCATAGAGTCTGATACCCATTCCTGCAAGGATGGTTGTATCAAGGAGAGGCTGAATCAACCACTGTACCAAACAGGAAAAAAACCTACCCCGATATCTGTGAGTGTGTACGTAACAGGAGCTGGAAGGCAGTTATAAATATCCCTCCCCCTGTCTTTCAGGTAAGATGTGTGACTTTGAAGCCAGGGAGCCTCTGAGCTGGAGATGAACTTAAAGCAACAACTCACTCATTATTCCCCATCTGGACTATTTTTAAAATAGTCTTCCTTTAAAATTTTCTACTAAGAGTGCTTTCATATGGGTTATCTTCACACATTTCCAAAGCAGATGTTATAGCGCATTAGAGTGTGAACTTGAGAAATGCAGCTGAAAATATGAAGGGGTTTGAGTGTCTGAAATAGCATTGGTTCAAGAAAGTAAGTTCTGACTGCAGCTGTTAATGATTTTTCAAGGCAGTGATATTCCCTCTGTGACCGCAAATTCACTAACCTTCTAGAAACAGCTCTCAAGACTTTCTACAAAATAACTGTAGAATCCTGAGGTTTCTGGCAAGATTTATCATCAAAAGCATCTCTAGGACTCTCTTGGTAGCCACTGGAATAGAACTGCTGCTGGTACTTGTGAACTTATGCTTCTTGAAATTTATACTGCTAATGACACAGCAGTGTGCTGTGATCATGATGATACATAAGCAGGAGTAAGTTGCCTTTATGGATTTCCTGTGAAGTAGCTGATCATGCCAGCATGTGTTTCATTTTGATTGATTTAGAATGCAGAACTGTCTCAGAGATCTCTTTTCAATGCAAGATCCTGAAAGTATAAAAAGAAATATACTTTACTGCTGAAAATAGCTTCAAATCAGTATCTGCTTCCTGTAAACTGAACATAACATTTTTTTTTTCCTGAAAGGGACTTTAGGAAAAGTCCAAAAAGTGTCAGATTTTTACATAGTGAACAAATTGCAGGCAACTACAAGAAGGAGAGGCCCTGAGAGAGAGCAAAGGAAGGCTGATGTAGCACAGGTCCCAAACAGCAGAAGAAGGAAGAATATGGTCCTGTATGTGACAGTCATGAGAGTACTCTTGCAGAAAGGAATGTTGGCTTATTTGGATGACAGATGAAGCAACATCACCATTCGAGAAGATCCTGCACACCATGAAACTGAACTTTCAGAAGGATGGCTCTGCCTTTTGAATTGCTACAAAACTGAAATCAGATCATGTTTCTGCATTATCTTTATGAAGCTGAAGTTTCTTCTTTCCACTGCTGTTACTGGAGGAAAACTTGTGTGCTGCCCAGAGTTTCCTGGTTTTGATGAATGGAAGTCCAGCATGCTTCCCTGTTAACTAGAAGGGGGATATCATCATTGCTATCTCCTGTGGGACATTCTTCTGTGGAGGACTAATTTGATCACTCTCTTTTTCATTGTCTGTCTGTCAAATACCCGAGAAGTTAACAGTACTTAAATACTCTCCTAATACCATTTTCCTACATACAGGACTTCCAATTGCTTCGGTATTGTTTGGGCACAGGGATTGTTAATCTATGAAAAAGAAGGGAAGCAGTCACCAGGGAATCTCTCCATTAAGAACTGCTTCTCTTCGCTAACACAAGGAACCTTAAACAAATTAATGAATTTCCCCCCTCAGTAGGCCATGAACAGAATTACTTTAGACAATTTGACTAGGAAAATGGGCACAAAGAGGTGAAATTTTTTTTTTTTTTTTTTAAGGTGTAACTTTGCTGTTCCTATATCGAGAAAACCAGAATGGAGTATGTTTTCCAAGGTGCTATGGTAGTTCTTAATTCTGTCCAATATTTGGTACTAGGGAGGTTTTAAAATCCTTGTTGCACGTTTTTTTCCTCTTTCTAGACCTCTAATAATGAAGCTATAGAGAGCATCCTGAGTTCAGTCTTTCCCCTTGCATGCAACAATCAATATTAGTAAACTGCAGCTGTATTGAAGACTATAAAAGGTTATAGTTATAAAATGCAATTTTACAGAACCTCTAAAGAAATAATGACTTAATGGAAATCCTGCCTTCTGTCCCAGAAGAGCAAAATCTCTGATACACCTATGAAAAATTTAATGAATGTAGTTAGAAAGATTGGTTCCTTAAAGTGTTCACAGACTGTTGTTAGGTAGTTAGATTGTTTTGGCATTATTATTTATGACATGAGTAAGTGCACTTCAAATTATTTGAAAGAAATCCAGCAAAAAAATGAAGACTTGTTTATTCCTTGATGTGCTGCCACATGAACAGGCGTGCAATTTACGAAAATCCCTCCAGATGGCTCTTGGAGCAGGTTGGACCGATTTGCTGTTAAGAGTGTGTGAAGTGCTGCCTGATGGCGATGAGATCGACTCAGATCGAGTGACCTAAGCCGTGTGCTCAGGTGCTGCAGTAAACACACGGCAGAGCTTGCAAACTTTATGTAGCTTAGTGCTGCAAAAGGAGATGAAGGCAAAGAGTTTGTATCAGTACTTAACCAGCGCTGCAGGTACTGTGATGCCTTTCGTCTGATCCCATAAAGAAAAAAAACCGGTTTACCACTGTTGGATTAATTTTTTATCCCAGTGGTTTTCAAAGACCTTTCTGTGGTGACAACATCCCCATATTTTTTTTGCAAAACTTGTATTAATCTCTATGCAGTTGTAAATCAGCATAGATTTAATACAAATGATAAAGAATTTGTTTGGAAAATTGTGCTCTTCCTTCTTGATTTTTGCCATCTTTTGAAAGTATTTATTTTTGGGCTTTTCCTGAAATGTTTTGGGCATATGTGATTTTTCCTTGGGCAGGGTTTGTGTTAATTTTCTAAAGTGCTTTGGAATTGAAAAAGTATCAGTGGAGCATAAAAGAATAATGTAATGATAATAGCAGTTTGGGGAAAGGATTTAATAAGATAAGAAGTAGCAGTTTTTCTTTTGTTGTTTCTAAAGTGTTGCATTAAGAACTTACTCTGTAGAGAGAATTCCCAAGTAAGCCCTAACAGAAATGTCTGCCCATGTGCATTCCTGCTGGTGAAAGTCCTCTGACAGCTACCATGTGCAAATTTTGCACAGCCTGTAATTATCTATGCAGCTGGAGTAGCCTTGTGCTGGTCTGAATCTTGATCTTAGGCAGAATGTTCCTTTCAGGTTTATGAATAAGGTGATCATGAGCATGTTTGCCTTGGCAAAGCTTTCCTTCTGCTATGGGATTACATTACACTAACAAAACAAACTACTGTTACAAGAATTGAGGGGGTTTTGGTAAAGAGAAAATATCTTTTAAGGCTTTACAAAGATTCTGTGAATCTATGTACATCTTGAGCATGTGTTGTGATGAAAGAGGTACTTAAAATATACTTATTTGGGAATGCAAATGTGTTGGCAGTTTTTTAACTGACCCTTGCTGTTTTAATTTTTCTCTAAATCTGGCAGATACATGCTGAGGCACTGCTGCATCAAATTTCAAACCGATCTCAGTTTAGGTTTCATCTGACAGATAGTCACATTATTATCATAAAAGCCTGAATATCTTCATGGACACTGCTGGGGCTGTAGACATTGCTCACATGAGTCTTTTTGTGCTTACTCACTTTTTTCTGCTGGACATCTACTTACTGAATGTGGATAGCATTGATACCTGCATGAGTGAGCAGCTGGTTTGAAAAATTAAAACAGCATTGAGTGGCAGAGGAAGGGTAGAAATACCATTGCTTTCTCTTGTTTTTGTCTCCTCCACAAGCAGTAGGAGTGCACTCAGTATGGCTTCACTCCCTTGATGGCTGCAGCCATGTATTTGTTCTGTTCTCTCTTCCTTTCCACTTTGACCTTTCTGGACTGATTTCAGGCTTCTCAGCAATGTACATGTGAATCTGGCCAAACCAAGAATGAAGACTGAACAACAAAAAAGCTGTATCAAAACAAGTATCTGGAACAAATGACCAGCTGAGAGCTCAGAAACTGGGCGTCCTGCTTCTGATGCTGCTGAGGAAGATGTGAAAGGCAGCTCTTGCTTCTGAGAAAGGCTATGATCTCATCCACCTTGATCCTTCTCATGAATGTAGAGGCGGCAGCAGCAGTTCTAACCAAGCCCTCTGTATTTAGCTGTGCAGGTAGGAGGCACAGAATGAGGTTAAGTGCAGCATATGTTGCCTGTTTGTAAGACAAAGATCTAGGTGGCTGGAGTAGGTAAAGAAGTAGTTATTACAGAGGTGCACTGAAGCAGTCTGTAAGTTTTAATTTGCCTGTGCCTAAGCGTATTTTGAAGCTCTGTTGCAGCTTACCAAATACAGAAACAGGGCCTTGCAAGATAATATTTTTTTTATGACTCCAGAATTAAGTAGTGCATTTAGGACTTTAGTTTAGCATTGTTGATGTACTGCATAATAAAAGAATAACGTAGCTATGTTGGCTGGATTGTATGTTGTGCCAGAAACTCCAGCTCTGCAGCAGCAGACACCTGTATATAAGCAAAGTTGGCAAAGAACTGCAACAATGCAGATTTTGGTATGGCCATGTAAATTCCTTGTTTTGAGCATATGCTGCAGCATCCTAAGTATTAAACAACAGTGTTCAGTAATGTATCTTGTGGAAGGTGGATTTAGTTATGGATAATGAGCAGGGACTTAGTCTCAAAAACATCGTCTCCTTGAGCCAAAAATGGCAGTTTATGATGTTCTTTTTCATTCATAGGCTGGGTGTATTAGAGTGTTGGGAAAAGACAAAATATTTGCTCATATGAGGATATGAATACGTCCTCATTTCTCTCTAGAGACCATTGAAAAATTAACGTTTGATAGAAAACACCAGTAGACATCGCTAAGGCCCTCCTTGCAACTAAAAGCTGTCAAGGATTTCTAACGCACACCATTGCCTGCTGCATGTGTGCGGTCAAACTAGGAAATCCAAATTACCTTCAAAATCATATTCCTGGGTGAGAAAATTTGTATTCAGTTCTTGAGCTATTAAACATGATGATGTAAAGGTTTGAGAGTCACAGTTGCATTAAGGCCATGTTATATTACCTTAACACCAAAGTGAGTATAACCGTAATTGATTAACTATATTTAAGTACATAAAGGAGAGAAAAAGGCACGTGTTTGTAATTTTAGTTTTTTTCCGTTTTGGCCTTCTTTATGCATTTCATCCCATCCCAAGTCCTGCTAATTTTCAGCATTTTTAGATTCTACTGAACTGGAGTGTTTTCTGGCTATCTGATATTAGAATATTCTTTGATCATCTTCTCACACTTTTCTTAAATAATGTGCTTGAATCAGGTTTGTTCATATGGAGGCATTGTTTTGCAGAACCCTTTTAAGATAATGGTATGTACATGCTGAATGTCTTTATATGTATTCGTGAGTGTGTGTGTGGCTCTTGCCACGATCTGGAGCCAGCAATTTGAGCCATTTTTAGAGTTTCAGATAACCCCCTTTGGTTGCAGTGCATAAAGGCACGCAGCCCGGAGCAGGTTAGTTACAGGTGCCAGGTCTCCCCATCCTCCTCTAAGCACCTCCAGCAGAGAGACAGATGAATGACCCATGAGTCAGCTCTGGAAGTGCTGCACTTGTAGTGCAGCATGTTACAGGATACTGGCTTTGCTCCAGTTGCTGTGACTCTGTGGAGCACCAGGCCTGGTGTAGCTCGGAGGCTGAGGTGTGAGCTGTTGGGGCAGTATTGGCAGGTGGGGCTGCCAGCTGCTGCTGCTGCCCTGGCACACCCACCAAACATCCATCCCGTGCTCTTACATCATCTGCTTCACATTCAGCTTGTTCACATGAACCCCCATCCCGCACCAGTTTCACAGCTGCGTATCTAAAATAGATGGAGAACACTGACATCTTATTTTCTCATTTTGCTTTAAATAGCATGTACTGTCAGCCCCCTGTGGAATACCAGATAGAGACATCAACATTTTCTAAGGATGTTTCTCAGGACTTGCCCTTGGCTTCTTCCTGTGATTCTTATATACTTTAAGATGCTGAGGCACTGATTGCACTCTTGCAGCATGATTGCTTTAGGTCCTAACATCCTTTTGAAGAATGAGAGAATAGCTCATCTGTTTTCTGAATAAGTATTTTACTATTAGAGGTGAAACAAAGGCTTTCTTCCTAGTTCAAATTCTGCTGTCCAGTGAGAAGATAATTTCTTTGTATTAACAGCAACATTTTTTTGCCTGAAATCTCCCCATTTTGTTATAGGACACAGACCAAGGAAATCATACTGATTTCAGAAGTGTTGCAAATACCATTTGAAAGAATCACAGAAGTTGTAACCAGGATGCTCCAAAACTCAATACTTACTCTTTGTAAGGTGCTCTTCCTCTAATGAACAGGATTTTTACCCTTTAGAATTATTGAAACAAAAAAGTGCATGGACCTGAGCCTCTAATGTTTTGAGTCATTGTGATTTAAAGGGGTACATAGACCCCTGAGAGCTCTCAAGCTAGAGATAATCTCTGTTCCAACTTATATTTCCTTGCATCTGGTGGTGATGTGTATACTACAAGAAATAGCAACAAAATAATTTGGTGTATAGCTTATCCAGTGTTTGCATTTTCTTACCATTTAGGCAGGACATTCATGCCTTAACTGTGCTTTATTTTAGTTAATACATCCTGAAAAATTTTGTTATTCCTTCCAGATTACAATTTAGGTGATAGATAAGAATGTAAATAAAATTAGTGTTATGATTTATAAAACACCCCTATCCTTAATATAAGTTTTTACATGACATCAGGTGAAAAAACATGAATGGGAATATTTTCAGAGTTCACAAACAGGGCTAATCTGGTTGTGTATTAGAATCTCAGAATCACAGAAGGGTTTGTATTGGAAGGGACCTTGAAAATTATCTAGTTCCAACGCCTTGCCATGGTCTCAAAGTGCCATCCAATCTGGCTTTGGACACTTTGAAGGATGGGGTATTCACAACTTCTCTCAGCAACCTGTTCCAGTGTCTTACTAACCTCATAGTGAATAATTTCTTCATAATATCTGATCTAAAACCTATCCTCTGTCAGTTTAAAGCCATTCCACTTTGTCCTGTCACTACATGCCATTGTAAAAAACCCCTCTCCAGCTCTTTTGCAGGCCTCCTTTGGGTTCTGGAATGCTGCTGTTAAGATCTTCCCAGAGCTTTCTCTTCCCCAGGCTGAACAACCCTAAATGTCTCAGCTTGTCTTCATAGGAGAGGTGCTCCAGCCCTCTGATCATCTTTGTGGCCTCCTGTGGGCTCACTCCAACGTGTTCATGTCCTTCTTAAGCTGGGGGCCCCACAGATGGATGCAGTTGTCCAAGCAGGGTCTCGTGAAAGAGGAGTAGAGANTTGTCCTGTCACTACATGCCATTGTAAAAAACCCCTCTCCAGCTCTTTTGCAGGCCTCCTTTGGGTTCTGGAATGCTGCTGTTAAGATCTTCCCAGAGCTTTCTCTTCCCCAGGCTGAACAACCCTAAATGTCTCAGCTTGTCTTNCCTTCTCCTCAGGGCTGCTCTCAGTCCATTCTCCACCCAGACTGTGTTTGTGTTTGGAATTGCCCTGACCCAGGTACAGGACCTTGCATTTGGCCTTGTTGAACTTCATGACAATCACACAACCCCATCTTTCCAGCCTGTCCAGGTCCCTCTGGATGGCATCCCTTCCCTCCAGTGTGACTGCCCCACACAGCTTGGTATCGTCAGCAAACTTGCTGAGGGTGCCCTCGATCCTGCTGTCCATGTCTCTGTTAAACCATGCTGGTCCC
This sequence comes from Pachycephala philippinensis, assembly GCA_013397055.1. Lineage (NCBI taxonomy): Eukaryota > Metazoa > Chordata > Aves > Passeriformes > Pachycephala > Pachycephala philippinensis. Next base: position 153,109 of record VWZT01001893.1, on the reverse strand, counting down.
AGTGCCAAGTCCTGGGGACACCACTCACCACTGGTCTCCACCTGGACATTGAGCTCTTTGAGTGTGACCATCCAGCCAATTCCTTATTCATCAAATAGTTGATCTCTCAAATCCATGTCTCTCCATTTTAGAGACGACGATGTGTGAGGAACAGCATCAAATGCTTTGCAAAGGTCAATCGCTCTTCCCTTATCCACCAATCCTGTAACCCTGTCATAGAAAACCACCGAATTTGTCAGGCACAATTTGCCCTTAGTGGAGCCGTGTTATCTGTCACTCCTTATTTTCCATATACTTTAGCATGATTTCCAGGAGGATCTGCGTTTGGGCTTCACATTCCCCACCAGCCCCTCCTTGTTGGTGAGAACAAGGTCCAGCATAGCATCTCTTGTTGTTGGCTCCTCTATCACTTGGAGATGGAAATTGTCATCAGTGCATTCCAGGGACTTCCTGGTTTACTCATGCCCTGATGTGTTTTCCCTCCAGCAGATATCAAGGTATTGGGAGTTCCCCATGAGGACCAGGGCTTGTGAATGTCAGACTTCTCTTAGGTATCTATAGAGGTTCTCATCTGCTCGTTCTTCCTGCATAATTCTCTGTCATTGGAAGCTGTATGGAAATTTCTGTTAGGCAAGTCAATTACCAGCTGCCTCCAAAGATGTAAAAGAGAATGGAAAAACAACCAACCATGCCCTCCTCCAACACTGCTTTAGACAGGGCTTGTGAACTGCAAAGTGAGTATCCAAGGTAATAGAATCCTTCAGGACTGCAGATAAAACCTGTGATAGCACTTTGGGATCTGCAGTTATCATCTCCAAGTCTAGGGAAAGTCCTAGACATTTATGGGAAGGTAGATGGGTAGGTATAAGTCTCTCGTATGGATCAGCTGTTTCATGAATAGATATTCTGAATTGTGTTTATTGTTTGGTGTGTTATGGATATGGCATAAGAAGACTTTGTGTGTAACGTAATAGTTGGTGTGAGGCTTAGGAAAGCACGAATGTGAGAGCAGATTAAATAATTCCTTTCTTACACACAGTCTAGAGAAGTGGGAAGAGATTTACATTTAAACTGTTGCCGATATGTCAGGTGTGGGAGTAGGTTTTGCAGAACTTTCTCATGGTGTATTAAGTAGAGATTTGTAGTTCATGCCGAAAAGGAATTACGGCTTCATCATGGGATATAAAAATATGTTAGAGGCAAAGTAAAGGTGGATATTGCTTTTGGCACTTGAGCTGAATTTGTGTAAAGATCACTTTTGCTGTGAATAGCTGTGCTCTACCGGGATGTTGGTTGTGTCTTGAATACTTTGTTTCTCCAAAATATGTTTTTTTTTTATCTGCTCTGTCTCAATAAGCTTTTTCCAGTAAATAACTGTGTATGTGTATGTATTTTCAAGTTAATCTTAACAACAGAAAAGCTTAGTCCTTCACTGTTTTCCTAAGCAGACTGAGTACTAATGTTTCAGATAATGAGTCAAGTACCAAACTATACTTTGTTTTTGTTTTATGAAATGTAGAGTGTTCCAGAAAAATACTTTAAGTAGGGCTTCTAAATTTAGTCGTTTTGTCTGTAGCAAAAAACATGCTAGAGCTGCAGACATATCCAAGTCAAGATATTGTAGGAAGCCTTCTACCAGCTTAAGCACTATCCTGTGAATGTTCATGTGTTGTGTAATTTTATGCACGTATAAAATAGGATTGCTTCTGTGTGTGAAAAACTTAAGACAGTGAAGAACCTCTTATACTATGATGACTTAAGAAAATTATACCTACAGCATAACTTGAAATGGGTATCACTATAATTCATGAAGGGTCACTCAGATATATACTATCATTCAGAAACAGAAAAATAGAGAAAAAATAATGCAAGATCTGGCTGTTTTCTGCTAGAAAAATCCATGTCCTTTTTTGACTGACTCATATCAACATGAATGTCCTTTAATTCCTCTAGTCTGCATGACCCTAGAAACATCTCTGCATCTTACCTAACATTGACAAGAAATTATTTTCTGAGCTTCTTAATGTTTCTACGCAGCTGGAGGATCAAGAGCTCTCTTTTCATGCTTCCAGAAAAATTCAGAGGTAAAGAAGTGCATCCTGTCTCTGCCATGCTGGCCACCAGTCCTTACCAAATACTCTTTTCACTTAATCCTTCCATGTCTTTTAGCCTTGTACTGAATCAGGCATAAATATATCAGGAAGGTCTCAGGTGGAATCATATTATTAATAAGGAAAAGCTGACCATAATTTTGGACTTGCAGAAATGTTGAAAAATGTACACCAGATATTTTTTAAAATTTTGGGACTAATTATCATCTCTGTATCCTTGCATTATTCCTGTAAAAGGATTTTGCTTTTGAAAGGGAAAGGGCTTAGCTTTTAGAGAGAAGCATGTGTAAAAAGCCCTGCTTGGATAGGGCAGCCTTTTAGATACACTTTCATACATATTTTCAATGATAAAAGTGACTTTGTAACCATAAAGAAAGCAGATAATCGGGATCCATTGTGCACTGTGAAAAAAAGTATTCATTCACATGTGAAGATAACTTTAAACTATTCAACTGGATAAAAATAGTGTATTTTCATATTTGTTTACCATGTCATCTTAAAGCTAGACTTAGAGAAAGGTAGAGAAGTTCTGGTCTAGCAGAACCTTTGCATCTCTTGTGATCTTCCTGAACTTTGTCTTCGCCATGCTGTAGAAGACCCAGCTCCTTCAGCCTCACCTTCTGTGAAAGATACTCCAATCTTTTGAGGTTTTTGTGGTCTCGCAGTGGACTCTCTCCAGTTTTTCCACATCTCTTGTATGGGGGCCCCAGATCTGGACCCAGAACTACAGAAGTATCTTAACAGTTCTGTGA
>VWZT01001893.1:130633-150241 GCA_013397055.1 Pachycephala philippinensis | reverse complement strand
CAATTTGCTTGACCTGCTGGCAAAGCTTTTCCTAGTGCAGCCCAGGAAATTGGTGCCCAACTTTGCTGTAAGGGTGCACTGCTTTGCTCGTTTTCAACTTGTTCTCTAGGACCCTAATATCCTTCTTCACAAAGCTGCTTTCCAGTTGGCCAGCCCTCAGGACATACTGCGTCTGCAGTTATTTCTGCTTAGGGGCAGTACCTTGAATTTCCCTTTGCTGCATTTCATGAGGTTTCTGTTTACCCTTTTCTCCAGCTTTTAAAGTCCCTCTGGATGGCAGCACACATCAGATATATTAACTGTTTCTTGCAGTTTTCTATCACCTGCAAACCTGCGGAGAGTGCATTCAGTCCTGTCATTAATGATGATTTTAAGCAGTGTTGGTCCGAGTATCAATGCCTGGAGTACACTGTGGACAACTGGCCTTCAGCTGCTTTTTATGACATTAATCATAGCTCTCTGAGCCTGTCAGTTCTGTCAGTTTTCAGCCTGCCTTGTTTGCGACTTACTTGGTTTGTACTTCATCAGTTTGTCTGGGAAGGTGTGATGGGAAACAGTGTGGAATGCTCTGTTAAAGTTAAGATAAAGCAACCTCTCCTATTCTCCTGTCCTGCACCAGGCTGCTCATCTCATCATAGAAGGCTATAAAGTTGTTCAGGAATGATTCACCTTCATAAATCCATGCTGACTGCTCCAAATAACCTTCTTGTCCTTTATGTGTTTGGATTGTCTTGTCCATCATCTTCCCAGGAGAAACAGTGAAGATGATCAGCAGGTAGTTCTCCAGTTCTTCTTCCTCTTTTAAATAGGAATGGTATTAGCTTGCTTTCTTTCAGTGCTTAGGAACACCCTCTCTAATTGCTGTGATCTTTCAAAGGTAAGTGGGAGAGGGGCGTTGTCCAGTTCCATCAGCACCACTTGGTGCATCCTATCAATTCCCAGGGACTTGATAGGATTGGAATGTCCAGGTTGTTGGAATGTTCCCTATCCTAGTCCTCTTCTACAAGTTGTAAGTTTTATTGCACTGCACTTTACTGCTGGTGTCCCCACCACCTTCAAACTACCAGGTTGCCACAAGGTAGTAAACCAGCTCATTCCAGCACTAGGAAACTTCTGTGTGGGTTACTTTACTGGCCAGGGTATTGAGGGCTATGTCACCATGAATCTAGGAACATGTGTGCTGCTTCTCCATAGTGTAAGAGCCTTAAAAATCATATTTGTCTTACAGTGTTAAGACCACCGAAGGACTTGGCCCACTATGGCAAACTGCGTAAAGAATCTGTGACCACCAAAGCCCACGCTGCCCAAATATGCCTTCTGGGTTCCGGGAACTTGATAAAGGATAAAGGTGGTACTGTTGTCCAATTATCTCAGGTTTATGGAGAAGTACACATGGCTGGAGGAGAAGAATGTATCCACAAGGAAAGCCAGCTCAGCAGCTGTGCTAAAAATCATCTCTGGCTGGGCCCGGCAGGGGGAGACTATAGCCCGCTGACCCATTTGCTGAGGCCAGGTTTGCACACTAGAGTTTGGGGATTTTTTTAAATCCACTATGAGTGACATGCAGCTGTATTGGGTTTGTCTCTGGGGCAGAAAATTCATTTTTGTGTTGCTGTTGTTTGTAAGTGGGCAAGAGGTACTTAGAAAAACAGTGGAAAATCATCTTGGAGGTATGCTTAGGAGATTCATGTATTAAGAAAAAGTATTTTATAGGATCTCAATTTTTAGAAAAATTGTTCCCTGTGGCATTCTTTGTATGACTTACTGTGCTGTCTGTTTCCCTGGAGCAAATCAGTATTTTCACCCCAGGTGAGAAATCTGGCACTGAGTTGACCACCCAGAAATTGCAAGGAGTCTGCATTGGCAAAGGGACCACCCAAATACTGACATTCCACTGTGCTCAAATCAGCAGTAAGAAACTTCAGTGGCATGCACTCAGAAATACATGCTGGGAATATGAATCCTTCAGGAGAAGGAGGAGAGCTTGTAGTCTGTAGAAGAAATCTGGTAAAAATACGTGACTATTGACTAACACATGGAACACAATGTATTTTAATCCTGTACACATGTGAATGAGTGAGTGAATGAAATAGAAGGTGGGACAGCATGCAAAGATTGTACACTGAAGAGCTGCCAGTTCCTCTGTTTCTAGAGGCACTATGAGAATATGACAAAATGAGTTCTTTGCAGAATAGTCATATATGCAAAGCAGAGACTGCTGCTGTGGTAGCACTGGCACAGACCAAAAGGGCCTGCTTCCTGCTAAAAGTGCTGCTCATTGGTTTAGACCTCAGTACACTTGATTCATTCAAGAATTCATGTTTCCCTGTTCAAACCCCATACCTCTGTATTTTAGGTGTTTCCACCTCTAGTTAGTCTGATGTGGATTCTCTTCCAATTGTGGTTATTGTGTTCTCCTGTGCGTGCAGTAGAAGACTGAGACTTTGCAATTTTTAAGCCAGACCACTGTGGATGGTTGAGCATAATGAAAATTTGTCACCCAAATTTTATCATGGCTGCTAACGAATAGTAGATGCTGTGTCTCTTAAGCTTCTAAGTAAATTTAGACATTTAATTTACTTCCAAAAATATCGGACTACTTAATAGCAGAGTTCTCATTTGTCTCTATGTATGCTTTCTTATATTATGTATAAAACTTTAAAAGTTTGCTGTAAGTTTACTGTATTCCTGCTAAAGATTGTGGAAATGCTCAGGTCTGAAATATTTTAACTGAGAGATGGATTGGTCTTAAAACCCTTACTGAAAAAAAAGTGCTACCTGGCACTTAGAAGCGACCGATATTCTGCAGGTCATGGACAATTATTTCCTGTATTAGCATTCTATTAAGTGCAGTGACTGGTTTTGGTGTGGTTTTGAGGATTTCGGTTTTAAATATGTCCCAGAGAAAAGTCTTGTGATATTAAGTGAGGAACACCAGTGCAGTGCCCAAGTGGCATGGAATTTCTACACGGTGTTTATGGGAAAACTGTGTGATTTTTGCAGTTTTGATCACGACTTGCCCATACCACATGTGCTATGACAAACAATACGAAGGTAAGTAAACTAATTCTCACAGATTTATGAAGGTTCACTTTATTTTTCCCTGTATTAATGACTTGTCTGCATTAAGAATATTTGTAAGATGGTTTATCATATGAAATGTCCTGAATTGTCCTGTTTTGGGGCATCATGGCTGCTTTTAGGGCTTCTTTTTCCTCAAGGACATATGGTGAGGGCAATCAGCACAGAGCATGTAACAGCTCTAGATCTGTGTTTACAGCCTGTAAAACCATACAGTCTAAGTGTTTCTAGCCTATAGCAGTAGTGGACTGTCTGGACTTAAAAGAGTTTTGAGTGTCTGGGAGTGCATTTGGGAATGTGCTTCAAGAGCTCTCAGCCTCTGGATTTAACTCCTGTTTCCTACCAAATACAATTACATTTTTTTGTCCTGTGTCAGACTTGCAGGCACACGCACAAATGTTTGTGTTCTCATTGGATTTCCTCCTTCCTGTAAGTCAAGATGAGGACTTGATTGCCTCTGAAAACTTATGTAACACAGGTGACAAATAGGCATAGCTTTGTATTTGACCGGTCTGTTTTACAACAGGATCTGTCCTTAGCTGCCATGCGGTCAGCCAGCGAACTGTTTTGTCTCCAGCACTGACCTAAATAGAAGAATGGAAACCTTTAAGTTCATTGGTGAAAGGCAGTTTGTTACCTTGATCATTAATACTGAACAGATGCCATGCACTCTGTGAGAATGACTGTGAAAGTCAGGCAGAATACCTTTTATACGTTTTGGAATCTAATGCAAATTAAGATTATGGACTGCAGTCCTGCATCTCTCTGACCAAATGTGAGTACACTATACAGGAGAACTAGTTGGAGTGTTTGGTTTGCAGAGCCTGATTTTCTCTCCAGTATCAACCTTCTTTGAGACATTAGATTAGAAATTAGATAATGCACAGTGGAAGTGACCCTAATTCTGTTTTTCCTTATTAATCTCAGCCCATTTCTTTATAAATCTCTTCTCTCTCTTTTTGGTTTTTTTTTTTTTTTTCCTTCAGTCAGTTGGGGTTTATTTCCGTATTCTGTTTTTCCATTTTTCGTACTTTATCTTTACAGCTTCCAGATTTTCTTTCATGGATTCTTACTGACAGTGCTGTAATTTATGTATCTTGTAATATTTTAACAGATGCTATTTTGGAGATATCCAGACTTATCTAAACAGAGATGGAATTTAACCTCTTGGCATCATAATTTAACTTGTTGTATTTGAATTGCAGAAAGTGTTTGAAGACTCCAATTGAATTATGACCTTATTGTCCAAAGCAGCCTATGTGCTTATCCTAAGAGACAGATCAAAAAGTCAGAGGCTGACTTTGTTCATTTATCATTTTCATGGTATAAGGCAGTATGGTGCATTCAGATAGGCAGGAAAGATATTTGAGAATACTGAATTATTAGAAAGGAAATTACAAGTTGCAGTTTCTGTCATATCTCTTATATTTTGGTTAAATTTCTGTCTCTTGTAGGCTAGTAGGTAATAACATTGTCGTGAAATTGTTGACACAGGCCATTTTTATATGTTTTGCAATAAACGAGTACAGATTTATGGATATTTTGTCTTTTGCATATCCTGAGGTTCTTATTAATTTCTTTAATTGAAATTAATTGTCCTGAAGGTTTTCTTAGCCACCAAAAACTGTATAAAGATAGCCATTCTTTCAAGAGAACTAGTGTTCAGAAGCATATGGCAAAACAAAGAAGTACAGCTCCTGTATCTTTCTTTATTTTAAGGAATCCTTTTTGTTTTGTGTCTAAGTGGTCTTGATAGGTCATTAGACATTGTACGACCATACCTGTGTATACAGTCTGTGAATACAGTTCAGGAGCATGGTGCAGAACATACAGAACAGCATGATGAATTGTGTGGAGGAAGCAGCCTTTTCTACTCAACCATGTGCCGTGTACTAGTTCTACTTTTTCTCTTAGATAATATGAGAAATAGAGCCCAGTAATAATTTTATCTCAATTTGTATTGCCATTTCTGGTAAAATATTATTGCAATTTTATTCCTCTTTCCAGTCAGCATACTGGAGAACTCTGACAAGTGTGATGCTATTTTTAATAATCCTAAAATTTACTTCTGATTTTTTTCCTTAACTGAAACTTTTCATATGGTTACTTTTGCTATTTTTCCTGAACAAAATACAAAATCATGGTGAGCCTCAGGTTGAAAGGGTCCTCAGGAGGTAAGCTGGTTCAACCTCTCCGTTCCAGTAGGGAGACCTAGAATATGCTGCCCAAGACCGTGTCTCGCAAGGATGGAGGTTCCACCACATCTCTGGGCAATCTTTGCCAGTGCTCAGTCACCTTCCCAGTAAATACGTGTTTCCCACTGTTCAAAAGGAACCAGTCTTTCAGTTAGTGCCTATTGCCTCTGGGTCTGTCACAGGGAACCACTGGAAAGAGGCTACGTCTTGTTAGTGCCTTCCCTTCAGGAATGTGTACAACATCATGAGATTCCTCTGAGCCTTTTCTTCTACAGCCTGAACAATCTCAGGTCTCTCAGTCCTTCCTCAAAGGAGAGGTGTTCCAGTCCCTTCATCATCTTAGTGACTGTTTGCTGCACTCTCTCCAGTAGCTCCATGTCCCTTTTGTACTAAGAATCCCACAGTCGGGCACAGTACTCCAAGTGTGGGCTCACCAGTGCTGAATGGAGGGGCAGGATCACCTGCCCCACAACCTGCTGGCAACCCTCCTTTTCATGCAGCCCAGGATTCCATTGGCCTTCTTTGCCACAAGGGCATGATGCTGACCTGTGTTCCAGCGGGACCCAGTGATGTAATGTTACAAACTGGGTCATTTCAAATAGGCTGCTTTCAGATATACATGCCCATGGGAAGAAATAATTTGCATGTAAATTTCCTATGGTATTTTAGTCTTCATCGTTTTTAAGCATATGCAGCAGCCTTATTGACCAGCTGAAGTACCGAATGGTTGACAGCCTTTGTTCTTGAAATCACTCAGTCTTCCACTGGAGTCCTCTGGTCTCTTGACAGCAAGCTTAGAATTTACCACTGCAGCAAAAGTGGCTACGTGGAGATACTGAAAACTCCCACTTTGTTCTAAGCAGAGATGAATCTCAGCTCTGTGAAATGTTAGATTCAAACCCTGATGTGGTTCAAATTCCTGTCTTCGCTCTAGGGTATGTTGTGTTGTTGTTGCCAGGTGAAGAACTGTTTGCACACCTGGTGTGTTAATACTATGCTCATTCTTCAGAACCCACCAGCCTATGGAACCACACAATGCTTATTCTCTAGGATCATGTTAAACATTAACCAAGAAGAAGAATGGGAGAGTAATCAGCCCAGTTACTGGTAACAGTGTGAATGAATAATGAAACAAAACTGCACCATGACTTTCTGGTCAACCACTGAAATTTACACACGCTATCTGATACTTTCCTACACTGTATATTCCGTATGAGAAGTGGCAGATTCCTTATGGCAGTTCGACACTAATGTGAAGTAATAATGGGAGCATTTTCCATTTCTGTGTCTAACAGCAGATACCTTGGCTCCTACTTAGGAGAAGAGGGCTCTGAATGTCCTCTAAAAGACTTGCAGGTTGTTCTGCTTTCTGATAGAACAGAATCATAATTTCAAAATTTCTACTTCTAGCTCTCCAATACAATGTCATGACAGAAATCAAGATTTTTTTCGTAGTGAAGATACATTTCTTCTTTGGGACTGTGTCATGTATCTTTTTGGCACCCATAAGTGAAATGAATTTTTGAAATTTTCTCTTGCTCTTGTAAGTAATGGAAAATACTTCACATTTGATTAAAAAAAGAGACAAGTATGTATAATTTCCATGAGCTTTGAAAGTGGAATCTACTATATGAGAAGAGTGAGACACATATGATAATCTTTTTCTTTTGCCTGTGCAAGGATTTTACCTCCAAATTACATGTAATTAAAAAAAAAAAAAAAAAAGGACACTGGACTATTTTTTAAACGTGCACATATATTTTATATAGAGGTCCACAGACTTGACATTTGAAAACTTCACCAGCTGAATACAATATTCCTATGAAGAGTTACATTCTGTGTGCATGCCTACAGGATGTGAGGTTTTCTATTTTCAAGACTGCATTCATATATCAAATCTTTTAATATATGTATGTACATAGATACATCAGTTTATAAATATATATGTACATGTACATGTATATGTATATGTATATGCATATATATATATTACACTTATTTACTTTTCTTGAACTGTGAAGACGGGAAGCTATAGAGCCCTAAAGAACAAATTATGTTTACATCAGTTTCTTATTTACCACAGATGTACTACAGAAGGCACAAGAGAATGTCCCTTCATACACCTTCCTAGTAAGCCTCCATTTGCTAATGCATCTCTAACAAAAATTCCCAAATTCTTGGAGCCTTATTAGAACTCCCTCTGCTTGATAATGCTTCCATTTCTGTTAGAAGCTGAGATCCTTGTTGCTACCAGTTTCTTTTAAGAATGATCATGCCGAGGGATCAGTTCTGCTTTGTGAAAAAAACCTAGCTGAGTACTGGCTTTTATCTTTGAACTCAGATGAAGGCTTTCCAAGTATGGCTCAGCAGGTAGTTGACTGCCCCTCCTGCTCACTTTAAATTTTAAGTGCGTCTCCCACAATGATTTGTCTTTCCTTTGCAACAGTCTCTTTACTGAATGCACAAGAGAAGAAAGTCTTGGATGGAGCTGGAAAATGAGGGCATCTTTTCCTCGGGGTAATGTACATTTGCAGCTTTTTGAAACACTGTTCCATCTATTCCAATAAAATATTTTGCAATAAAAACATCCAATGAACTATCTGAAGCCTGCCTTTTTTTTCTTTTTTTTTCTTTTCTTTCCTTTTTTTTTCTTTTCTGTTGGAACAAACTCCTTTGTTGTGTATAAAGGTATAGGATTTCAAATGTGCATGAGGACCACAAAGTGCAGAACAGCACTGTTTGGGTATAGCGCCTTGTTCCTGAAAGCATATAATGTCTTGCACGTAAAGCCTTCTTCCTATTCATCTGTGTTGCCATGGCACTGTGCCGAAGCTAATGGCTCTTGCAGCTTCTGGAATAAAATGTGTTACAGCAGCTGTCCTCTGTTGGCTTCTGAAGGCAGTGTGGTTTTCACACACTGTTGTCTATGCTATGTCTATGTGTGATGCAGTCATGACTTACACAACTCTTTTGGGTTTGGAGGCTTCTAGCTAGAACTGTTCTTCCATATATTGAGGAGAAAACAGTAATTTGACATAATGTAAGTGCAGTAACCCTGTTTCTTCTTCAATTTCTGCCAGTCTATCATGTGCTTTTAGTAAGATAAATATTTAAGTATGTTGCAGACTTCTTTTACTCAGCCTTTGATATGCCTTAAACACAGAATTACTCCAAAGCACATCACATTCATACAGCTGAGGTCTTAGACTCAAATAAGGCACAATTCTGTATATTTTTAATTTCATTAGAAACCCAAATCCACATCATAGCTTTGAAGGATGAAATCTCATGAACTAGTCCTAAAAAACACAGAACATCTTCCGGAGCTTGTGATAAACAGTTTTAAATGAACTTCTGGAATATAGCAATGTGTAATATCAATGTTTTCTGATACTCAGTGTGCAAGCATTTCTAATATTCTTGTTCTAGCACCTTGCCTTCCATCATGAGATTCAATAGGGTTTGCCAAATGCTAAGAAGACTGGCAATTCTGTAAGCATCAATATTCCTGCAAGAAGAATGGAAAAACTCAGGGCAGAAAAGCTCAGTGGTGTGCTCAAGATTGTACTGGCACTTTGTGGAGCCAGCAAAATCTTCTGCACTTGACACAAGGTTCTCCATTGTTTCTGCCTGCTTCAAGTGGTTTATGTTACTTTCTCTTCAGGAAAGTCATTGATATTACCTCAGATATACTGCTAAGGTCTTATTAAAGCAAATGATATTGGGAGATTTGTACTAAATAAATCTAGGGTTTTTTTTTTTTAATTTGTAGAACTTTGCCAATCCTATTGCAGTCCGGTGGTCTACAAGTATCTCCAAACTGAAAATGGCTGTGTGTGCCTTTTGCTCTGTTATTACCAGTAGCTGTCAGTTTCCTTGCCTGTGAGAATTGAAACTTGAAATCAGGTTGTTATTTGAGCAAGATTTTCTTAATGTGTGCTTTCCTTGCTTGGCAAACTTGCTGCTGATAAGCAAGCAGACAGCACAGTAGGATGAGATTATGAGTGTTGTACAATACACTTGTTCTCTTTCTCCCCATTTTTTTTTTTCCTCATCCTCTGGGAAGAGTGCTCCCAGGCACACTTGGAAAGCTGCCTGTCCAGAAATATAAATACTTCTGAAATTCTTCCCAATCTGAGGTTTCTGATACCCTTTTTGTGGCATAGTCAAATCAGAAAGGACCACCAAAGTAATTTCTGTGGAGGATGTCCCTGGAGGAAGGAAGGCAGAGTCACTCTGAAGATCCCAGAGACATGAACGTCAGGATATAAAAGAGCTAAAGCTATTAGTACTTTGTGTGACTGTTCTGGGTACGTAAAACTGCAGGAGAGACAGAGAACAATGGTAATCTTTCAAACACATGTTTACTCCTTCTTTACTATGCCACTTCTGTGCTTTGATGGGCTTTTACATAGTGCTTCTCATCTCTTCAATGTTATCAGCTACTAGTAAAAGCCATCTACTTAAACACACATAATTTAGACTGCCTGAAAATAAAGGACCTGTAAGGTCTGCAGGGTATTGTGGTTGTTAATGGGCTTCAAGGCCTAAGGGATGCTGAAAATCTTGCAATTTGCAGCATTAACATCTGCATTCATACTGATCTGTTAGGTTGCTCCCAAAGGGCCAGCTCAGTAGAATATCACTTTGTTTATATCCATAACCTCAATGTTACTCCAGTTATGCCCTATGGTGTGCTGCACATTAATAGGTAAATAGATAATATCTGCCCCGTGGGGACCTCAACAAAGTATGTCTAATACTTGTTTTGCCCCAAACTATCTGCTTTTGGCCTATCTGTGTGGGCCAGGCTGATTTATGCCACAAATTTACCAGCACCTTGTAGCGAGAGTGGGGAGATGTGGCGGCCTACCCCAGTGCTCCCACAGAAGAAGTACTTGTTTGGAGGTCAGCTGAACCTGACATGCCTGGGGAAGGTGGCTTACATTACTGCACTGGAACTGTAAGAATAAAGCCCTTTGTGGATCGATGGTGTGGTAGTTTGTATTGACCCCCAGAGCACCTTGTCAAGAGGCAAAACACAAAAGTGATACACACCTAACCTGTGCCAGAAGAATATTTGCTCTTAATTTGCACAACATAATTAAATTTTCTTTTCCTATTTGCAGGGATTGTGAGCAAAGAAGCTACTCTAGAGTCCTGCCATCAATGTAGAAATCAAAATGGGCAGAAAAGAGTGTCTCCTGTCTTAGGCCATCTGTCCAGGCAGTTCTTCTTGGGTGACACAGAGCAACCCCAATGGGCACAGGAGTGATTTTAACATCATGAGTCAATCCTCAGTTTTCATTTGTGTAGAGCTGAAGTCATGTGAGATCTGGCTTTTTGAAATGTTTAAATTTGCGTCTGGTGTGGTCTTTCCTCACACATAAGCCAGTGAGCTCACACTGAGAGTTTTGTCTGACTCTGTTCTCTATACAGTAAATAGTCAACTATGCCTTGCCATTAAACCTCTGTTGCATTTACCATTGCACTTCTTAAACTCACAGTTTTGTATCAATTAAGTATATTGTTGCTTGTCTTTTATGAGTGAAGTGCATAATTCCCTCTGCGACAAGGCCTGTCCTAGATACAGTGAGCAATCACCATGTGCATTCAGAACATCCTGATCCAGGAGAGAACATTATCCAAATTATTCTGAAGATAAAGGGAGCTTTTGTCTCCTTCCTACAGACATATTTGTTATAACAGTCTCACTTGACTGCTATGTGAGCACTTTGAAGATGTCCCTGGGCAAGGATGGGGGACTTCTGCTTCAGCTGCAAATTGGATTAGGAAATCTGGCCCTGTTCCTGGTATATGGTGGTGATTATGAAATGGATGATAGACATTCTCTATGCAAGGGCAGTGCCAAGCCTGTGCCTCCTTTCCTCTCTCTCTGCCTGCTTTCATCTAGAAGATACAGTGCAAGCCAGCCCTTGGCCCCAAGAAGCCGTCTCACATGAGAGTGGCTGCCTACACACTCAGTTGTACTGGCTGTGGACTTTGGATGGTGGAGATGGACAAACACCAAGTGAGACTGCAAGGAGAATGTGCCATAGCTATGAACTTCATGTGTTTGTTCTTGAAGTGGATAGGGTGGTCTGAGGACCGCTTAAGGTAGGACACTGACATCCTATGGACCTATTTTCCTTACTTTTGAATGCTGAAACAAGAGCTTTGTGAGACTGGGTCAGCAGAGGTGGCTCTGTTTCTGTGTGCTCACAGAGGTACTGCCTGCTCCAGTTGTGAAATAGCCCCGTGTGGGGTCTGTAGGGCAATACCCCATCCTTTGCCCTTGATGCTCCTGGTCAAAAGATGTAGCTTGGTAAAGTTAGATTTCATATGTCAAGGTTTTTCCATGCTGTCTATTTGTTCTCACTGTTCAATAATGAGCTGAAGTGTCGTAGTGGGCTATTTGCACCTCAGTGGTTCTCAGCAACCTGGTTGGAGCACTGTTGTCCCAGACACCAAGTGAATTCCAGTGCCCTGACAATGTGAGCGAGGTTTTGGCCTTGAGAGGCCCAAATGACTGCTTATAGTTCAGTGGCTGCATGGCACAGACACAGCCATATGGGTCACAGTACTGGATAAGGGTCATTTGAGCTCTGACAGCTCCATTTAGCTTTTGGAAAACTATTTTGAGATCAGCATGTAGTGTAGCAGAGAAAGTAGGTGAATTTGGGTTCATCTCAGCAGTTCCTGCAGTGTCGTTCCTTGAGTGTTTATTCCACTGCTAAAAACATAGAAATGGGCTAAGAATTTGTCTCTGAATGAATAAGTGTGAATACAAAATGCATCTTGGAGGCATTGTGTCTTTAAAGTACTACTGGTTCACAAGAAAACATGTCACCTCCAGCTGTCAGTGAGTGCCCTGTTAGTTCAGAAGTGTGCTTGCCTGCTTTTCCTCTGCCCCCTTGCTGGGTAAACTGGTGACCCCATCACCTTGTCTCCTGTCACAGTCCTCCAAGTGAACAGTGGCACTGCTCAGCTGCCCTCTTATCACAGAGCAGCTGCAGGAAGAGACAGGATAAGGCAACATGCCCTGCCAATCTTTTTTCTTTTATTCCCTCAGATTTACAGCTGGTTTGGGGTACATCTGTATTCTGGTAATTGGGAAATCTAATTAGATATCCTGGAGTCCTAATTAAGTGACTTTTGTGGTTTTAAGATATTTTGAGAATAATCATCTGTGAAAACTTGGGACCCATGTTCCATTTTCATGTGCAATTTTTATGACTGTGTGAATAAGTTATGTAATTGCCTGAAGGAATTTAGAGTGTTTGCCCAAATGGAAGAAATTACAAATACTTCCTAGCATTCAGTTTTTAAGTCTCTGATTTTAGAATTAGGGAAAAAGCTGACAGAAAATACTATAATTGAATAGAAATGCAAGAACAAAAATCACATTCTGTTCACATCAACTGTCTTTGTTGGCGACTTGTGTATCAGTTGGAAAGTTAAAATTTTGCACTCATTTTAACACCTGGTTAACCACCACAGAATGTCCTTGGTAATGAGTAGGTACCATGGTATGGAATATATGCTAATAGTGTTCCAATTAAACAGCATTTGCTGCAATTACATCTCATTAGGTAAATAATTTCTGAGGGAGATATACTAATTAAGTGTTTTTGCTCATTATGTATTTCATGATTAAGATGAGTTTACTAAATTTACAGCTGTGCAACTAAAGCTGTTTAGAACTAAACATACCAATATTTACAAAACACACAGAAATTGCTTATGATCTGTTTTCTTTGTTGCTAATTATGAAGGGTATATAAGGTTTCCTTGGAGCTCCTTTCCCTCCTGTAATGAACAATATGCTCCCCAAGTGTTTTGAGATCCTCTGGAACATAAATGATTTTATAAATGTAAAATGCCATTGTTATTCAGTTCTCTGAGCTACCTGCTGCAGCAGCTGATTTGCTTTTTTAAAAAAATAGTAAGTTTTCTGTTTTAACATTGTTTTGTCATAGTTGTGGTGGGTTGGCCCTGACTGGTCACCAGGTCCCCACCAAAGCCACTCTATCCCTCTGCTCCGTGGCTGGACAGGGTAGAGAAAATACAACCAAAGGCTTGTGGATTGAGATAAGGACAGGGAGGGTTCACTTAGCGATTACCATCAGGGGCAAAACAGGCTCAACTTGGAGAAATTATTTTATTTTATTTCCAATCAAATCAGAGGATAATGCGATGTACAAACCAAAACTTAAAACATCTTCCCCCCACTCTTCCCTTCTTCCCAGGCTCAGCTTCACTCATGATTTTCTCCACCTCAACACAGGGGGACAGGCAATGGGGGTTGTGATCAGTTCATCACTCATTGTCTCTGCTGCTCTTCCCTCCTCAGGGGAAGGACTCCTCACACTCTTCCCCTGCTCCAGTGAGGGGTCCCTCCCGCAGGAGACAGTCCTCATGGACTTCTCCAGTGTGGGCCCTTCCCACAGGCTGCAGTTCTTCACAAATTGCTCCAGTATTAATCCCTCCCACAGTGTACAATCCTTCAGGAAAAGGCTGCTCTGTAGTTCGTCCCTGACAGGGTCACAAATCCTGCCAGCAAACCTGCTCCAGCCTGGGCTCTTCTCTCCATGAGTACTGCCATGAGCCTGCTCCAGCACAGGGTCACGGTCTCCTTCAGGCGCATGCACCTTCTCCAGAGTGGGGTCCTCCATGGGCTGCAGGTGGATCTCTGCTCTACTGTGGAACGACACGGGCTGCAGGGGCACAGCTGCTTCGCCATGGTCTTCGCCATGGGCTGCAGGGAAACCTCTGCTCCAGCACCTGGAGCACCTTCTGCTCCTCCTTCTGCACTGACCTGGGTGTCTGCAGGTGGGTGTCTCTTGCTCTGACATGTACTCCTCTCATCTCTGGCTGTGATTGCTACTGCACAGGTTTTTTCCCCCTTCTTAAATTCATAATTCCATGGGTACTACCATCATCGCTGATGGGCTTGACCTTGGCCAGTGGTGGGTCTTTCTTGGACACAGGAGAAGCTTCTGACAGCTTCTCACAGAATCCACCTCTGTAGCCCCCCTGCTACAAAAAGTTTGCCACACAAACCCAATACACTATGTAAAGCTCTTTAATACAAGCTTGCAATTAGCTGGAACACTTAGGCTCAGAAAAGATTTTTTTTGTATATCTTACAATGACTTATTCCCTGTCTGCATTATGAGCATTTTGTTCCTTCGTCAGCAGAGCCCATTTTGTTAATTTCTTGATTGCACCTTCCTAGAAGCACGCAAAGTATTAATAGTCTATATGTAGCTAAGAGAACTTTATTAAATGTTATCTTTGATAAACAGCTTTACTTCCAGCATATTAGGCTTCCATACCACACACATGAGCCTATCAGAATGAAAATGTTTTGATGATTGTCATTTGTGCCTGGGTAAACACCACATCAATTTAGTTAACTCCTGTTAGAAGCCAAGAGGGGTAGAAAATTAACAACTGAACACAGAGACTCTTGACCTTACCAGATGACAGGCAGGATTGTGATGGATCATGTATTTGGAATCAAGAGACAAAGTTCAATTCCTGTTCATCATGGCAGTTTGTCAGACTTCTCCTGCAGAGTTTTCTGACCTATGCCATTTTTCATGGCTCTCATACTGTTTTGGTAGCTTAATTCAATGTAAACGCCTTCTTTTTCCTGATTTCTTCTTTTGCATTTCAAAATGATTTGTTTTAAGATGAAATGGTAGATTTGCAGAATTTTTGAACAAATTAAATTACATTATTTCTCTTGTTCTCTGTCCTATGGGCCCTTTATTTCTCCTGTGCTCCTCTCAGTGAGATCTCTCTATCCAGGGAAGCACTCAGAAGCTCAGAGGCCAGAAGGCTTGTTCTCGTTTTGTTCGTCTTGAAAACATAAAGCTGTCACTATCTAGACTCCTCTTTTCCTTGTAGTCATTCCTTTCCTGTTAGCAGACAAGCAATTCAATTATTCTCTTTTTCGCCTTCACTCCAGCTTCATTCACAGAAGAATCTAGCCAGGTGTTTGTATAACTTAACATTTCTGTGTAGTCTTGAGGGATATCTGAGCTGTTTCTCAAGGCAGTGAAGCCGAGACTATTTCAGGTTTATGAAAGGCATATATCATTTTGCAAAGATTGTCCTTTCAGAGGTATTCCTCTGTGGTTGCCGAAGTCTTTGTGGATGATCTTGACGGTGACCTCTGGAAGGAAACCAGAAGGTCAAAGCAGACACTTTTGAGTCCTGGGCTTCTTCCTGAAAGTGCCTCTGAAAGCTTCATTCTTTATGTACAGAGTACCACTGGGTGCAAATACAGGAGAAATTCAATCATCCTTCAATTTGATGTTTCTCACTGTGACACTTGGGAGTTCCTGGGGAGGTTGCAGAACATTGAAAACCTTCCTAATCTAAAGAAACCTAATTTCCCTTATCCCCAGTCCATACAAAGTGCCCTTCCCCTCAAGTCCCAGAATTTTCAAGCAGACTTCTGAAACATACATGCAGGAGATGACATGTGCCTTACTACTAGGAGATGATCCAGAGATTGAGAGGGTTAATGACTCCCACTTGTGCTGTCTGGATCAGAGGGTACAGTCAGGCTCACGTACTTCCTGCAAGCCAGCGCACCCAGATTTGCTGTTCCTTCACAGTTACAGTTAATCCCTTTTTTTTCCTCCCCCACTCTGTTATGATAAGTGAGTGGTGAAAATGTTTAGCTTCCAATAAGAGGTTTGTCTTATCTGAGCAGAAAATGACCTGAAGGTCAGATCTGCCTGTATTAATGTGTGTAACTAGGTGACATAGAGAGAAGCAAAAATTAGATATATCACGGATTAGCAAACTGACTTTGGCATGGTTTTGTAATTTTTTTTTCCTTTCATACCATTCTCAATAACTTGTAAATAAAATTCTGAAACAGTTCTAACATGATCTCCACAATTCTCAATCTTCTTTTTTTTTTCTCTCCCCTCAGAAGTTTGCCTCTTTAAAGGGTTTTCAATGAGAAAGGCTGGATTACATTTTAGTGTAGTCTCTATGCACATAGAAGAAAATAGGAACAGCAAAGCAAATCGAAAATAATCCATGTGTGTAGGCAGGTAGAGAAGGCATTTTGTGAGTTTACTTGGTAAGTCATTGACTTTCCAATGCATCTTGATATTTTCCTACCAAAAATCCCATTACGACTTGGTGTAGCAACAGGAAGTGGCATTCTTAAATATTTCAGACATACTGCTATATAAGTTCAAAAGAGTTACTATGGCTTAAGCATAAACTAACTAATTAAAAATTAGGGCCAGCCAAACTGCAAAGAACTGTAGGGTAATTTCCATCCTTGTTTTTGTTTGGGAGGAAGGTGTTTAATGTGCAGGCATAAGTTTTTATTTCTGCTCATATTTCTTTTATTGCCTTTTAAATTTGTTTGCCTACACAGGCAGATTTGTATTTAGGTGTTTGTTAGTGATAAAGCCCAATGAACCAATTCATTTAATTGAGCTTGAAATTTAGATTTGCAGGTATTCTCTAACCTTTTCAGTTCTTCATCATTTGGAATTACGTTTACGGTTTTGTTGTGTCAGAGAGAATGGGCTTAGGAATCATGCGAAAAAATGGTAGGTGAAAAAAAGCCTGATGCTCTCCCTTTAGCTATTGGAGAGTTGACAAATATGTCCAGAAATTTCTATATTCAGACTGACAGCATATGGCATTATTGAGCCAGAACCAAATATTAAATTCTTTGTGCTTCATAAACAAAAGAACTTCAGTGTATTTTGCTTTATGCAGTGACCACAAACTACCCAAGGATGTAACTCTTAAGCTAAGATTTGAAATGTGGCTGCAAATTAGGTGCTAAGTTAACCAGTGACTACATTGATGCAATGATTTATTGCCATCACATTACTGTGCAATTACAGTCATGGTCACAGTTCGCAGAGGCCTCATTGGCTATTCTGTTGCCTAGGTGGCTTTTCTCAGGTTCAGAAGAAGTTTATCAAGCGCTTTTTACAATAAAGAAAAGTCAGTTGAACCTCAGCCTAAGGAACTCTCAGACGGCAACTCCACAATGAGTCTGGTCTTGGATTTTTTCTAGCACCTGGATTTTTCATACATTTACAGTTCAACTACTCCAATCATCATTTCTTTCAATCAGCAGCATACAGATCCCTGGTATCAGGATCCCTTACTGTTGATTCCTTGTCACACAAAAGAATGGTTTGCCTCGAATTTAATCTAATTCCAACTCGCGTTAGACTTACCATTTGCTTCATCTTTTCACAAAGTTTCCTATAGGTTAATCCATATTGCCTCATTGAGGAAAATACCCCTTTTCAGTTATGGCCTGGTACTGTCCAGAGGCTTTAGTCAGGATTGAGGCCACCAGTGAAAGATGTTTGATGATGTGTGAGCTTCTGTTGAACTGCTATTTATGGTGCCAGATATTCTGGGTTTGATTTCCTAGAAATGACTCATTCAGCACCGTGTGCTTCTGCAGTGTTGAACACTAGAGTTATTCTTTTACCTGTGAGGTACTTTTCTCAGCTTTTTAGTAGAGATACTCCAGTAACATCCACACAAATGCATCATAGAGACATTCATTCTCCCTGGGAACTGGACCCTGTACTTCTCCAGGCTAGCTGTCAAGGAAAGCTTAAAGAATTAACAGCCCTGAGAGTAAAGCTGGGCTAAACATCATGTACGTGAGCTAATTTTTCAGCTAACCTGAACAGTGAACATCTAAATTTTTGTTGTTATTGTCACAAGTCTAACTTCTTGGCACCAAGGTTCTTGCCATGGCATTCCAAGATACCTAAGAGCAGCACAAAGCCTGCTTTGAAATGCTCCCCAAGAACTTCGGTGTTTTCTGTCTAGGTCAATGGTCTCAGGGAAATTTTCAGCTAAGGTGATATAACATCAGATGTATAGATGAGCTGACAGACAGTCAGATGCCATAAGATCTGTTTCTGCATCTTCACAGCCTTGGCTTAGTTGATTAACCTTACTTTGACATTTCATCCAGTTTCGTAGTGGAGATAGCAGTATTGAAGAGCTTTACAGATGATCCGCAAAAGTTGAGGATCTACTTCCTGCTATATTGTGATTATTTTCCCCATTGCTAGTCTTCCAACTTTCAGACAGTATATTTTCCTTTAAGTGTATCAGAAAGTTTTTACTGACCTACTTAGTGGAGTGACAAAGTCTGACTTTCAATGCTGACTCCAAGGAATTACTTTTACTATCAACTTCCTCCTCTTATTTTATAATTTTAATTAATTCCAGCATGAGGAATTTAGAAATATTACCTTCTTAAATTAATATTTTCATTCTTCATATCCTGAAAATATGGCTTTATCAGCTGTAGAGGAAATTGTTGGTTTTTTAAATCTGAGACAGCCTAAAAGCAGAGAATGGCTTTTTTAATCAGGATATGGTCTTCAAGATGTGTTGCTGTAATCACTTACATATGGCCACTTCTTAAAAACATAATCAATGAGGCTATAACCTTTCCTCCTCCCACACCTACACTTAACACTGTAAGCTGAAAACCTCTGGGTTTTGGTTTTTTTCCTTTTTCCATTTTCCCCTTCTTTTTTCAAGTTAGTAACACACACTTCAAGTGATATTTGTGAGACAGAAATGTGGTTCCTTGTCTTAGCTAACAATGGTACTGGAAGATTGCATTTTAAAATAGAAATATTCTGAACTGGGAACTTGAGAGGCAAGCCCCCTTCCTAATTTCAGTTGAATTGAAGGATTCACATCTCTGGTTGCATAGTCACTTGTACACTCTATTTCTACTTCTGCCTAAACTCAGAGAGACGTCTTTTTCCAGTTATGACTCTAAGCCAATACCTTACAAGGACAGCATGTCTGTAAGGTTTCACTGCTCAGGAGTATGGGCATTTTTTTAGATTTATGAGGCTTCAACCAACATCAGGGTCCCCTTGTGATAGAAAACACACAGTGGGAATCTTGGGTTTCAGGAATTTGTACTGAACAAACAAAGCAGACTCTGTCTCAAACCAGGCGATGTGCCAAGGTAGAGGGCAGCTCAGGGGCTTGCTGGAGCTCAGACAGGAATTGAGCTGAGCTGGGCAGAACAGAGCTCAGATTTGAGCAGCGCTAAACCACAAGTTTAACTGCAACACTTCAAAGTACCATTGTAAAATTTTGATTCTGCTGCAGCCAAACAGAAATTCTGATGTTGATTAGGCTTTAAACCTAGGCCTGAACACTAGACAAGATAAAATCTAGCGGTACATCTGAGACCTGATTCCTCTTTTTATATCCATTAAAATATCTCTGTCTTGGCTCAGATGGTTTAGAGAGGCTAAAGAAAACACAGCATTGCAGA